>JANAVB010022597.1:747878-1215378 GCA_029216955.1 Iris pallida | reverse complement strand
CCAAGCCCAAGCCGATCCCTATAACCAATACCCATAGGAAGCACCACAATAGCAAGGTCAACCTCCAAATCAGACTAAGATCCGGCCTTCCTACTGCCCCCACATCCTATGGTGGAGTATTTAACACTTCTCAAAGAACATTCGCTAGTTCCAAACCACAAAAGTTTGAATTGAACGATTTAGACATTTGGTAAGGGAAAGAGGGTCATGGGTGCAAACCTATCCTGATATTGGTAAGATGCTGGAAGGATACCACATATAAGGTAGTGTGGGCTCCAACTGTTGGAATTTATTCAATTTTCTTCTTTTAAAATTTGTAATAAAAATAAAAATAATAAATTGTTACCGGCCTCCGGGGAAGTTGCGCACGTAGCACTGCCCTAAGAGTTAATTAGGGTCTAAGTGCAGACTTTATCCGAATGCTCCTAGTGATAAAATCCCTGCTTCACCGGAATCTCCTTGCCATACACGATGCAGAGAGATTGACCCCTGACTTAGCTCTGCCCAGAGCAACAACGAAGAACACAAGAGTTTTCGAAGAGAGGAAATTTTTCAGAGAGTTTTTACTTAGAATGTTTAGTGTGTTCAGAAGAGAAGAAGCCTCAGAATATATAGGCCCCCAACGGACAGGAGATTTAAAGGTCATTTAACACAGACGTTACATTCAGAAGAAAAAAAAAAGAACGTAGAAATAAATGACATTAACGTTGGGGAAATAATGAGTCAAACGTTTATAATTTAAAATAAAAAACGATCAAAAATTTAAGAAGGGCAAAAAGTTTTTAGGGTCTCAACCCAAACCTGAAGATAAAATCGAATCGACATTCGGCATCTACAGATGTAGGCATGTACCCAAACCCGTTATGTGTGTTGAACTAAACCAAGCCAATCCGGGCTAGGCGGCAACGACGAGCATGGATGACCCATAGGGCACCTACACAAGACTTCAATGAAGCAAATGAGAGCAAAGTAATATAAACAAAAACACTCCAATACCACAGCCGATGTGGGACTAAAGGTTTGGACTTGAGTTTTTACCCAATGCTGCTCATGCAGCTAACAATCCCCTAAAAGGTTAAGTTCCATGGTAATAGAAGGAAAGAAGATAAGAGATAATTTAAGAGAATTTTTGGGCAATTGTATACTATTTATAAATGAGATGGACTACAGTCTTGAATCTCACGTAGTAACTATTTTCTTTGTCTGAAGAAGAGCTTGATGGACTACGCCTTGAATCAACCTTCTTGAACCAGATTTAGAAAATAACACATATAGTACGTTGGAGGTAATTGGGCTCTATGGAGTGGTGCGTTTGATTAGCTATGCACACTTTTTCACATTCATGAGAGTTGTCTAAAATTGCCTTGTCCTATAGTCGCAGCCTTCACGAGCTCTTATATAGGTAAGTCCTCAAGGGTTGGTGATAGGAATCAACCCTACATATCATACTTGGACTTATTACGAGTTTAAACTCACCCTATCCATATCACACCGGAACACTGTCACCATAGGGATGGGGTATCAATATACACATGTACAGTCTCTTGGACTTTTATTTTTAAAGAATTTAATCTAAGGGTCAGTGTTCCATAATAGTCACCTATGTAGTGTCTCGTCCCTACATCTTACCCCGTTTTCCTTCACGGGGTGCACGAGAAAAGAATAATGTCACTACCGATTCAGTCAGGACCGATAGATTGGGATCGGTTGAATCGGTCGAATGGGAACGATTGAATTAAGATCCTTTTCTCATCATGGAAAGGATTCTTCGGAATCAAGTTCCATATTCAGCGGGTTGAGTCTCAAGGATTGGCTCTGCGGCTAAGTCGGAAGAGACCTCCTGTTGCTCTACTTTTCATGTCGTACTAGCTTTGGCTTTGGTTTTCGTGAATATTTTCGATGGTTTTTATGGCTTGCATTTTCGTACTTCGCATTCGTATCAAATTCCTGGAATAATACAGTATTCTAATCAGTTGCTTATACGATTGTAGGTGATCGTGTAGGCGACGTCTAAGCGCAGCAATCTAGTCCCTCGCCTGAAGCAAAGACTAAGGTGATAGATGTTGACCTAGTTTGATAAGAATGTTGACCAGAGGTGACCAATAGTTGACTTTGACCTAGATTGACCTAGAATCAAGTAGATTGCATTGTATATTTCAATTGTTATATAATTTGAACTCTTTATAACCTGTATTGCTCTAATAGGACTCTATGACTCCAGTTTGAACATCTATACATATCAGTTGTTCAGGTTATCAGGCAAATACATTCTCTGATCATTTTCATTCTTGATAGTATCTATATTGTCTGCTTTAGACTATTTTACTTGATGCTGACACGTTGTTATCACGGACCAGTACTCTATGGATCTTGTCGTGCGATGTTATCCCCTCAGCGGATACATCGGGTATTTTATGTTCATGTACTTTACCATATGCATGGTGCACTCCTTGTATTCGTATTATTCATGTACAAATCGTGTGCTCTCATGTACTCTCGTGTGCTCACACGTGCTTCTTGTACAAAATTAACCATCGTGTACGTAACATAACTTGATCGAATCGTTTTGTATTAATTGGGGCGGAAGAGTAAAAGTGGTTATGTGATTATTCCTTTAGTATACTCGTGTACAAACTCTGTTAACTTAGACATGTACAATTCATGCTGATTATATAACCATCTTATGCTCTAAATCACTTATATTTACTTACAGTTCTTATTTTCTATACAAACCTTCATGTACTCAGATTTATCTATTTTTACTACTCATGTACATCTCTTACACCGTTTCTTATATTTTATTCTACTTCTTGATCTATATTTCCTGCCATGTTTTGGATCTATTTTGGAGATATGTGCTCGTTCTGTCCTGATTGGACCTGTTGACAAAGTATTACTGATAACTTGGAGGACCTTGGTACTACCCTTTGGAGCCAACGTAGACGACACTTGCGACTTGGACCCTCATGAGGATCCAGCTTGTACTGAGGAGGCTACCCTAGTTCCGAGACTAGATTGCTAGGGCTTTATCTTATTTATTTGTGTTGTCTTGAGTTGTATTATTCAGATGCTGTAGTAGTGTTGATAACACTTAGACTTATTTTATTTCTGGTTGTATCTTGGATTTCATATCTATCTTATCGTGCCATTTATCTACCTCTAGTTTATATGATTGAGTTGTATCTTCTGGGATGTCCTCCGATAGGGAAGTATATTCTGGATAGTTTTATTTATACTGTGTTAGATGTTTATGACCTAGGACAACGTTCTACCACCGACACTGCGACGTAGGCTGGACGTACCCACGTACTCGTGCCCCTAAACCGGGTGCGAGTCGTGACATAGGGTGAGGCTCTCAACACTACTATTTATGTTATTAATTTATATCCTAGTGCTCCTTTAGGATGACGTTCTTGACAAAGTATGGTACAACAAAGAGCCGTCATACAATCCCTATTGAGTGTTTGGGTGTAAGACCTTCGTGCATGTACTGATGAATGAGAGGTCCAAACATTGAGTCGAAGACGAGGCAGTGTGTCTTTATCGTTTATGGTCGAAATGAGTTCGGGTATAAGACTCTATGATCCCGTGGAAAGAAAGCTCTACTAATGCAGGTATGTGGTATTCGTTGAGGATCAGACTATGAGTAACACTCAGGATTTTAAGATGCCTTTTGAGGTTTAGAATTTTTCTAAGTTAGAGCCACCATGCTTCGAGCTATTTCTAGATGATACTCCTAGAATTTAGTTATAGGGAAGATAGTATATGGAGTTGCTCCCAAGCTTGGGCATCAGCAATTGATGGTAATTATGGTGACCCTCAGGAGGATTAGCATACGGAGGAGGTAGTTCATAAAAGGGATGAGTCTATCAGTACATAACCAGCACCAGAGGTTATGTTAAAAAGATGTATGAGAAAGCAACAACCATCTACGAGGTACTCATCATATGAATATGTGCTACTGACTGACAAAGAATAACCCAAAAGCTTCGCAGAGGTGATGGAAGACGAATACAGGCGTGCATGGATTGCCAAAGAAAAAAGACTGAAGACTCGATGGGTGTTTAGAGTGAAACTGACAGAAGATACTACTCACCCTCGATACAAAGTGAGGCTGGTATTCAAAGGCTAAAACTAGCAGAAGGTCATGGATTTTGATAAAAAAAATTCATCGGTCTTCAATTGTTATCTATCCGAGTGGTGCTAGGTTTATATCCAATTTCAATTTGGAGATTGAGTAGATAGATGTCAAGACGATATTCCTCTATAGTAATTTAAAGGAGAAATTAAACTTAGAGTAGCCCGTGAGATTCTGTGAGAAGGGCAAGTCACATTTGGTATGTCGATTGAAGAAGAGTTTGTATGGTCTGAATTCAAACTCCATGGTAATGGTAAAAACTGTGAATCATTTATGGTAAAGTATGGTTATGTCCGTACGATATCGGACCATTGTATATTTGTGAAGTATTTTGTCAAGGATGATTTTACTTTCCTATGTGGATGAAATACAATTGGTACGACGAAATGCCTCAAAGATATATAATTAAAGCACCAACTGGGCATGACCTTATATATGAAGGATTTAGGCGCAGAGAAGACTAGTTTTAAGTCGAGAGAGTCCAAGTTGCTTTGGTTGTCCCAAGAGAAGTATATTTACCAAGAGAAATACATTCATCGAGTACTTGAGCATCCGAATCTCTCTTCCTCTACTTCCAAAAGTGTAACCTTGAGAAAACTCTCTCCTTAAGTTATGATCTCCTTAGATTAGGGTTAGGAAACTCCTATTTAAGCCACCCAACTCTCAAAAATGATTTGGACTATTGACCACAATCCAACGGTGTTAAAAATATCTAAATTTGACCTTCAACTCCACATCGGTATGTCAGTAGTGTTTGCCATTGATTATCAACACAAGAACTACAGAGGAACTATATATTGATTGTAAATATTGAAAGTACAATAGAGAGCCTAAAAAGAAATCCTAGAAAAAATCTAAGTACAATTTGTTTTGATTCTGGGGGTGACGGTGGAGGATCGGGAGAAGTGTAGGAACTCTGCCTTACTCCTTGGACAATCAGACACTATCTTTGCTCTTGAGAAAATTGCCAGCCTTTTGAATGGGTGTGGTCCCCTGCTATTTATAATGATAGATATTTTGAGCCGCATGGATGGCCACGTGGCTGCAATAGCACACGAAGACTCGCTCTTTGGCTGCGAGCTGGTGATTTGTTGAAATTTCTTTGCAGCAAATCTGGGTGGATGAGACTTGGTCAACTTGCCATGTGTCCTATCGCAGAATAGAATCAATCTGCTTGGGTCATTTTGGGCCACAAAGGTCTTTTAGTGCTCGGCCATGCTGGGCCACATAAGACTCATGCGGCTCAGGTCGCAGTCTCCCTTAGCGACGTGTCCTTCCAGTAGTGCCATCAGTCTGCATGCAGCTTGAAGACTTTTGAGCCGCATAGATCCTACATTCTGGGCCGCATAAGGCTCATGCGGCTCAGGTCGCAGTCACTCTTAGCCGTATGAAGTTTGGAGACTTTTTGGGCCGTATAGATTGAGCCGCATAAGGCTCATGCGGCTCAGGTCGCAGTCCTCCTAGCTGTATGACATACGTGGGCCCTATGTTCAGGCACGTGGGCCCTATGTCTAGTGATATGACATTTTTGTCTTTTTCGAAAGGTTACGTCTTATCTACTTTTTGTCAGAATGTGTCAGAGTTGTCAGTTTTGACAGAGTTGTCAGCTTTATCAGAGTTTGTCAGCTTTGTCAGAGGCACTTCTGCGGCTGATCAGCTTGGCCGCATAAGTAGCTCTTCCTTCTGCAGCCTAAATTAGTTTGGTCACTTTTTAATATAACCAGAGACAATAAAGATGGGCCGCAGGGGCATGCTGAGTCTGTCATACGGCTCTTCCTTATACAGACAACTTGGCCCAAAGTACTCATGCAGTTAGCTTTGTAAATGAGATCCGCATGAACTCCATATTTTCCATGCTTCTACAAGACCCCTTCAAAGTTTTCAAATTGCAAATTTGGAATACTTTGAATAAGAAGCATGGAGATATATCAAGCCGCAGGAAAATTTCTAGCCGTAGGGAAATTTTGAGTCGCAGGGAAATTTTGAGTCGCAGGGAGATCCCATCCAAGCTGTCCAGCTGTCGCTGTTGTATTTAATGTTTTGATTTGGTTTTGGATTTGGGGCTACCTTTTCGGTTATAAAGGATAGAATCCCATAGGTCATCATTATCTTTTAATGGACACGAGAATCGAAGTGGCGTCTGTCGGTTTACGCTCTTTTGAAGACCTATAAATATGGGTCATACGTTGGAGAGAGAATTTTCTTTTTTAACTTCTTCTTCTTCATCTTCATCATCTTCGTCGTCCTTTCTATTCCAGTCATCCATGGCTCCAAAAGCTTCCAAATCGACCGACGTTGCGGCAAAAGGGTAGGGACCCGCCTCTCCATCGAGAGCTGCGGACTCTCTTCCCGTTCATCCCGACGTGCCATCCTCCATTAAGGATAAGGACGGTGGAAGAATGACGACTTGAATTTGAATGGCCATGTCGCATGCTTTATGCGCATGCTTTTCATGTATCGCCTCTATGCTCTGGCATAATCGTTGCGTGTCCTATCTCACTGGACTGCATGCATTCTGTGTAATGGGGCCGCATGGACTGAGCCGTATAAGCATCATTGAACCGTATGGATGCCTCATGACAGAGCCGCATGAGCACCACATAACTGAACCGCATGGATGCCTCATGACCGAGCCGCATGAGTATTTTATAACAGAACCGTATAAGTGCCTAATGACATAGCCGCATGCATGTCTCATAACTGAACCGCATAAGCCCCTCATGACTGAGCCGCATGGGCATTGCATAACTGAACCGCATAAGTGCCTCATGACTGAGCCGCATGCACATCTCATAACTGAATCACATAAGCTCCTCATGACTGAGACGCATGCATATCACATAACTGAACCGTATAAGCTCCACCTGACTAGGCCGTATATGCATCTCATGTTTTTAAGCTGCATGCGTATCCCTTATAACTAGTCCGTATAGGTTCTATTTGACTAGGCTGCATAGCTGAAGAATGAACTTTGTTTTCTTTTAACTATATTTTTTCTTTGTCCCTTGCAGTGAAATTGCCTACAGATCCATCGGGGGAGCTCTTGATAGGGTATGCCCAGTCTACTTTGGGTGTAAGATTTGCCCAGATAGTAGAATGTGTGTCAACTCAGATTACCCGAGGTCAACCTGAGGACAGGTTAAGGGAGATCAGGGGCCAATCATTCTTCTACTTAGTCAACATGATGAATTTTGGGAAACTGGAGGACACTCATCTGAAGCCTGCGATCTTATTCGGAGATGCTCTAACTGTCTCGAACCCAAGCATAATGGAGCTATCTGAGAGCTAGGATTTTACTTCCAACGGAATAACGGTTCACCATCATCAGATGGAACGCCATTTCCCTATCATGTTTTAGCATGGTGCCTATCGAGAGGTGAATGACGGATCCCATAACTCAGGACCGGCATGGAGTCTTCATAGGCAATATCCATTATAATAGACGGGTACGATCGGCGGTTGTGACCAAGGAGTCAGTCTGTTATTCTGTTGTCGAACTAGCCCCCGACAATTTTATAAATGAGATGAGGCCCAATAACTAGTTCTCTGAAGCTGATACCTTTTTGAACCAGATTGCTCGCAAAGGATCATATCCCACGGGCAGACTGTCGCTGCTGAATTGGATGCATCGTTCCCCTCCGTGGGTCAACTTGACATCCTGGATTCTGACGATGTATCAGGATACTTTGTAGCAGCTCGGCCTCTACTATGCTATAAGGGGCACCTGCTGTGGTCTTCCTGTGAACACAAGGATGTTTATAGCACTCCTCAAGATGTACAACCATCGTATGGGGACCTTTTTTACACCTGCTGGATAGATGGGGCTCGCTCTCCACGAAATGCATGAAGTCTCCAAGTTTCCCTGGGGAGACGAAGTTTACGAAGAGCATACTCCCACGAATAAGGAGTTTAGGGAGTTAGAGCAGCGGTTCCCCGGGTTCCTTGCCATTTACCGGAAAGTGCTATGTCATCATAGCACTTGTTAGCAAATGTCGAAGAAGAGGGATGACAGCTATCAAGGGAACCTTTCCCACACCAAGGCTTAGATTAGTTATCTGTTCAACTTTGGGGCCTCGGGCCGGGTTACCCCTCGGAGCCCTCAGACTGAAGAAGAGGTGGTCGCTCAGGTTCAAAGCGCCAAGAGGAGCAAAGCCTCCGATGACAGATTCGAAAGCCAGACCGACACCTTCAGTTGTTTCTATCAAGATACCCAACTCTTGTCCAATAAGTCCACCCTAGCTGGGTTTCTGATGATATGGTTGAGGACCTGTGTGGTCTCGGGGGGGTTCTGGTTCTATTGAGAGAATCAGCTGCAACCTGATCCTTCCTGCTGTCATACTAGTCTTTGGAGTTAGGCTAGCTTTACTCCGAGCCATGGTGTGCAGCATTCATGGGGTCCTTCGTATCTTTACGGCCAAAACCATAGCTCGTGACCTTACGAAGCATTTCAAATGAATCGAGCTGTCCTACCACTATCTGATGGGGTGGCTGCTAAAGTACTGCCCCTTTCTGATGCGGCCTGGCCCCGAGGGGAACACGACGGCTGACTATGCGTTCATCTACCAGTACCATGATATGCCCAAGACCTGTTCAACCATACCCGATTGCCGAGCTACGCTCGTATGGGTGGACAACTACTTCTTTTTTGTGTCGGTCCTGCCTTTCACCGACGCAGAAATGAGGCACTTTTATCTTGATGGCGGTTTCGTGCCCCAGATCCTATCCGAGAAGATGTTTCGCTGGTTACAAAATATCCGCCCTACACATCTAGTGTACCACAACTGCAATATCGTCTTCTTGGAACCTTACCTACCCAACCGATACTCTCGGCAAATTGGGTACTGCCAGTCATTTTTGGACAACCCCCGTCCCTGCCTGGGTTATGAAGGCAACATCCTGGATGGTATCCGGGCCTGGCATTACTACAGCGACGTCCGTACCCAAACCAGCTTCTGTCTACCTGACACCGGGGGTTCGGGGCGCATCTCGTACATGGCGGCTCTCCACCATGTCTCCGTGAATGGGCCTCCCTGCGACTTCGATGTAAGTACCAGTTTCATTACCGGTACCAAGTTGGGGTAAAAAATGCAAGGAGCCCAAAAAGAGGAACATGGCAGGGAAGGTGAAGGCCATTGAAGTCCCTAACTCCGATTCTATTGATACGAAAGAGGAGGATGAATACGACGATCCGCCACTCCCTGCAAGTACTTCGACGACGCGCTTGCCTTCTCTTGTGCCGAGTCCTCTGCATAAGCGAAGCAAGCGTGGACCCTCCGTCATTGACAGGGCTCTTTTCCAGAAGCAGGTTGCAATTAGGAACCATGGCCTAACGTCGTGGAAGGAGGCATCGATGTCGAAACCATCCCGGAAGTAATTTTATCCCGACAGACCACCATGTTACTTTTGGGACATTATCTTATTATTTTACCTTTTTTGTGCAGGCTTTGGAAGAAATAAACCCTCCGGAGCCCGATGCTACTTCCGAGATTCCTTCAGCTATGGACACCCTAGTCGGAGAAGGTACAAGCCTTACAGAACCTGATCTTGGGACTGTGGGGTCTCAGTTGGCCGGTACTGACCCAGCTATATCTCCTTTTGGGAAAACCCGGGCTGGAGTGGCAGATACAGGCGGCTCGGATACCGCCGTTGAGGAGGATATGGGGGCAGTGGGAGGATTATGACTGTCCTGAACGAGCGCAGTCTTTGTCGCCTTCCCCTGGTAAGCTATGTCATATTCTTACCAACAAGTAGGTTCATTCGCTCTTTTTCCATATCCTTCGAGTCAAGCTGATTATCGGTTGTTCTGGATCTATAAGCCCTGCTTCTTCATTGCCAATGATGGACATGGCCGAGGAAAAGGGGATAGTGGAAGACATCGGGGTGGATCTCGTACAAAGAAGAAGAAGTGAACATTCTTCCCTTCAAATCGAGAGGCCCCTCGATGGGCCGAGTTTAGAGCTGCCTATGACAGAAGTGCAACGATAAAGGCGATGATTCCTGTACCAGCATCGGTGGATGCGGGGTCGGTTGAAGCTGCCCCTTTCCCGGAGATTGAACTCTCCGCTCTGCCTAGTCTTCAGCTCGTTCGGGCTGCAGAGGGGGAGATTGCCGCTACGCGGGAATCTCATCGCTCGGAGTTTGTTTTCCTTCTGACAGGGTCGTCAAGCTCCATTGCGCCTTCTTTCCATACACCTTCAGCTCCCTTGGCTGATATTCCTTCGACATCGTCCTCTTTGGAGAACCTAGGCGAGTCGTCAAGGGATATAGTCGAGAACTACCGTCATCTAAAATGGGGGGTTGAAGCTGGTTTGAGAAGGGAAACGTCATTTGCCGTGGCTCGTCATTACGCCCGGGGCCAGATAAAACTACTGATGACGCTCCCGGGTGGAGAAGGGACGGCTGTTCTTCTAGAGCACAAACTGGCAGAGGCTGATCGGCACCTAATCCAGTTGCAAAAACTACGACCAGTCAATATGCCTGCTACAGTGGAACATGCGCGTGCCTTCCTTATAACGGTTGTGAAGAAGGTAAAGGACGTACTGGAGATGACCAAGCCTACCTTAGAGAAAGACCTCCGGAGGTTGTCTCTGAAGTATGATAGCTGAGCCGGAAGAGAGGCTTGCCTGATTCATGAGGAGGCCACAGTTCGTCTGATGGCCGAAACTAACGAGCAAATCCTC
Source organism: Iris pallida (assembly GCA_029216955.1). Classification (NCBI taxonomy): domain Eukaryota; kingdom Viridiplantae; phylum Streptophyta; class Magnoliopsida; order Asparagales; family Iridaceae; genus Iris; species Iris pallida. The sequence goes on along the minus strand of JANAVB010022597.1, from coordinate 1,204,560 downwards.
CAGCTCCAAGCTAAGCTGACATCTCTAGAGACTGAGCTCCAAGTTACCCATCAAGAGAGAGATGATTTGAGAGGAGACCGATAAGGTCATATGAGACTCTACTAATCTGGAGGGTACGCTAAAAAAAGTGGAGGACAACTGGTAGGATTATGCACATCTTGAGGATGCTGAAAAGCTGACCCAGGAAGCTGAACGCCAAGCCAAACAAAAAATTGAACGCTCAACAGCACAGCTGGAGGACATACTCTCCAAACTATGTGTTGCTGATGAGTAGTGAATTTTCTCTCCTTCTTTTTTTGCTGAAGATGTAGCCCCACCAATGTAGTTGACATTTTTTGAAATAAAAGGATACATTATCTTCACTCATTGCTTATGATATCTGAAATACTAGTACTAGAGGGCCTAATACAATATTTGTGATTGGCAGAAGACATCCCACTTGGGGGACTTTTTTTTCTTTTTTTCATGGACCTATTGCCCTTTTGTGTATCTGGAGATGTGAGCAATAAATTTGAATGATTTTTGTGGACCTATTACCCTTTTGCGTACTGGTGGTGCGAGTAATAGATTTGAATGATCTTTTGGTGGACCTATTACCCTTTTGCGTACTGGTAGTGCGGGTAATAGATTTAAATGATTTTTGTGGACCAATTACCCTTTTACGCACTGGTGGTACGGATAATAGATTTGAAACAAAACCTAACAGAGGTAATGTGGACGTGATAGGTTCTGTGGCCTTAACACCGTGATTTTATCCCAGATTTGGTACAAATCTTAAGTTAGGAGATTATCTATATCAGAGGTGATGTGGACGTGATATACGACAATCAAAACCAGGAAGTTTGCACAAAGACAACAAAAATAACCTGGCGGACTCTTGCGGGGTCAAGCACCAGAGTGGAAGTTCAGAGGTATCAATATACATAACTTGTCACTTGGAAGATGTGATATGAATCGCCTCGGAGCTAGTAGAGTGTAAGTTCAAAGGTACCTGGTGTACATAACTCGACAGTCTAGAAGATTAGTAGTTAAGAAAGTATGAGGATGTTTTTAGCATAGTAATTTTTCAGGAACTTCCCATTTATGGGCATCATAAGCAAGTCTCCATTTTGTTTTATGAGCCAATATGCGCCGTTGGAGAATATGGACTCGAGGGAAATGGGCCCTCCCACTTGGGCTGGAATTTGTCGGCGGTTTTGTGAGTCATGACAATGGGTCTGCGAACGGCCAAGACGAGATCGCTTACTTGGAACGTCCTCTGCTTGACTTTCTTATTGAAGGCTCGAGAGATGCGTGCTTGATAGAGCTCGATGGTTTGTTGAGCTTGTAAACGCTTCTCGTCTAAGGCTTCTAGTTCTTGTAGCTGTCGGCAGTAGTTATCGTCTGACGTCAATCGGTAAGTAAGGGCCACGTAAAGCGAGGGGTTCTGGGTCTCTAATGGAAAAACTGCCTCGTTTTTGTAGACTAGAGAGAACGGTGTATTTCCTGTAGCCGTCCGAATTGTAGTACGGTACGCCCATAAGCATTCGCCCAGCTTTTCATTCCAGTCGTGCTTGTTTGAAGACACGAACTTTTGAAGAAGCTTGATTATGGTCTTGTTAAAAGCTTTGGCCAGACCGTTAGCCGATAGATTGTATGTCGTTGAAGCTACATTCTGAATTCGATTCTTGTCACAGAATCGATAGAAAGCATGGCTTGCGAACTACGAACCATTATCATAAATAATCCTCCAGGGCAGTCCAAAATGGTAGATGACGTGATGTTTTATGAAACTAATCACATTTGATGTCTTTACCTCTGCCAGCAGAACAGCTTCTGCCCACTTGGAGAAGTGATCGATGATTGCATGTAAAAATCGGTGTCCCTTAGATGACGGCGGGGTGATTGGTCCAATGATGTCTATTCCCCATGCTTCAAATGGCCAAGAGACCACCGTTGGGTACAAGAATTCGGATGGCTGATATATGAAGTCTGCATGGATCTAATAAACCCTATAATTCTTTGCATAATCGACAGTATCTACTACCATCGTAGGCCAGTAACAGCCCATCCGACGGAGACAGTCCTGCAACTTGGGGCCATGTTGGTGAGCCCCGTAAACGCCATCGTGAGCCTCGTGCAGTGCTTCTTTGGCTTCTGTATTCGATAGGAAGCGTAGCAGTAGTCCGTCGTAGGATCGTCGATATAACATTTTTGTTTCTGTATCATAAAAGAATCTGAGAGAACGCCTTCTGATTGAAGTTACTTCTTTCACATTCTCTGGCAGAATTTTGCAAACAGCAAAGTCAACGAATGGGAGTCTCCAGTCCTGTATATCATTGGTTACCTGGGTGGAGTAACTTACAACTAGTTGGACATTATATTTGGGACAGACCAGCCCATGGCCTATCACGTCGACTAGATGATGAGCATGATTTGGAACTGCCAGGGAAGCGACGAGGCCTGCTAGGGCGTCGGCTTCAATATTTTAGAGCCTAGGTACATGCTCTATAAAGAACCCCTCCAAGGTTGCAACGATGCTGCTGTCTGATAATAAGGAATCAGGTCCTCGTTGTGAACCTCGTGTGAGCCTTAGATTTGATTAACAATCAACTGCGACTTGCCATACGCTTCTAGGTATTTGACCCCTACTTCTTTCGTGAGTCGGAGCCTGATGACTAGATTATTATATTCGCTACATTGTTTGAACAGGGTTCACTGAGAGAATATGCCCAATTGACTTCCAATTTAGAGGAAGAAATTAATACTATCCCGACTCCAGCGATGATATCACCTTGGGGCCCGTTCTTGAAGTATTATCGAAGAACATTCGCCAAACGGCATCATGTGAAGTCATGTTTGAGTTAACGACTTCGTCTGAGATTTCTTCGTCGATTTTGGTTGTTTCTGAGCCTCGATAGGCTGCTAAGAAGTCGGCCAAGGCTTGACCTTTGATAGCCTTCTGTGGAACGAAAACTAATTCATAGGGGGACAACAATATCGCCCAGGTGGCTAGACGAGAACTGAAGGCGTCCGGCTTGGTCATGAGAACCCTGAGGGGGTTAACTCGTGAGACAACATGGATGGTCTGCCCTGTCACGTAGTATTGTATTTTCTGAATGGCGAACACCAAGACTAGACATTCCTTCTCTACGATGGTGTACCTATGCTTCGGTCCCACCATCATTCGACTGAGGTAATAGATGGCTTGTTCGTGCCATGTATCATTGTTCTGCGCTAGCAAGGCGCTGAGGGAGTGTTCCATTGCCCGTATATAGAGCATGAAGGGCTTTTCGATCACCTGGGCTACCAGGACTGGCGGATTCGACAGGTATTCCTTGATGTCATCAAAGGCACATTGACATTCTTTATTACATACAAAAGAGACGTCTTTCTTCATGAGTTGTGTAAATGGTTGACATCATTCTGAGAGGTTAGATATGAACCTCCTGATGTCGGCTAATTTTTTCTGAAGGCCTCGGAGTTCGCAGAGGTTCCTTAGTGGACTTATCTCCAGGATTACTTTTGTCTTATCGGGGTCTATGTGAATGCCCCATGAAGTAATGACAAAGCCTAAGAATTTCCCTCTGGGCACGCCGAGGAAGGACTTGGTCATCTTCAGATTATGCGCTCATATGTGATCGAACACTGTCCTCAATTAGTGTAAGTGGTCATCCTTGGAGCGGTTTTTGACGGCGATGTCGTCAACATAACACTCCACCGTCTTGTGCAAGTGGTCTCTGAAGATTACACTCATAGCTCGTTGATATGTAGCACCGACATTCTTTAGGCCGAAGGGAATGTCTGTGTAACAATACACGCCGATCGGTGTTCGAAATGACGTATGCTTCTCATCGTCAGAAGACATTTTGATTTAATTGTACCTAGAAAAGCCATCCATAAAGGACATGCGCTTGAAGCCACACGTATTATCGATCATTATGTCTGTGATCGGAAGAGGGATTTCATCCAGAGGACATGCCGCATTCAGATTGCAGAAGTCGATGCAAATTTGGATCTTCTCGTTCTTCTTGATGATGGGTACTATATTAGCTACCCAGTCTTGGTGTTGCTCCTCGCGGATGATGCTGCTAGCTATAAGCTTGTTTACTTCCGCTTTGATGGAGTTCATGATGTCTGGACGGAACTGTCGTTGCTGTTGTTTGACTGGTTTTACGTCTGGATGAATATTGCGCTTATGAAGCACGATCTCGTTGTTTAGCCATGGCATGTCCTCATAGCTCCAAGCGAAGATGTCGATATATTCTCTGACGAGTTGTAACAGCGACTCCCGCTCATCGTCCACCAGGCTTTTACTGATGAAGATTGGCTTCGAGGAGGATCCATCACCGAGGTCAACTTGTATGACCTCATCTTCAGTGGGAGGGTCTCGTAGTTCAAAGTGCTTCTCCCACTGTACATCCAGCTGTTGGGCTATGGCTCCAATTCAATGGTTTCGGACAGATCTTCATCTTCTTACTGAATGTCAGCGGATGCCATATTGACAAACAATATCTGTTTGAATATATCTCCAATGCTACCCTCGAAATCGTATGTAGGCGATTCAGATGAGCGAGAATACCACTCGTATTCCTCATCGGAGCTTTTGGACGTTGTTGCTGGTGTAACATAACTGAGACCGTGTCTGGACTTGCTATAATAATCCTAAGGTTTTCGAGCCGGGACTAACAGCTGTAGAAGCGATCGTTGACCGTTGCCATAATTTAGGCCTGGGGTAGTCTCCATGTTGTACCTTTGCTTTGGTATGAAGTACTTTGCTCGAGAACTATATGGGTAGAACGGTAATCTTCCAATGTCGGGTTCGAGATCGAACTCTTCTGGCATGAAAGGTCGATGACCTTTTTTTCAGCCGAAGATGATTGTGTGATCACCTTTTCTTATGTCTGTGACTAGAAAGTAGGCACCTCTAATGGAAGTAAGTCGGTTTGTGGTATGGATGTTTGTCACCTGTGTGTGCAGGTTAATGTCCAGACCATGCTCTATAGCATATATCAGATTAAGCTTATTACACTAAGGATAGTTCAACTGTAACCTTTTATTGATGAAATAACATTTTTGTCGAGAGGAATTACATCATCGGTCGAGGGACTATCAACATGTGCAACCAGATTTTTTACGAGTTCTGCCTCCTCTTCGGCAACCCCCTGTGTGATCGGGGGCTGGGACGACGTCTTGGGCAACTTGACCACCAAGGGTTCTTCTTATGGCATATGTTTGCTTGAGGTCCTCGGATCAACACTTGGCTGTCGGCTTGTCTTGGGGAGGCGGATAACCATCGGCGCGACAAAGGACCTCGCATCTTTAGATCGCCTTTGATTGAATTTTGGCAATTGGATCACCATCTGCTCCACAGAGGGTCTCGTATCTTCCGATCATCTTTGATTGGATTTTGGCAATCGGATCACCATCGGCTCCACGATGGGTTTTGGCTCCTGATTGGACCTTGGGAGTCTGATGACCATTGGTTCCAACTGCGCAGCTGGGGCGGAGGAACCGGGCACCTCTTAATGCAATGTTGCGATAAGGGGTGCAGCTTTGCCCGGTTTATGGTTTAGAGATTGATTTTTAGAGGTTCTTCTGACCCTGTTATGGCCTCTAGTTTGTCAGTTATGTGCTTCTTAGATTCCTCATATAGACAAGCCTCAGAAGAATAGTAAGACTCAACCCCTTTGAAGGAATCGATATCGGCAAATTCTGTCTTCACGAAGCCATGCTTACTGACATACATGAAGCACTGGTGAGTGTGGATGATGCGATCATATAGTCATGTATCCAGGGACGCCCTAAGAGGATATTGTAGGATGTATCTGCGTCTATGACGTAGCAGATAACCTCCGTCCTCATATCACCGATCTGACATTTCAAGCGGATCTTTCCTAGGGGATAGCTCCTTCCCGAGTTGAAACCGCTAATGGCAGTATTGGTCACTGCTAGTCGGTGCATAGGGATGCCAAAGAGTTGAAGCAAGCTTTTCGGGATGGTGCTTATTGACGAGCCAAGATCGATATGCATCCGATCCACCATGATGTCGCCTATGTATCCAGTGTAGTACAAGGGGCGATCATGCAAGTTGATCTTGATTAAAATGTCCTGTAGGGTGAATACGATGTTGGGTATTGCATTTGCACAATTGCTGCCCTGGAGATCTGCTGACGAGTCTTCCCTTGTAGGCTTGACCTGGGCTAAGTAGGCGTCAGCATTCAGGAGTGCTTCGCTTTATGCGATACGAAGATCTTTGGAGAGCCTTAGGAGTTCGTATAACGACAACTTTGCTAGCGTATTGGCCAGTTATGCTAGTATATCAAAGTTGTAAGGTCTCTCCAGCCCCTGAGGTGCGTCCTTACGGAGCTGCCCGTCGAAGCGGGTTTCCTTCGGCTTGGATTTGTCCGTCGGTGGAGGCTAAGATGGTCCTGGAGCATCAGTAGCAGGCAGCGTTGTTGGCTGAGGGTCTTCGACTAAATTACCTAGAGTGGGTTGGAATTGTGCACCAGATCGGGTAACAACTGTCGTCGTCTCATCAACTTCGGCTGAGATTGTATGGCAGGATCTGGACTTCCTTCCCTTCTTTTTGCTGGTTGAAGATGGCACCGCCCGGATAACTTCGGGCACTAAGTCTTGGTGCACCCACATGACCTCTCCTCATGACATAGAGAGAGGCACAAACCAAGTCATCTGATCCCAGACAGGTGGAAGATTAGTAACCTCCATCGTTGCCCGGGGAACAGATACTATCCCATCTTGAGTTTTTGTTGGAGGGAAGTCACCGAACTGAACTGATACCATGCTCGTCGCCACAGTAACCTCTTCAAAATCCAGTGATAGAGAATTGGAGTTGATGAGGTTCTGGATGTACCGCTTTAATGTGAAGCACTCCTGCGTAGGGTGGTGGACATAGCGGTAGAAGTGACAATACATTAGATCCTCGATCTCTGCTGGTCGAGGCTCGCGCTCTACATCCCGGAGTCGGATCCTACCCGCCTTCAGGAGCATGTCAAAGATAGGCTTGACATGGCTATCTTCAAAAGAGTATGTCATCTCCTTGGGCTTCGGAACTTTTGCTTGCTTTTGTTCCGACTTTTTGGTTGTACCAGCGACCATGGCCTGTTTGCCTTTGGTGTCCCGGTTATTGGTGGTGCCGCCACTGTTATTATTATTGGAGGTGTTACCAGGACGTTTGCCCTTGTCCTCTCCGTCTAGGATGTGTAATTCCAGCTGGCGAGTCTTCTTTAACTTTGCTTCCGTATTGGTAGCGCTTATGATAAAAGTCGTTCAATCCCTGAACTAATCTTCGCCCATCCAGTGGCTGATTGCAGGAAATAACTTCTTTTGGCAGATCTCGATCAAGGAGCTTTCAGGATTGCCTTGGGGCAATCTTATCGCGGTTTGGCAAAACTGTTCGATGTAGTTTCTCGTTAGCTCCCTTTCTCCCTGAACGACGTCCATCAGAGACGACATTGTCACATCATACCCCACATCGTAAAACCATTCCAGGAATATGTTTTTGAAGCCATCAAAGGAATGTATACAGTTGTCCGGGAGGTTGCGGTACCAGTCGAATGCGATCCCCTCTATCGCTCCGATAAATAATCATGTGAGGATGGCGTCACTATGCAGCAAGTAGTTTGTCGTGACCTCAAAATACGTCATACATAGGCTAGCAGAGGTCTTTCCGTCATAAGAATCGATATGAAATAGTTTGTATCGTGGAGGAAAAGGAACGTCTCTCCATGCAGCGGGATACGGCTGCCGTATGCTGAGGTCCCGGGAGGAGTCTCGGGCATTGAATATTGCTTGAAGCTCCTGGACTTCTCTCCTTGCCTCCCTGGCCTCGTCTGCAGCTGAGGGAGTAGATATTCTAGGATGGTTGTCGCCCAAAGGAGGAGCGGTCGTGTTTGAGTCTGCGTTGATTACGGGGCCCAAACTTGTTTGTCCAGGTGTACTTGCTGGTTGAGTCGGCAAGGCAACTTTGATCTCGTCTGCTGACTTTACCAAGGTTAGGATCATGGCTTCACGTGCTTATAGTCGTTGTTGATCACTAGGCCCTTTGTGATCATCTCCTGCCATAAACATTGTCCACACACGGGGAGAGAAAGATAGGACCGTAGAGGATATACTTTTCGTGTCGTGTCCTCGTACAGAGAAATTGTCGAAGAACGTCGGAATGTCCTGCTGTTCGGACTTGGAAGGGGTTCTACTCCCTGTGCAGGAAGCTGCATCGTCTTGGCGAAGGCGATCACCCTCGGGGACGTCCAAGTCTGTTATATAATTCCAGTGGATCGCTATCCCCTGTGTATGTTTGCAAAAATAAAAAGTTTATTCCAAACTTAAAAAGAATCATACAAAGTATAATAAATTCTGGAAAAGTACAACTTTAGGAATCTGATCAGAAGATGATCGCTTTATCCCTTGGACTAAGTGAAATTGAGGACTAAAGCCTCTGGAGAATGCAGCAGCACTTTTATAAGAACTCTTGAGCTCTGATCCTCTGATAATGATTAGAAACTCTATTTATAGAGTTTTGGAAATAACTGTTTTAGCAGTTATTCTAATGTGCGCGAGGTTGAACTGCGCGACTTTGAGTTGCGCCAACCTCAGGTTGTGCCAACTTTCATTCAGTTACTCGAACATGTACTAACTGTATTTAGATGTGTGGCATCATATGATTGAGATGCGTATGGTCATGTACAGAGTAGTGGACATGTTTTGAAAGATTAGTGGCATGTGCACCACGTCATCCTGCTTTAGAATGTTAGTTGCTTCAACTTTGTCAGGCTGCGCTATTTTCCATAAATAAATTCACTTTATTTATTGTGTATCTGGGAAAATTACAACTGTAGGAATCCGATCTAGAAGACGATCGCTTTATCCCTTGGACGATGCGAAGAAGAAAAGCTCTCAAAATTTCAACAGCAATTAGATATCTGTGTATCTGTACAATGAATAAAAAAAGAACTCTATTTATAGAGTCAAAAATAACTGAAAAAGATAACTATCTTCACAGCCTCTGCATAGTTGAAAATCACGCAGGATTTAACATACGCAGAGTTGTGAGCAGTTACTGGACGTGGCCTGTAACTGTTGGACACATGGCAATCATGTATGAGTCGTGTGCAAGTTACAAGACACGCAAGCGAGAGATCAGTAGCATGGCTGCCACGTACTCCAATTTGATGAAATCCACGCAGGCTCGTTGAAGACGAAATCCACACAGACTTGGGTCAGAAAGCTTCAAAATCCACGCATACTTGGGGCAAGAAGCTTAAGAATCTACGCAGACTTGGGGCAAAAAGCTTCAAAATCCACGCAGACTTGATGAAGGAACATATAAGTTCAAAATACAAGCAGTCTTGAGCAGGACTGCCAGCTGTCTTGATTTGACGTGCCTCGACTGACACAAAATCTCTGACAGTGATTACTTTGTCAGTCGCATTAAATGACAAGAAGCCCTTTTGGTACGCCAACTTGATGAAGGCTGAGTCTTGCTGAAGAAGATTTCAAAAGTCACGCAAAAGTCGGCTGTGATCTTTCGAGTTTCATGCATACGTGGCATACGAGGAGACATTCTTCGACTGTCGTGCTGTCAGTCATAATGATACTTCTGACAAATGATGATCTGTCACTAGCGTGATTTTTAAATATTTGTCTTGATCAACTCAGCGTGACTTTGAGACTCAATTCTGATCAACTCAGCGTGACTTCCATTTTGAAGGCCTACAAAACCCCCTTCAAAGTTTTCAAAAAAATGATAAATTATTTCGAAATACTTTGAAATTAAGATGATAAAATGAATTTAGTCACGCTGAGATGACTTTTAAAGAGATATTTACTCCTTAATGCTTTGAAAACATGCAAATGAATTTATTAAATGTCATGATGACTCTTCATTTTTCGAGACTGATTGTTTCCAATTTATGGTGGAATATGAACCGCCGGCGTGCTTCTTTATATAAACAAGGAGAAGATTCAACTTTAATCTTCATCTCACGTCAACATGACACTGAAGGAGAAAGCTGAGGAAGAAGCACGAAAGTTGGGTTTTTATGCCCATGGCGACCCTACTCTCGGGGGTAAGGAACCGGAGCCTTTAATTTTTGAGTTCAAAGATGACCCTACACAATTAGCCAAGAACTTCCTGAGCCATTTTGGTCTGGATGGCTCATCTTCTTCCAATGGGCGTAGCCTCACAGAGCAGTGGGAAGCGCTCAACGCTCTGTTACACCGTATGGGGGTCAACAGCGTAGAAAAATTGGGCGCCAAGGTCAGTCGCTCTGCAAAATAGGGCGTGTCCTTTTCATGTTTCTATTTTCTTTTGAAAATGTTGCACTTCTTTTCCTCTTTTGTAAGGGCATCAGTGCTCAAATATTTCTGTGGTACGAATTCACGCTGAAAGCTAGCTTTACTCCGAATAGCGTACGCTAATGAAAAGGCATTAGGTGGCTTCTTTGACTATTACAAATGTTATGCTGTCTTCCAAAGCACACGTGACACTCATTCCGTGGTTAAGAGCACTTTTTATTCGGATCTTTCCAAAAATAGGCTTGCGCTTAGACTCTTTAAATAGATAGCTAAGTTTCACGCATACTCATTCCTTCATTCTTCTTCTTCTTCTCTGAGAATGACCTTTTTGTAAGATTCCATTCTTAATAAGAAATTGATGATAGCAATGCTTGCTGATATTGTTTTCTTGTTCACTATACCATCAGACATTGGTTTGCCAATCCTTAGCACAAAACTGTTTGATCTCGATGGTGAGTCCGACATAGTATGCGTATCACTTTTCACTGTTGAAGATGAACTTTTGTTTCTGACTGAACAGGGTGTGCTTGGCTGGCCAGTGCGTGCCAAATGATATTTCTGTTAATTAATCTCTTTTTCTTTGCTGTTTTCTGCAGAAGCTTGGCTGCAAAAAATTTTTAGAACTGGCATTGGTGATTTGGATGCTGTGGGGAGCGTTCTTCTGACATCAACATCAGGGAGCTCATGCACTTTTGACGCGCAAATCAGACAACTCAGAACTCTTCGTGGGATAGAAGGGTCTTCCTCCGATGGTAGGAAGAGCCTTTATACACGAAGAGTTGGACGGTGGAGTTAACTCTATCCCGAGAAATCGGGCAGTAGAGTTCCTTTCACGGCAGAACTAGGAATTGTATCCCAATGTTGGATACATTCCTGTCTCCTCTGAAAGGCCGCTCCTAATCCACAGTTGTATTGGCAGCAACACGTCTTCGGGCTGCCATACTCTGTGGTTCTCCTCTCGTCTGAGAGATAAGACTAGAGTTTGATTCCCGCTGTTCTGGTCGCCACTGGAGCTCAGACAGTCAGTAATTGCAACAAACAACGAACCCGACGGAGAAGATCCAAGGAAGAAAATAGATCTCTATTAGGTTATTTGTTGTGTGTATGAAAATCCAAAATTGTAATAGATTTCCATTATGATTTGTAAGAAAGTCTAAGAAAATGTAGTAGACTTTTTATGATGATATGAGAGTGGAAATGATAATCTTTCTATGCTCAATAATTTGTATTTATTTGGATGAAGTATGGACATGATAGATAATGAAACCTTCTTTTCTAATTCAGAGTACATAATACTATCAGAGGTAATATGGACGTGATAATATGTAGGAACTCAAAAGAAAATAGATTGATTTCTATGTAGAGGTCAAAGATGGAAAATAACAAATGAGTAAGTAGATTCAGCATTTATTCAGAGGTTATGCAAACGTAATAAATAACGAATTTCCACTTTTTTTTTTTAATAAATTGATAAAAGATAATGAATGGACAAAACATCAGGTGATAATGAACAAGTGAACCATCGGATGAATGTAATAAATGAACGAATGAACCGTCAAGCATTAATGAAAGGACGAACCGTCAGATGAATGTAATAAATGAACGGATGAACCATCAAGCATTAATGAACGGACGAACCGTCGGATGAATGTGTCGTTTCATTATTCGAGGGACTTCTGTCTATAAATATAGCAGAAATCTAACAAGAACGAACACTTCTACTCTTCAACATAAAAATGTCGTCTGAGGAAGCATCCAAGAAGGCGAAAATCGTCTCGAAGGTTCAGAAGGACACTGAAGAACGCCCTGTCGATCTAATTCAGCCGAATAAGGTAGAAGCAGGTGAAGGTTCATCTGCACCCAAGCCGCCACGAGACATTCTGGATTTTTTGCTTGATCCAGGAAGTACTGAAGAAGAGGAAGCCATGAGGATGGCAGTCTGCAAGTTTCTCGTGGGCTCCAGCAAAGAAGTTCTCAGTTCTTTTGCTGATCGCATTTTCGAAAAAGACGGCAGTGGTCCGCGTCCAAATGTAGAGAAGGATGATAATAATCTTCCTTAACATCATGTACCATCATTCATGATTAAAATAAAATTTTATTTATAAACATGAACTTGTCTGATGATTTATATTTATACATAATACTTTTTAAGGAATTTGCCATTGATAGGCATCATAACTTTCCGACCATCAAGTTCTGAGAGTTGATAAGCTCTATTTGAGAAAACTCTGCTCACAATATAGGGGCCTTCCCACTTTGCGTCGAATTTGCCTTTGCTCATATGAGTCATAGTCATAGGACGTCTAACTGTTAGAACAAGTTCTCCTTTCTTGTTTAAAAGCTCTTGAAATTCTAGCTTGATAGAATTTAATATTCTGTTGAGCAGATAACCGCTTTTCATCTAGATCTTCTAACTCCTGAAGTCGAAGACGATCATTATTCTCGGCAGTAAGTTCATTAGCGATTGCTATCCTTAAAGAAGGAATTTGAATCTCTAATGGAAGAACAGCTTCGCATCCGTACACCAGAGAGAAAGGTGTGCATTTAGTAGCATTACGAACTGTAGTACGGTAAGCCCACAAACATTCACCAAGTTTCTCACTCCAATTGTATTTGTTAGTAGAAACAAACTTCTTTAAGAGTTTGATGATAGTCTTGTTGAAAGCTTCTTCTAATCCATTAGCTGTCGGATTATATGCTGTAGAAGCCACATTGTTGATCCGATGATCGTCACAGAATCGAGTAAATTTCTGACTGACGAATTGTGGACCATTATCATGAATAATACGTCGAGGAACACCAAATCTGTATATGACATGATGCTTGATAAAGTTGATGACATTGGACGTCTTGACTTCAGATAAAGGAATAGCTTCGGCCCATTGGGAGAAATAATCTGTTATTACGAGAATGAACCGATGACCTTTTGATGATGGCGGATTAATTGGACCAATAGTGTCCATGCCCCAAGCTTCGAAGGGCCATGATGCTGCCGTCGGATGTAGAAATTCTGAGGGTTGATGAATAAAATCTGTATGGATTTGACAAGCTTTATACTTCCTCGCATATTCGATGGCATCTGATACCATATTAGGCCAGTAATAACCCATACGTCGAATACGGTCTTGAAGTTTTGGCCCAGGCTGATGTGCTCCACAAATTCCATCATGTGCTCCACGAATGATTTGTTGAATCTCATCACCGGCAACACATCGAAGAAGTAAACCATTATAAGCTCGACGATATAAGGTTTTTGTGGTATGATTGTAATAGAATCTGAGTGATCGTCGTCTGATAGATGCCGCTTCACTCGGATCATCTGGAAGAATATCATATAATACAAAATCTAAGAAAGGAAGTCTCCAATCTTTATCCGTATTCTGAGTCTCAGCTGAATTACTGAAGATGAATTCCATGCTAGAATCAGATGAAGATGACAATGATTTACGACTAAATCCAAATCCTCTTGTTGTGTTGACATCATGAGATATTGATTCTTCAATGTCAACTGGAAGTCCTAGAGTTAGATTGTTTTCAAGATGAAATAATTCTCGATTACAGACAACAATCATTTGTTGACGTCTAATTGGAATAGCCAACACCGCCGCAAGATTGGCAAGAGCATCAGCTTCTGTGTTACATGCTCGCCTAACATGCTCGATAAAGAACTCTTCAAATGACGAAGCCATAGATATAGCCGATCTATGATAAGGAACCAGATCTTGATGGCGAACTTCATAAGTACCCCTTATCTGATTGACAATGAGTTTAGAATCTCCATACGCTTCCAAATATTGAATATTCAGATGTTTAGCGAGTTGAAGACCAATAAGCAGTGCATTGTACTGAGCTACATTGTTTGAACATGGTTGATCGAGAGAATAAGCTCTTTGGATAGCAAGACCTTCTGGCGACACAAGAACGATTCCAACTCCAGCGACAATGTCACCATTAGGACCTATTCTCGAAGCTCCATCAAAGAATAGACGCCAAGTAGGATCTTCTTCAGCAATTTGGTTTGAATCTAGGACTTCATCTGGGATTTCATCATAGAGTTTTGAATTTTCTGGAATTGAATGAGCAGCCAGAAAATTAGCTAAAGCTTGTCCTTTGACTAATTTCTGAGGAATATAGTGTATATCATAATGAGCAAGTAAGATTCTCCAGTTAGCCAATCGAGAATTCAAAACACTCGGTTTCTTCATCATGACCCGTATAGGATTGATTCAGAAAATGACATGAATAGTCTGACCAATGATATAATGTCGTATCTTTTGGACAGCGAACATCAAGGCTAGACATTCTTTTTCGATCGGTGAATATCGAGGTTCAGCTCCGGTCATAGTACGACTGAGATAGTAAATGGCTTGTTCATGACCATTTTTATTCTTCTGAGCGAGCAATGCACCCAGTGAATGACTCATTGCTCTGGTATATAAGAGGAACGGTATTCCTGAGACAGGAGGTACCAACACTGGAGGGCTCATCAGATATTGTTTTATATCATCGAATGCCTTCTGAAATTCATCATTCCAGACAAAAGAAACACCTTTCTTCATAAGTTTATTGAATGGTCTGCAGCGTCCTGAAAGATTAGAGATGAATCTCCTGATATAAGCGATCCTTCCTTGAAATCCTCGTAGCTCTTTTAAGGTGCGTGGAGGACGCATCTCTTGGATGGCTTTGATCTTCTCGGGATCCACGTGTATACCTTTAGCAGTAATAACGAAGCCGAGAAATTTGCCACTAGAGACGCCTAAGAAGGACTTAGTAGGGTTCATCTTTAATTGATGCTTACGCATTAGATCAAAAATAGTCTTCAAATCTTGGATGTGATCCTCTTTTTGTCGACTTTTAACTGCAATATTATCAACATAGCATTCGACTATTTTCCGTAAATGTTCACAGAATATAGTGCTCATAGCTCGTTGATAAGTTGCTCCAGCATTCTTGAGACCGAATGGCATTACTGTATAACAGTATGTACCGATTGGCGTTCTGAAAGAAGTGTGCTTCTCGTCATCTGGAAACATTTTGATCTGATTATACCCAGAATACCCGTCCATGAATGTCATTCGTTCAAACCCACAGGTATTATCGATCATAACATCAGTGATCGGTAGAGGGAATTCGTCTTTAGGACATGCCGCATTGAGATCGCGGAAGTCTATGCATACTCTGATCTTGCCAGTCTTTTTAAGGACATGAACTATATTAGCCACCCAATCAGGATGTTGTTCCTCTCTAATAAACCCGGAGGCCATAAGTTTATTGACTTCAGCTTCAATTGCATCCATGATGTCTGGACGAAATCGTCGCTGTTGTTGCTTGACCGGTTTAGCATTCGGCAGGATATTGAGTTTATGAGTTGCTATCTGTGGATCAAGTCCTAGCATATCTTTATAACTCCAAGCAAAGACATCGATGTATTCACGAATAAGTTTGATCATGTCTTGCTTATCAATTTCTGAAAGACTTTCACTGATGATTATTGGTTTGGGGGATCCCTCTTCACCAACATCTATTTGAACAAGTTTGTCTTCAGTCGGAGGTTCTTTTTGTTTGAACCGGAACTCCCATTGATTATCTAATCTTTGGACCCATTGTTCTGATTCAGGTGAAATTTCAAACTCATTTTCGTCTTCATCACTTTCTTCAGAACAGTCAATGGAGACCATGTTAGAAGATAGAATGTTGTAGTGGAATTCACCGATACTTGCATCAGAATCCCAAGAGGTAGTACTAGAAGAATCGGATCTCTTATCTTCGTCAGATTCAAGATCTTCATGGATAGTATTGATAAAGGGAGTAGGAGCAATATAACCTAATCTGCATTTCGTCCGTCCATATTTTAAAGGAGGAATCCGAACAGGCATTCTTCTTCCTCTCCCATTACTGAGGCCAGTTCTGAAGTCATAACCCATATTTTTAATGATGTCTTTAGATTGCTGACTATAACGACGTAGTTGTAATCTTCCAGTATCATCGTTTTTGTCATCATCTTTGGGGTTAGAAGGATTTTGGGGTCCTTTGTAAAAGAATATTGGAATGTCTTCTGGCTTTCTGCTGGGAACCAGAAAGTATAAAGTTTGTGCTGATTCTAGGGATACATCTGTATGGAAAGTCTGTACAACTCCTATGGTTATTGTTCTCAAGTCATCTAACAAATGTAAATAACTATGAACATGATTACATACATCAGCATACTGCAAAGATGGAGACTTTTCATTAACTTTAAAAGTAGCAGTATTTATATTGGGAGAAGGCTGAGCCTTAGAGATCTTAGCCAAATCAATGACTAAAGGGGGAGAAGAAGAACGAGAAGAAGTTTTGTTTCGATTAAGATCGATAACAAAGGGCTCAGAAGAGGTGAGCTCCCTTGAATCTTGAGATGAGAGAGTAGTCTGCCCTCCGACAGGGATTACCAGAGTATCCTGTTTCACATGTGAAGACACAGGAACTGTAATACGCCCAATGACAGGAATGATCAGTGTATCTTGAGTAGACAACTGAGGTAGTGGAGAGATCCGTCCACTTACTGGAATGATGAAAGAACCTTCTCCAGAGGATTTAGCAGATTGTTGCTGAGTAGTTCGACCTTTAACTGGAATTATTAAGGTCTCACTTTGTGAATCCTCTTTCTCCATAGCTTGTATTACCCTTGTATACTCTTCTTTATACATCCGGGAATCATTGAAATAAGCTTCAACCCCATGGAAGGGATTTATATCAGTAACTTCCTTTTGTACTCTTCCATTGCTATCAATATATTTAAAGTACTGATGAAGAGTAGAAGGCACCACATTATTTTTATGAAGAAAGGGCCTCCCCAGAAGAAGATTATAAGACCCTACGATCTCGATCACATAGAAAGTGACTTTGGATCTGAAATTGCCAATCTGAAGTTTCAGATGAATCTTTCCCAGAGGCTCGCTTCGGCTTTGATTGAATCCCAGGATAGTAGTAACCGTCTTGGAAAGCTTGTGAAGAGGAATTTTCAATTCATCCAACAGGCTTTTCGGCATTATACTTATAGCAGACCCTGGATCAATGAGGATACGATCTATCTTCATTGTATCAATATAACCGGTGTAGTAGAGAGGCCGATCATGTCGATTATCCTCCAATAGCATATCGTCTTGTGTAAAGGTGATATTTGGGATAATCTCCAGTACACTGTTGCAATGTAAGCAAGTGGCAGGTTCTTCATCTGGCTTCTTTAATTGTGCAAGACAAGAGTCCGCCTGAAGAAGTGCCTCACTTAACGTCTCCCGAGTCTCTTTGGAAAGACGTAGAAGTTCAAATAGGGACATTCTAGCAGGAGTATTAGCAAGTTGCACTAAAATATTGAAATTATAAGGTTTCTGAAGCCCAAGAGGAGAGGACTTCTTGATTGGTTTATCAAACCGAGCCTGTTGTTTGCCTTTCTCAAGAGCTGTGGGCTTAGAAGGAGCAGGTTCAACTGGTGCAGTGGAAGGAATAGGTGCAATGGATGATTCTTCTTCAAGAGGAACATTAGGAACATCTTTATCAGCAAGAGGGATATCAAGAGTATCCTCAGGACTTTTGGAATAATCCTTCAGATAAGGTTTCCCTGTTCGAGTAGCACTAACAAGTGCTTCCTCCTTACCTTTTGGCTCTGCGTCAGGAGTAGATCCGAGAGAAGTCATATGACATGACTTAATCTTTCCAGCCTTCTTGGACTTTCTAGATGTAGTCTTTTGAAGATGAGGAGATTCAAAGTCTGCCACTAGATCAGGATGAATCCACATGATTTCTCCTGTTTCCATAGTGATTGGTACTAACCCTTCAGATTGTGGAGGAGGAATATTCACTATCTCAAGAGTTGCCTTGGGAATAGGAACGATCCCGCTTTCCAGGAGTTGAGGAGGGAAATCTCCGAATTGCATAGAGACGACATTGGAGGTGACGGTCTTCTCTTTCGGAGTAAGAGAGATAGCTCCAGATTTAATCATTTCTTGGATCTTTCCTTTCAGTACATAACATGTACGAATTGTGTGACCCAACATCCTGTGGTATGGACAGTATTTAGGATGATCTATCTTACCAGCTTCATCAGGTTTCTTGATTTCAGGTAATTGTATTTTATTACCTTTCAGCAGACATTCAAAGATACCAAGGACATCATCGTCATCAAAAGAGTATTCTTCTTTGGGGCGAGGTGTTCTCGGTTGTTGAGTTGTAGAGGCAGGAGAAGTTTGAACGGTCGATGCATCTTTACTCTGAAGATTAACTTCGAGAGTTTCTTTTCCCTTGCTTTTATTGAATTTAGCAGTATTTTGACATGTTTCTTTAGGATTCATCTGCACTCCTAGACCTTTGAAGGTTTCAGCACTGATCTCTGCGGCTTTGGCACTATCTAAGAAGGAAGGCCAATCTTGAAATTGAGTGGATCCTCTTCACATGCTGATTATTGGCAACAAATTTGATTTGCATGTGTCGATTGTGACAGCATCAGGAGTTCCAAGAGGCATCTTCAGAGCTTCTCTTCGAAACCGTTCAATGAATTCCTCTGTAGTTTCATTATTTTTCTGCTTGATTCTAATAAGAGCAGACATAGTCATGTCATTGAGCCCTTCATAGAACCATTCAAGAAACATTTGTTTGAAATCGGCAAATAATGTAATACACCCATCAGGGAGACTTCTATACCATTCATAAGCCGTTCCTTTGAGACATCCGACAAACACCCGAGTAAGGAGGGCGTCGTTTGGTTGTAGCTGGTCAGTCATCACTTCAAAGTGATTAATAAATTGACTTGGAAAAGTGGTTCCATCATAGAATGAGATAGTAGGAGGCTTGTATTTAGGAGGGTATGATACTTGCTTCCATTCTATCGGATAAGGTTGCTTGATGCCTAACCTTTGTAAACCATCTTTCTGTTTGAATGCTTCAAATTGAGTTCTGAGATTCCTCAATTCTTCAGTAACAACTCCGGAAGATTGTGGAGTTGTAGCTTGTAGAGAGTAGTTGGGAGGAGGAACAGCATTATAAGTACTACCTCCAGCTCCAGAGTGACTAGGAACTGTTTGAGCTTGCCCAGGAGTATTGGATTGAACTGCTGGAGGAACATGGACTGGACTTACACCAGTGTCAATTGGTGTAGCTTCTGGTACAGTCTGTCGATTTTGCAGTTGGGCTGCCATGAGTTCATACATCGACTTCATATTATCAGCCATAGACTTCATTTGTTGTTCCAAAGAAGCAATTTTTTGTTCTTGAGGAGTCATGGAAGAAGAAGGTTCATCAGTATTCCTATCGACCATATATGTTGTGACTGTGCGAGGGATTATTGATGAACTGGTGGATGTTGTTTGTT
This sequence comes from Iris pallida, assembly GCA_029216955.1. Lineage (NCBI taxonomy): Eukaryota > Viridiplantae > Streptophyta > Magnoliopsida > Asparagales > Iridaceae > Iris > Iris pallida. Next base: position 1,184,924 of record JANAVB010022597.1, on the reverse strand, counting down.
CTGAATCACTGCTTTGTGTATCAAAGTCAGTTATAGGAGAACTACCCCCAGTAGGAAGAGGTGGGAAGTTAGATTCCCCAAGAAATTCAGAATCATCTTCAGGAATCAAAGTCCTTTGAGTAGAAGCCAGGACCCTTGATCTGGTGCCTCTATATACTCCATCTGGACTATCATTTCTACCTCCAGTATCCCGAGAGGTCATGTTGACAGAAGCATACAGAGGTTCATCTTCATCAGGCATAGGTTCACACTGAATTCGATGGAAAACAGATTGTCGTTTAGTTTAACATCTACATTGCATTGTGACTCTCGACTGGAAGTCACATTCATGATCAACATAGTTCTGATCCATTGATTGACATCTGCACTGAATTATGACTCTTGGCTGGAAGTCACATTCAACATGGTCTATTAACACAGAATTATTCCTTCTCTTCTGTTGAAGATGTTCTCGTAGATCTGTCTGTGAAGATTGAGGTACATCAGAGAACATTCTTTGTGCATTTTTAGGAATATATTTCTAGTTCTTGGGTCTTGATGGCTCTTGATTATATAGAGAGTGGTTAATATGAGCCACATAATTTCTAGCATACTCTGCATCTGGATCTCTTGCTTTTGTTCCCGATTGGTATGGTTTTTTGACACCAGAAGTGTTTCCTAAACGGATTTGATCAAGTTTTGCTCTTAGATCAGTTTGAGGTAACACATTGGTTTTTAAAACTTGGAGTTTTCCTTCCATTGATCTGGATATTTGTAGAGAAGGAAGAGTTGGACTACCCCCTTGGTTAGGAGTTGGTAACAGACCCTCTTTTATCGACAAATTCTGTGCCCAATTCGAAGAAGTCGTAGAAGAAGACATTTAGACTTATTCAAGTTTTGGGACATAGAATGTCCAGAAGGAAGAGTAGTCAAAAGACCATCTCCTTTTCTTTGACTAACAAAATTGTCAGTCAAAGCAGTTCCTGAAGTAAAAACTACAGGAGCAGAAGAAACAACTAAAGAATTATTTCTTTTTGAAGGGACTTTGTGTGGAGGAGTTTTAGCAAGACCACCCCCAGTTCTAGTAGAACTTGGCAAAGAAGAAGAGATAGTTAAAGAACTATTCTTCTTAGAATATGCTGGTGACAATTTGGCTAAAGAGCCTGTATTGTCAGTATATAGAGTCTTGGCTAAAGAGCCAGATTTTGGTGAAATATACGCTGGAACAGATTTGGCTAAGGAGCCAGTGTTGTCAGCGTGACTTTTGATGTTAGAAATACACGCTGGAACAGATTTGACTAAGGAGCCAGTGCTGCCAGCATGACTTTTGATGTTAGAAATATATGCTGGAACAGGCTTGACTAAGGAGCCAGTGCTGCCAGCGTGACTTTTAGAATTAAGATTGCACACTTGAACAGGCTTGGCTAAGGAGCCAGTGCTGCCAGCGTGACTTTTGGCTGCTGTTGTCTTCGAACACACAAGAGTGTGTGTGCTTGCAATAGGCTCCTTGCTAGTGTTAGGAGTAGACACTGTGGCAGAAAAGTCACTATTGGTTGCCAACTGATTCTTAGGGACATAGACAGATCGTCCCTTCGACTTGGCAGTAGTGATAGAGGCTGAAGTGGGCTTGCCACCCTTAGCCCGCTGCATTTCTTCATAGGCGAGTTGATCGAATTGGATCGATATCACCTTCTTCGTCGAGCCGACTGACGAAGTGTCGCATTGAGTTGTTACCATCTCAGAAGAGAAGATGGTTTTCCCCAGCAGAGTCGCCAATTTGTTTTCCATAAATAAATTCACTTTATTTATTGTGTATCTGGGAAAATTACAATTGTAGGAATCCGATCTAGAAGACGATCGCTTTATCCCTTGACGATGCGAAGAAGAAAAGCTCTCAAAATTTCAACAGCAATTAGATATCTGTGTATCTGTACAATGAATAAGAAAAGAACTATATTTATAGAGTCAAAAATAACTGAAAAAGATAACTGTCTTCACAGCCTCTGCATAGTTGAAAATCACGCAGGATTTAACATACGCAGAGTTGTGAGCAGTTACTGGACGTAGCCTGTAACTGTTGGACACATGGCAATCATGTATGAGTCGTGTGCTAGTTACAGGACACGCAAACGAAAGATCAGTGGCATGGCTGCCACGTACTCCAATTTGATGAAATCTACCCAGGCTCGTTGAAGACGAAATCCACGCAGACTTGGGTCAGAAAGCTTCAAAATCTACGCATACTTGGGACAAGAAGCTTCAGAATCTACGCAGACTTGGGGCAAAAAGCTTAAAAATCCACGCAGACTTGATGAAGGAACATATAAGTTCAAAATACACGCAGTCTTGAGCAGGACTGCCAGTTGTCTTGATTTGACGTGCCTCGACTGACACAAAATCTCTGACAGTAATTACTTTGTCAGTCGCATTAAATGACAAGAAGCCCTTTTGGTACGCCAACTTGATGAAGGCTAAGTCTTGCTGAAGAAGATTTCAAAAGTCACGTAAAAGTCGGCTGTGATCTCTCGAGTTCCGTGCATACGTGGCATACGAGGAGACATTCTTCGACTGTCGTGCTGTCAGTCATAATGACACTTCTGACAAATGATGATCTGTCACTAGCATAATTTTTAAACATTTGTCTTGATCAACTCAGCGTGACTTTGAGACTCAATTCTGATCAACTCAGCGTGACTTTGAGACTCAATTCTGATCAACTCAGCGTGACTTTCATTTTGAAGGCCTACATGCGCAAGCTTCAGTCAACGAGTCAAACTGCGCTTAATTTGGTTGCACCTAGGTGCAACTCAGTGCATAGGCACGTGGCATCATTTGGGTTATGTGTCAGTTTGTGAGGAGAGTTTGATCAGGTTGCACCTAGGCACATCTTGCTGAATGTGCTGAACAACTGTCATCAATGATAGCAAATCGTCTCGAGCGCCATGCTTTACGGGATTCGAAGAGATTTCTTCGTTTAACGTGCTGTCAGTTTTTAGTGCAGTCAGTTAATGATGACAATTATTGTCAAACGCCACGTAGGCTTAGGCGCAATGTGATTCGGCACAATCTGATATGTGGCGAAACTTGAGCAGTGGCGCAACTTGATCTCTGGGCTTCATAACTGTGGTACAACTTGATTTTTTGGGCGCAACTTGACTTTTAGGCTCTACAAGAGCCCCTTCAAAGTTTTTGAATTTTAAAATGTCATAAAACTTCGAAATACTTTGAATCGTGGCAATTACTGAGTCCAGTTGAGCCTATATCGTGCAGTTTGTTGCGAGCTGTTACGATATTTTATGTGTAGCTTGGGGTGACTGTTAGGATTCTGCTTAGGCAATAAATAACACCTTGTTAGCTGTCTTTAGATCTTTACTTTTGCTTTAATCTTTTGAGAGAATTCTTCGAGCTCTTTCGATCTTCTCTCTGATTATCTTCTCGACATAATGGCACCCAAGAAGACCACCGCCGATAAAGGAAAGAGTATTGCTGAACCCTCAACCCATGCTCTGACGACCCGTGTGCCACAGTATGCGCCTCCCTCTTCACGACGAGAAATGGCTAACCCTGCTTTGGAAGGTGATCGAGAACAAATGACTTTGAACATGATGGCCAATTTGATTTTCAATTTGATTTACTTGCGCCCCTCTTCTGAGAGTGTTTGGCGCATCACAAACTTTGTGTTACCCTTTATTAGGGTGTGGTTGCTTATTTGAGCACTGTTCGTTCTTACGAACCGTATTGCACATGCTGTCGCGCAACTCAGTTGTTGTACAACCAAGGATATCGCGCAACCAAGCTGTTGCATAACCTAATTATCGCGCAACCAAGCTGTTGCACAACCTAATTGTCGTGCAACCCAGTATGTCGTGCAACCCAGGATGTTGTGCAACATAATTGTCATGCAGCAGGATGTCGCATAACCTGGGATGTTGCGCAACTTAATTGTCGTGCTACTCAGTTGTCGTGCAACCTAGTTGTTTCTCGTCATAAGGACAGCTCTTTGTATTTATGATTGTTGCACACTCTTGTTGTTTCTAACTTCTGTTCATGTATTTCTTTGCAGTTGACCTCAGGAAAGATCCTTATACTAAGAGATTCGCTTCAGCCTTTAATATCCAAGAGTATAAAAAGAACTTATCCCATGTTTCATTTCCTTAGTATGACGGCCCTGAAGCGCGAAAGACTATTCTTGTGGCCCAAGAAAGCCATACTCTGCTGAGTTTAATGAACGGGAAACACCTATAGAGTGTTGATGGTGTGGTCCATAAGAAGCCTACTTTCTTATTTAGGGATTCCATCAAGAAGACTTCCCAGCCTAAGGCAAAGAAAGAGGATAGAATATACCATTGCAAAGACAAAATCATATACCTCACAGAAATATCATGGTCTATGGCTTTATCTCAATATGTATTCGTGAGCTACCCTAGAAGAGTGTCACGGGATCTGACCCCAATCCAACAGGCCATAGTCGGAAGAATTTGTTATAGAATGGGTCCGCAGCACAATGATACCTTTTACAATACTTCTGAAAAATACAACACTCACTTGAGAGGTTTAAGACCAGGTTGTATTCCTCCCGAGGATTCATCTCTACTCCTTCCAGTCTGAGTACCCATCTTTGCAAATGCATTCACAAAGGATAAAGGAAGATATCCAGATCGTGGCATGCGTATGACAGGTCTGGTTAACCCAGATATGAAATGCTGGAGTAGCTTAACCATCTCGATTTTGGATCAGTTCAAGGACAAACTCCTCGAACTAGAACTTTATGATGCCACCTGGACCATAGTCTACAGCATTTGCCAGAATGCTCATATGTTTTTGGCCTTAGTAGAGATATACAACATAAGACTGGAACTTTCATGACCCCGCATAGAGAAATGGGATTTGCACTTCATGAGATGAGATTTCTCTTCCATCATCCAATGGGTGATAATCCATATGAAGAGTACGTGTCCACAAGAAGAATTAGATACTGTGTCAGAAGAAAATCCTCAAATGATCGTCGTCTTCCAAGAACTTTTGTATCATTAGAAGATCTGCTCCCTCTTCTACAAAAGTGCTACTTCAGGTACTTATTATATCACCAAATGGATGTCGTACCACTTCCTGTAGCCACTTGATAGCCAAGCTTGTGCTCCTCGTTTCTTTGAGCCTCTCAGTCAAAGCGACGTGCACTATTTGATGGAGAAAGACAAACATGAAGATATCAAACTAGATGAAGATTGGCAACGGTTTAAGGCTGGTACTACCATCCAAAGTTATCTTAGAGAGGGTTATAGATCCATGTCTAAAGAGGCCCAGCTAGCAGGTTTTCTCTCTTTATGGCTACGATGCTTCATAGTTCTAGGAGCCAGTACAGTTGATAGGTTCCACCGAGGCATTTGTTCGCTGCAGTACGTCTCGTATTTGGGTATAAGATGGATCTTCTATCAGCAATGACCTGCCGCTTGAATGCAGGATTGCGTTCTTTTGTGCATACCATGCTTCATGATTAGACGATAAGGCATGATTTTCCTCGCACTGAGATGCCTTACACATATTTATTCGGATGGTTTTTGCTTCACCATCTATGTCTGATGAATCCCGATATGGAAACAGTTAGTGCAGATTTCATCCGACGTTACTCCAGCGCTCGTTGGAATTACACTGCTCTTTCGAAATACAGGTTTGCATTGAATAGTGGATCTACATGGAGATTTTAGTGTGTCCCGCCTCCTCACGGATATGAGACTATCCCTCCAGAGTTGATGGATCTGGATGCTGAATCACTCTGCCTAAGTCCACCTATCTTTTCATGACTACAGATGATCCGCCCATCTCACTTAGTCTACCGATTTGAAGAAGATTGCTATTTAGAGCCATATTTGCCAAGTCGATTTGCACGACAGTTTGGCTATGATCAACTACATGTGGGTAATGCCACTACTTGTCTACAGACCAAAGACTTTCTGATTGATGGGGCTAGGGCTTGGAGATATTACAACAACAGGGGCACGAAAGCTGTATTTTCTATGCCCTATAATCTTCATCAAGGCCCGCGTATGTTATATACATACGCTAATTTCTATACTTCGGCAAACACTTTTACTGAAAGCTTCCATCTTTCTCATTGCTTTGCAAGTGACAAGAGATCTAAATTAGGAGAACACACTGCACAATCATTTCGAGATATAGAGGATAGAGATTCTGCAGATCCACTACTGGAAGCTTTTATTTTCAAGAACTATCCGGATAAGGTACATGATCCTTTGGATGTATCTTTAAAGGTACGGAAAGAGAAATCCCCTGCCAAAGGTTTAAGAAAAAAAAACTAAGGAGACAACGGCCCTCTTTCATCTTGATGATAGACCTGCTTCGCCTAGAGCTCAGGAAAAGAAGCAAAGAACTTCATTGGTCATAAATGAGCGAACAACTACGAGAATAACTCGTTCTCAGTCTAAACAGATACTCCTTAGTACCTCTCCCGGAGAGAAGAAGACCACTCCTTCTTCTATTCAAAAACAAGGAGGGGTTACTCAAGAAGGAACGTCTACTGCCTCGATCAATCTGGATGATGATCACACTGGAGCTGCTGAGGAACTGGTTGCACCATCACACAGAGAAGTCAGAAAAAAATTATTAGTGAACGGAGAAGTTGTTCGAGGAACTGATACATTTTCTATCCCTCCCCCACCGACGGAATCTACCAGCCATATGGAACAAGATTTACCACCTCATGAAGGTAATATCAGGATTTTGATATACATTGATATATATTTTTCTCTCAAAAATGTATATTTAATTGATTCCTTTATTTACAGTGGCTACTTCAGCAGATATCCAGCCTTCTGCCACGACTGTAGAGGCCCCAAGATCGGATATTTTGGTGGTAAGTATTTCCACTAATGTACTTACTGCGGTGGGGATAACGGTTCCTTCACCAACTCCCATTACTCCAGTAACCTCTCCAGAGAAGATCTGCCTCCTTATGAAGGAATGATAAATTCTCCAGAGGCTCAAGATCCTACTCACTCTGAAGAGGATCGAGAGATGATAGACGCATTAGCAGATTGCAACTATGGTGACAAATCATTTGGTGATGACTGGAATATTACCACTAAGGAGAGACAGATTTTAGTGGATGTTCCATCACCTCAAGAATTACCAGCTAATGAAGGCCAGTCAACTACTGAGGGTGAGAAAAACCTGGTTATCGATGAAGGGCATGCTAGTCCCAGAATTGATGAACCCAGAATTCCCGAAAAAGTAGGTGTAACTCAACCCGAGGCTTCCAGATTAGTAAACACTGAAGAGTTAGTAGATCAAACTCCAATTACACTGCCACCTCAAACTGAATCAGGGGCTGGAAGTAGTCAAGCTACGATATCTACGGACACCATGTCGAGGCTTCAGATAGAACCATCCAGACCTCTTAAAACTCCACATACAATTCCTGGCACAGGTAGATTTCTAAACTAATTTATTTATTTTACTCCTTCAACATCGTACATCACTCTAACCAATGGCATATGTAAATTGCAGAAGGACCTACAGGAACCACCAGCTCAACCATGGCTCCCTTGGATAAAGGAACCCCAGCAGGAGAGGGGAGCTCTTCCCTTATCACCGCACAAGATAAAGTGCCTCCACCTATTAAAGTTGTAAAGACTCCGACGGAAGTGGTAGCCACCACAAGTGCTGTAGCGGCTAACAAGTTTGTGGTGGTTTCCTTCACCAAAGTCTTTTTTACATCTCTAGAGCCTTTAATTCATCGTTAATGGAGAGAGAGGATGTTCCATTCAGCACAGTCAGAAATCCCTCCTTATTTTTAATTGGAGGCATCCGCAACCAAAGTGATAAGGCTTAGGCCACTTTCCTGGAACATATTTTGGACGAGCTGGATGAGTTGATTAAGGCTTATAAAGACCTTAAAAGAGGAGATGTTGAGATGCTAGTGGATGCAGAATACCAAGCCATGGCTCGAGAGGATGAAACTAATAAAGCCAATTTTGAAGCGTTCTTACTGGCTTTCACGAGACAATCTTCTGAGCTGGATGTCCAGATTTCTGAAGTAGCTTCTACTGCTGAGCGTCATAAGGCTATAGCTGCGGATGAGAAAAAGAAAGCTTCTGATCTGGAGGCTAAAATCGCCCGGCTTCAGGAAGAGCTCAAAGCCATCAAGCAGGGTGTAGACATTTTAAAGCGTTAAAAGGATGACTTTGACCAGCTACAAAATGAAGAAGTAGCCCGTCAAACAGCCGCCCTGCATCCATTTGACCCAGAGTCAGGAAGGGTTGAAGCCAGACAACGGGTACTAAATTCTTGCACTGAAAGAGCTAAAGCCTTGAAGAAGCGGGTCATGGATCTCATCACTTATTCTTCAGAATAAAATGACCAAAATTGTTGTCTTTTTCTTTATGATGTAACTTTTTGAACATTTTAATCAAAAAAAAATGAAATAAAAAATTTTTGTGGTTCCATTACTTGTTGTATACCTTGTTATAGATATAAGTAATAGAATAAAAAATATATTCAGAGGTACTGGACGTGATATATTTCTTGTTTAGAAAATAACGATATTTATTACATCTGCTCAGAGGTAATATGGACGTGGCAGAATATAATGTTGGAAATATTATTATTTCAATAAACAACTTTGTCAGAGGTGATAGGGATGTGACAAGTTGCTGACGTAGATAATTGGAATTCAGAGGTACGGAGGACGTAAATGTTTTTTTTCTGTTTTACATGTGAGAATTTATCATCTATGGCTTTTGTTTGCCATGAAATATAAAAGAACAGAACAATTATCGGAGGACCGAACTTTTACTTCACGTTACAAACTCGCTTGTACAAAGAAAGCCTAGGAACGAAAACCTAGGTATAGCAGTCTAAGTACAATTGTTTATTTTAGATTCTGGGGGGTGACGATAGAGGCTCGGGAAGGCGACGGCAGCTCTGCCTTACTCCTTGGATGATCGGTATGCAGCCTTGGCTCCCTGTGAAAAGGTGGTAGGCGTTGATGAAGAAATGCTTTTCTTGCTCCTCTGTTGCTCTTCTGGCTTCTCTTTCTCTCTGTACTCCTTCCTTTTGACTATTGGGAGGGTCTCTCTGTATATACGTATTTTTTTCCCTTTGAAATTGTTCTTCCACAAGGGAATGGCACCTTGCTATTTATAATAGTGGAATGTGATCATTAGGGTTGCCAATGATTAGCTTATGGATATGGCGACGGCTTGGAGATTGGTTCATCCTGGCCATCTGTTTTGATGATCATGAATCTGGGCCATTAGGTGTAGATTACACCAAATCCCATGAGCAATTAATGCTGATTGGAATAAATCTTCTTTATAATGATTTTCTGCTATCTGCGAATAAATCAGACTTATTCTTCTGCCACGTGTCCCAGATTTATTGGGATTTGTTCCAATCTTAAATGGCAGCAAATCTGAGGAATTAATCGATCTAGGACACGTATCCTGGAAGCTGCTGGGGGGTTTGAACCGCATGACTAATGAGCCGCATATGAATGTGAGTCGCATATGGTTAAGCCCACGTATCAGGGCTGCGTGGGCAGTGGCTCTCACGTGAGTCCTCGAACCACAAAGGGAGGTAATTCTTGTGGGCCGCATAGGTACACATCTACTTGGGCCGCATGAGAAGTCCTCACTCGAGCCGTATGAGTCTTACATGGCCTGAGCCGCATAGGATAGGTTCACTCTGAGCCGCATAGGAAGTCTTTTGCCAGGGCCGCATGAGGCTTACATGGCCTGAGCCGCATAGAATGGGTTCACTCTAAGCCGCATAGGAAGTCTTTTGCCCGGGCCGCATGAGGCCCGTATGGACTGAGCCGCATAGGTTTTATTCTGAGCCGCATGAGAAGCAAGCCGTATGCGAATGCCCACGTGGCAAGGCCACGTGGCATTTTTATGGCTCTCGGGGGGATTTATGTCAGAGATTTTCTTCCTCTTCCCTAGAGATTCATCATTATGGCGGAGCCATAATTACCTGCCTTTGGTGTCAGGGCTGTCAACTTTTCAGAGGGGTCAGCCGTCATAGCAATTAATGCAGCATGGGTGGAGGGGGGCACTATCAGGCCACGTGTCTTCTGAGCCGCATGGAATGCCCTGAGCCGCATAACTTCCTATGCCGTATGACTCCCTGGGCCGCATGTGTTTTCTGAGCCGTATGGATCTTTCTTGGCCGCATGAGTCATTCTCTTTAATATTTTCCATGCTTCTACAGGACCCCCTTCAATGTTTTCAATTGGTAAAATTGAAATACTTTGAATAAGAAGCATGGCCGTGTTACTCTAGCCGCATATAGAATTCTGTCCGCATAGAAATCTCGGCCGCATGAATTATTCAGCCGCATAAGTAACTTAGCCGCAGGAGACTGTTTAGCCGCATAGCTTGTTGCCATGTCATTATTTGCCACGTACGGCAATCTTTATCACTTGAATGTCTTTGATTTTTAAAGGCCGCTATTTGGTGCGGGATCCGAGGAGTTTGGCCTTCATTTTCGGCGGCTTCTTTTGATAACCGAAGAGTCAGTTTGCGCGTATGCACAGGGATCGAAACGCTCTGTCTTGGTCTATAAATACGGGTGACTTTAGCCGGAGGGACTTCTTTTACCTTCTCTTTCATTCACTCTTTTTTCTTGTCTTCTCTTTCTGATCTTCCTTGTCTTCTCGTCGAAGCAATGGCTCCCAAGTCTTCTAAAGCTATTTCAGCCGCCGCGAAGGGCAAGAGGGTGACGTCCTCGTCCGCTGTCGAGCGTGAAACGCCTGAAATGCCTTTCGACGCTCGTCCGGCCTTCGAAGGTAAGGGTTGTATTTGGACCTTGAGTGCCCATGGCTCTGTTGCATATTTATGCACAAGCCTCTTCCCAAGTTGATGGCCGAGCCGCATGTGTTGTACGGGCCGCAAGACTTTTTCATGCCCGAACCGCATAAACTATGCCCCATGTTTGAACCGCAGAAGAAGGATCATAAAGTCTCCTCTGAACGGAGCCGCATATGTTTTTAACAGGCTGAACCGCTTTGCGCCGCATGAGTTCTTCTGTTAGAACTATGTGTATCCGTCCAATCCGTATGAGCTATTGAACTAGAGTCATATGGAACTCCCATCTGATTTGGGCCGCATGAGACTGTGTCGACTTGACCCGCATAGGCTTCCTCGACCCTGTCTTTCTTGAGACCCAACTGGATTGGAGCCGCATAAGACGTTATTGACCTGAACCGCATAGGCTTGCGAGAGCTTCTTTATTCAACCATTTTTTTTAGCCATCTCTTAATCTTGTTTCTTCTTTCACTCTCTCTTTTTTTTTCTTTCTTTTCAGTAAACCTCCCAACCAACCCAGCAGGAGCGCTCCTTGTGGGTTCAGCTCAGTATGCCGCAAACGTGCAGCTTGACGAGTTAATCCGTCGTATAGAGGATCAGCTTCCCACCAATGAGCCTAAGGAGAGAGTGGCTGCTATTACTAAACAACCCTTCCGCTTTCTTTGTTCAATGATGAATTCGGAGAAGTTGGATGGAGAATTTCTGAAACCAGCTTTCCTCTTCGGGGACGCCTTTTCCATAAAGAACTCCAAATTGCTGGATGTCTCTAAGCACTGGGATTTTTCTGTAGACGGGGTAGAGATTCATATCCCTGAGATTGAGCGACATTATCATCTCTCGTGGTTTAACATGGTCCCGCGAGGCAGGACTATGGTGGGTTCCCTGACTCCCACCCAACAAGGAATGTTTGTGGGCAATATTTACTACAACAGATGTACGGGTTCAGTATGTGCGGGCAAGGAATCCATGAGTCAGACTTTGACGGGGCTGTTCCCGGGCACTTTTGTAAACACAACTGGCCCCAATTTTACCTTCACCCTAGCTGATACATTTCTGAATCAGCTTGCTCACAAGGGGTCTTATCCCATAGGCAGGTTGTCACTGTTAAATTGGATCAACCCCATTCCCACATGGACTAATCTTACCTCATGGACTTTGAGGCAGTATGGAGACTTCCTTCAGGAGATTGATCTCTACTATGCCATCAGGGGTACCTGCTACGGGTTGCCCATTAACAAGCCCTTGTTTATGGCTCTATTGGAGCTGTATAATCAACGTACAGGAACTTTCTTTGCCTCCAGAGGGGAACTGGGGCTTGCTCTTCATGAAATGAACACTGTGTCTAGACTGCTGTGGGAAGATAAAGCTTTTGAAGTATGTACACCGACAAACGAAGAACTCGAAGAGCTGGACCGACGGTTTCCTGGTTTCGTGGCAGTGTATCAAGAACTGTTGTGTCATCACAGCGCCTGCCATCAGATGGCTATCAAGAAAGTAAATAGTTCAGAAGGGAACGTCCCTCACACCAAGGCCTAGATTTTGTATCTTTTCAAGTTGCGTCCTTCCGGTCAAGTCTCGTCTCGAACTCCTCGAACTCCGGAAGAGGTGAGGGATATGAAGTCGAAGGTCAAGAGGTCGAAGTCCACCCGTGACCGATTTGGGAGTAGTACTGACACCCTCAGTTATTTCCACTATGGTACCAGGGAGATGTCCGATAAAGCGATCTTGGCCGGGTTCTTGATGGTATGGCTACGCAACTGCGTAGTCTCGGGCGGTATGGGTTCTATAGAAAGGATCAGCCGCCATTTCATTCTTCCTGCTGTAAAATTGGTCTTCAAGGTAAGACTGGCGCTCCTCCCGGCCATGATGTGTAGCATACACCACGGCCTTCGCACTTTTTCATCCAAAGTCATCGCTCGCAGTGTGTCGATGGACTTTGAACGGATAGAACTACCATACCACTACCTTATGGGGTGGTTATTGATGTACTACCGGTCGTTGATGAGGCCGGGACCTGATGAAAACGTTTCTGTTGATGACGCCTTTCTTTTCCGGTATCGTAATCAGGCTTGGGAATATGATACCATGCCGGCCTGTCGGAGGGCGTTGGCAAGGATTGATGGGCCCGAATTCTTCGTATCTCTCCCTGAGTTCACCCCTGGCGAAATGAGGAGGGTATATGTTGACGGCGTTGATCCCCCCCAATTTTTATCTGGGAAGATGCTTCTTTGGTTATGCACCATCCGTCCCGCGCACTTGGTGTATCGCTACCGGAATAGAGTATACCTGGAGCCTTATCTGCCTAGTAGATTCTTCCGTCAATTCGGGTATAGCCAATTGTTCCTGAATCGCCCTAGCGCTTGCTTGAGCTTCGAGGGCAGTATGCTTGATGGTGTCCGGGCTTGGCATTATTATAATGCGACCCATACCCGAGCCAGCTTCTCACTCCCTTATGCCAAGGTGGAGGGTGATATCTTGTATATAGCGGCCCTTTATCATGTTGCGGCAAGTAAACCCCCTGTTAGCTTTGATATGGATAATAGCTTCATCACCGGCACCGGTTTGGCTGAGAAGCCAGAAGGGTCCAAGAAGCGAAAAAGGAAGGCGAACAGGGTTCCTGTGCCGGACTCAGAGTCCACTAGGGCGGATGAGGAAGATGACGAACAGGACACTGATGACTCATCTGATTCTTCGGACGAGGAGGTTGGGAGTCAACCCCCTGTCGTGCAGGTGGAAAGGGCCGTGGGTCAATTGTCTAGTTTGTCTGGCGAGGCGGCGGAGGATCAACCGTCTGCAGTACCCGGCCCTTCGCATAAATGAAGCAGGAACGTGACTGCCGCAGATGTCCGAACCCACTCCCCGAAGCAGGCTACGGTACAATGTCGCAGGCTGCTTCTTGATGATGTGGAGGATGTTCCTGAGATGATTTGGACTTCAGCTGCTTCTTCTTTTTTTCCTTCTTCTATATTATGCCTTAATTATTTGTTTCTTTTGCTCTTTTATAGGCGTCGGGTGAGCTCGTCCCTCAGGACCCGACTACCGAGGTTGATACGGTCCTGTCTCATTTAGTCAGTGGTGTGTGCACTGCTATCATCGCTGCTGGAGTGCTTACGGTTGTGACCAAGGATTCCGGCCGTGCTGGAGCCTCGACACAGGGGGATGGGGGCTTTACTGCGCCCATTCCTGAAACATCCGAGCTCCCACATGATGACTTTGTGGATGGGGAAACTATACCGGCTATGAATGAGCCGTCGCCCCCACGCTCTTCTTCTGGTAATGCAAATCGAACCATAGCTCGTGAAAAAGTCTATGTGTTCTTGTCATTTTTTTTCTTTCAGATTATGTTGACTAATGGTTGATTTGGATGTTCAGATCTCAACCCTTCGCTGCCAGTGATTGATGTTGCTAGGTCGCAACCTACTGGAGAGGGCCTGACAGAGCCCCTTTATGTCGAGGGGGCCTTGTCTGGGTTAAGCTCAGGGTCTCGCGTAGCGGTACAACTGGGACAAGAGGCCATTCCCCCTGTGTCCTCCTCTGCGAATGTAGTTTCGGGGGTTAACCTTTCCTCCCTGCCGAGCATCCAGGCTCTTCGGGCGGCGGAAGAGGAGTTAGCCGCCATCCAAGCATCCTTCCGTATGGAATTTGTTTCCTTGGTGGCGGGTGCAGTAACTTCTGAAGCTGCTCTTCCGGTATCGTCTGCTATTCTTCCTCTGACGCCGTCCTCTACGGAGGTCTTGGATGACGCGTTACAGGATGTGGTTGCCAGCTTCAATCGTCATTTGAAGAGAGGGGTCGAGGCAACAGTAGAAAGGGGGACTCCCTTCACTCTGGCCCGTCGATGTGCCGGAGGTCAGATTGCCATCCTCAAGACACTCCCTGGAGGAGGGGAATTGGCAGCGCTTTTGGAGTCAAAGCTATTAGAAGCTGATCGTCTCGTTTCCCAGTTTCGCTTGTTGTAACAGACTGATTTACCTGCGGCCATAAATCAAGAGCACAATTTTCTTATTACCACGGTGGAGAAGGTGATGGCTGCCCGAGAATTGCTTAAACCGGCTATATTGAAGGACCGCCGGGATCTGACTCGATTGTATGACCAGTGGAGCCGTCGGACTGAAGATTGCTCGACTCGGGAAGCGGATGCTTCCTGCGGGGTAGCCGATACTCGGGAACATATCCTTGAACTCCAGAGAAAACTGGCTTTCCTGGAGTCAGAGCTTGAGACCGCTCGTTCTGAGAAAAAGGCTGCTATCCAGGAGGTTGAAAAGTACAGTAGGGCTTCTGCTAATCTGGAGCTTGTCTTCAAGAAAATAGAGGATAATTGGCAGGCATATGCTCTTTTGACTGATGCAGAACAGTTATCCCAAGAAGCCGAGCGTTGAGCTAAGCAGAGGCTTGATAGGGGGACTGCCTTGGTGAAAAATTGTCTCTTGGAGTTGTGCAATGCAGAACTATAATCGGATTTTTCTCTTGTTTTGTTTCTGTTTTCTTTCTTTCTGAAGAGGACATGATCCCGAAAGTATGTAATGCTTTTTCTTCCTTCAAATAAAGAATACTTTCAATTTTATCCCTCATTTGTATTGCTTGCTGTGCCTGTGATATTATAGTGGTATTTTCCCCCGCATAGGGGATATATTTGTGGACCTGTTACCCATGGTATACCTTGGTTTTAGGTACAGATAACAAGTTTTGGTCAGGATACCTGAAGCGGCCATGGCAAAGTGGTCATGGGTGCTCTTGGTATTGGGAAAAGGAATGATGAGATGGTAGGTTTGTGCTAAGAAGCTTAGCTGAGGATATTTGTGGGCCTATTATCCTTGGCGCACCTTGGTTTTAGGGCACGGATAATAGGATGAAGGGGAACCGACATACTTGCTCAGAGGTGACGAGAACATGGCAAGTGGGAAGGTTTTTTAATGTAGAGTCTTCCTACTCAGAGGTAATGAGAACATGGTAGGAGTGAACTCGTCGGAGGATATTGCTGGTCAACAGAGGACATTTGTGGACCTATTACCCTTGGCGTACTCCGGTTGTGGGTACAGATAATAGGTCGAAAGAGGATCATCATACTTATTCAGAGGTAATAAGGACATGGCAAGTATGAAGGTTTCTTCGACGGAGCCTTCCCATTCAGAGGTAGTAAGGACATGACAGGAGTGGGCTCAATGAAGGAGGGTACATAGAACAACTCAGAGGTAATGAGGACATGGAAGTTCTACGTGGGGGGTGATTTGTTTTTGGCGGAAGCGGAACGGCTCAGAGGTAATGAGGACATGGCCGTCTTGGAAGTTTGTGGACCCGTTACCTTTGTTGTGCACTGGGAATGCAGGTATTAGATCATGAGGGAGGATCTCTTGTAGGAAGAAAGTTCAGCGGTACGGTTATACATGACTTTCTTTCAAAAGAGTGACCAGGATGTAAGTTCAGGGGTACCGATGGGTACATAACTCGACAATGTTGGAATCAAAGTGTAAGTTCAGAGGTACCAGCAGGTACATGACTTGGAAATTTGGAAAACTATGAGGGTGAGTTCAGTGGTACCAGCGGGTATGTGACTCGAGAATCTGGAAAGCTATAAGGGTGAGTTCAGTGGTACCAGCGGGTACATGACTCGAAAATCTGGAAAACTATAAGGGTGAGTTCAGTGGTACCAGCGGGTACATGGCTCGAAAATCTGGAAATTTATGGAGCGAGTTCAGTGGTACCAGCGGGTACGTGACTCGGTAGTCTGGAGAATATTGTTTAAACATAGTATTTCTTCAGGAACTTGCCGTTGACGGGCAACACGAGTAAATCTCTGTTCTGCTTAGCGAAGCGGTAAGCACCGTTGGAGAACACTATCTCTATGATAAATGGGCCTTCCCACTTTGGCTGGAACTTGTCGGCGGTCTTGTGAGTCATGACCATCGGCCTCCGGACTGCCAAGACGAGATCGCCCACCTGGAATGTTCTGATTTTGACCTTCTTGTTGAAGGCTCCTGATATGCGTGCTTGGTACAGCTTGATTCTTTGCTGAGCTAGAAGGCGCTTTTCATCTAAGGCCTCTAATTCTTGTAGGCGACGCTGGTGGTTGTCGTCGGTTGTCAATTAATGTGTGAGGGCGACCCGTAGTGAGGGGATTTGAGTTTCTAACGGGAGAACTGCTTCACTCCCGTACACCAGGGAGAATGGTGTATTTCCGGTGGCTGTTCGAACTGTGGTACGATAAGCCCATAAGCATTCGCCGAGCTTTTCGTTCCAATCGTGCTTGTTGGAAGAGACGAACTTCTTGAGGAGTTTGATGATCGTTTTGTTGAACGCCTCTGCTAACCCGTTAGCTGTTGGGTTGTACGGCGTCGAAGCGATATTCTGAATACGGTGTTTATCGCAAAACCGATAGAATGCGTGGCTTACAAACTGCGGGCCATTATCATGGATGATCCTTCGGGGCAGTCCAAAGCGGTAGATGACGTGATGCTTAAGGAAGCTGATCACGTTCGAAGTCTTGACTTCTGCGAGAGGGACAGCTTCCGCCCACTTGGAGAAGTAATCCGTGATCGCAAGTATGAAGCGATGTCCTCGGGAGGAAGGTGGGGTGATTGGACCAATGATATCCATTCCCCATGCTTCAAACGGCCAGGACGCCACTGTCGGATGTAAAAATTTGGATGGTTGGTGGATAAAGTCTGCGTGGACTTGGCAAGCCTTGCACTTTCTAGCATAATCGATTATATCTGCCACCATTGTGGGCCAATAATAGCCCATTCGGCGAAGGCGATCTTGTAGTTTTAGGCCGGGTTGGTGGACCCCACAGACACCGTCATGAGCTTCTCGTACTGCTTCTTTGGCTTTTGTGTTTGACAGACACCAAAGTAATAATCCGTCGTAAGAGCGGCGATACAGCATCTTCGTCTCTGTATCGTAGAAGAATCTGAGAGAACGCCTTCTGATGGAAGTGGCTTCCTTTGGGTTCTCTGGCAGGATATCATAGACGACGAAGTCGATGAATGGTTGTCTCTAATCTGGGGCATCATCGATTGTCTGTGCGGAGTAGCTTGCCACGAATTGCACATTGTTTTTAGGACAAACCATTTCATGGCCTATCACTTCCACTGATTGGCAATCATAATTCGGAACTGCTAGGGAAGCGGCAAGACCGGCTAAGGCATCTGCTTCGATGTTTCAGAGTCTGGGGACATGTTCGATGAAGAACCCCTCAAATGACGAGATGATATCGATTGCTATTTGGTGATAAAGGATCATGTCTTCGTGGCGGACTTCGTACGAACCCCGGATCTGATTGACAATTAGTTGGGAATCGCCATATGCTTCAAGGTATTTTACCTCCAGCTCTCTTGCAAGTTGGAGGCCAATGACCAGAGCGTTGTACTCGGCCACATTGTTAGAGCAGGGTTCTGTGAGGGAGTAGGCGCGGTTAATCACTAATCCGAAAGGAGAGACTAGCACTACCCCGACTCCGACGACTATATTGCCTTTAGGTCCGGTCCTTGAAGCAACGTCGAAGAACATTCGCCATATATTTTCGTGAGAGGTTGCATGCAAATCGGCGACCTCATCCGGGATCTCTTTGTATATTCTGGAGGACTCCGAGCCTGGGTGGGCTGCTAAAAAGTCCGCTAGGGCTTGACCTTTGACTGCCTTCTGTGGGACAAAGATCATATGGTAAGGGGACAGCAATATCGCCCACGTAGCGAGTCGAGAGCTAAGTGCCCCTGGTTTGGTCATGAGGACTCTAAGAGGGTTGACTCGTGAGATCGCATGTATCATTTGCCCAGTAACATAGTGCCGCGTCTTCTGAATGGCGAACACCAAGGCGAGGCATTCTTTCTCAACCGCGGTGTATCGGTGCTCGGGTCCCATCATCATTCGGCTGAGATAGTATATGGCTTGTTCGTGTCCTGCATCGTTGTTTTGTGCCAACAGGGTACCGATGGAGTGTTCCATCGCTCGTACATAGAGCAGGAATGGTTTTCCAGGGACTGGGGCTACCAATACCGGAGGATTCGACAAATATTCTTTGATGCTGTCGAAAGTATGATGGCATTCTTCGTCCCAAACGAACGAGACTCCTTTCTTCATGAGGTGCGTGAAGGGTCGGCATCGCCTGGAGAGGTTGGAAATGAACCTTCTGATGTAAGCTAGCCTTCTTTGAAGGCCTCTGAGTTCACGGAGATTTCTCGGGGGACCCATCTCCATGATTGCTTTTGTCTTTTCAGGGTCTTCAAGGATACCCTTTGCAGTGATGATGAAGCCTAAAAACTTCCTGCTGGATACGCCCAGGAAGGACTTCGTAGGGTTCATCTTCAAATTGTGCGTCCGCATTAGGTCGAATACCGTCCTTAGATCCTGCATATAGTCTCCCTTGCTACGGCTCTTGACGGCTATATCGTCAACATAGCACTCTACCGTCTTGCGTAAGTGGTCTCTGAAGATGATGCTCATGGCTCTCTGATATGTGGCGCCATCATTCCTTAAACCGAAAGGCATGACTGTGTAGCAGTACGTGCGAATCGGTGTTCGGAATGATGTATGCTTTTCGTCGTTAGGAGACATTTTGATTTGGTTGTATCCCGAAAAGCCATCCATGAATGACATGCGTTCAAAGCCGCAGGTATTGTCGATCATGATGTCTGTGATAGGAAGGGGGAATTCATCTTTGGGACATGCCTCGTTCAGGTTTCGGAAGTCGATGCAGATTCAAATCTTCCCGTTCTTCTTGAGAATGGGTACTATATTGGCGACCCAATCGGGATGCTGCTCCTCACGAATGAAGCCGCTGGCTATCAGTTTGTTGACTTTAGCTTCAATCGCGTCCATGATGCCTGGGCAGAAGCGTCGCTGTTGTTGTTTAACCGGCTTTGCGTCTGGCCGAATATTGAGTTTATGAAGAGCGATGTCAGGATTTAACCCTGGCATGTCTTCATAGCTCCAGGCGAACACATCAATGTACTCTCTGACAAGTTCTAACATCGACTCCCGTTCTTCGTCGGTTAGGCTTTCACTGATGAAGATCGGTTTTGGAGAAGATTTGCTGTCGAGATCCACTTGTATGACCTCATCTTCAGTAGGAGGTTCTCTCAGTTCGAACCACTTTTCCCATTGCGTGTCTAATTGCTGGGCCCATGGCTCTAGTTCGAGGATTTCGGGGATGTCTTCGTCTTCCTCGTAAGCGTCGGCAAACGTCATGTTGACTGACATGACTTGTCTGAACACGTCTCCGATGCTGGTATCTGAGTCGGAAGTTGGTGATCTGGTTGAATGTGACTGCCAGTCACATTCTTCATCTGAACTTTCAGGGGTTGTAGTAGGCGTTACATACCCTAACCTGCATCGAGTTTTGTTATAGTAGTTCCGTGGTTTGCCTGTCGGGACTGGCGGCTTCAAAGGTAATCGTCGCCCAGTGCCGTAGTTCAACCCTGGCGTTGCTTCTAGATCATACCCCTGTTTCTGCATGAGATATTTTGATTAAGGGCTATAGAGATACAGAGGCAGTCTCCCGGTATCTGATCCGAGGTCGACTTCTTCTATGGTACGGGGATGCGGGTTGTTTGTTCGGTCGAAGATGATCGGATGATCTCCTCCCTCGAGTATCCGGTAAGCGTCTTCTACTGGAGTGAGCTGGATTGCGGTGTACACCTTTGTCACCCGTGTGTGTAGGTGAGTGCCTATACCGTGTTCCATAGCATACATTGTACATAGCTTATTGAGCTCGGTGTAGTTCAAAGATAACCCTTTATTGATGAAGTAAGGTATCTTTTCTAGGGGGATTACATCATCAGCGTTGGGGGCATTAGTGTGGGTAGCCATATACTTGGCTAGCTCCGGTTCCTCTTCGGCTATCCTCTGTGTGAACGAAGACTGAAAGGACGTCCTAGGAAGCTTGCTTGTGGGTGGTTCAGTTGATGGCGCAAAGCGGGGAGTTGTTGGCAGACTAGCGACCCCTAATTTGGTATTTGATATGGAGCGAGGAGTGGCTGGTTCGCTGGAAGTGTCTGACCTTGTATCGGGGTGACGACCATTCCTGGGAAGGCGTATCGTCATAGGCCTGTCCGAGGGGTTGAGCTTTCCTGCTTGTGGTTGGCTGACTCTTGGTAGCCTGATT
Source organism: Iris pallida (assembly GCA_029216955.1). Taxonomy (NCBI): domain Eukaryota; kingdom Viridiplantae; phylum Streptophyta; class Magnoliopsida; order Asparagales; family Iridaceae; genus Iris; species Iris pallida. The sequence goes on along the minus strand of JANAVB010022597.1, from coordinate 1,164,023 downwards.
GTTAGTAGCTCCGTTGTGGGTCTCGGCACTTGGCTGGACCTTGGCAGCTGGATTATCATCTGCTCCTCTTGTGCCGAGAGGCTGATTGCGTCCTTTTACAGGGTGGCGGTGAGGGGTACGGACTTGCCCGGTTTGCGAGCTTGGAGGTGGATCGTCAAGGGTCCTTCTGATCCCGTGGCTGTCTCAGTATGAGCTTATGCGTCTCCTTCATCAAGGTGCCTCTTCGACTTTTCGTATAGGCAGGAGTCTGAGTAGTAGGATTCGACCCCCTTGAAGGGATCGATATCGGCAAATTCTATCTTTATAAAGCCGTGTTTGTCGACATATTTGAAGCACTGGTGTAGCGTGGAAGGCACGATCATGTAATCGTGTATCCATAGACGCCCCAAGAGGATGTTGTAAGAAGTGTCTGCATCTATGACGTAGCAGGTGACTTCGGATTGGAGGTCGCCAATTTGATACTTCAGACGAATCTTCCCAATAGGATAGCTCCTGCCCGAATTGAAACTGCTTATGGCGGTGCTTGTAGGTGTCAGGCGATGCATTGGGATACGGAGATGATGTAGCAGATCTTTTGGGATGATGCTTATGGAAGAGCCAGGATCAATGTGCATTCGATCTACTTTTACATCGCCGATGTATCCCGTGTAGTATAACGGGCGATCATGTAAATTGGTTTTGATGAGCATGTCTTGCGGAGTGAAGACGATGTTGGGCATTGCTTCCGTACAGGCACTGTCTTGGAGATCCACGGTTGAGTCCTCCCCGGTGAGGTTGGATTGAGCGAGATAGGCATCGGCATTTTGGAGTGCTTCGCTCAATGCAATACGAACGTCCTTGGAGAACCTTAGGAGTTCATATAGTGACAATTTGGCCGGAGTGTTAGCCAATTGTGCTAAGATGTCAAAGTTGTAGGGCCTCTCTAGCCCTTGGGCTGCGTCCTTTCGGAGGGATTTGTCGAAGCGAGTCTCCTTCGGCCTAGGCTTGTCGGTCGTCGAAGGCTGAGCCGATCCCAGAGCATCAGTTGTAGCGGGTTGATGATTTTCAGCTGGGCTGTCAACCACAGGTTGGGATTGTGCTCCGGACCGCGTGACGACGGCTGTAGCTTCCTCGTTGTCTGCTGAGATTGTGTGGCAGGTCCTAATTTTTCCACTCTTTTTGTTAGTGGGAGATGGTGTGGACCGTGTTACTTCTGATACCAAGTCTGGATGGACCCACATGACCTCCCCTCGTGAGGTGGTGAGAGGTACTAGACCGGTAGCCTGATCTCGGGGTGGGGGAAGATTGGTAATTTCCATCGTTGCCAGAGGGACAGGGATTACCCCGTCTTGAGTCTCCGTTGGAGGGAAACTGCCGAATTGTACGGACACCATATTGGCTGCTACGGTTACCTCCTCGAAGTCGATTGCCAGGGCGTTCGAATCGATGAGGCTTTGGATGTACCGTTTTAATTGGTAGCAGTCGTTTGTAACGTGGTGCACATAACGGTGGTAATGGCAGAACTTCGGGTTCTCTAAATCAGCCGGCCGAGGCTCCCGTCTTGGTGGAGGAAGCTGAATTCTACCCCCTTGTATGAGCATGTCTAAGATAGGCTTGACGTGGCCGTCTTCGAAAGAGTAAGTGATCTGAGGCCATTGCTTGTCTGCTGGCTGTGATTCGGGCTTTTGTGCCGTGTCGGCCACCATAGCCTGCTTTTCCTTACTGTCCCGATTGTTGGAGGGGTTACCCCCGTTATCGTTGTTGGGACGCTTGCCCTTATTTTCTCCTTCCGAGATATGCAACCCCAGTTGGCGAGCCTTCTTTAATCGTTCTTCGGCGCTTGTGGCGCTAATGATGAATGCCTTCCAATCTTTGAATTGACTTTCGCCCATCCAGAGACTGATCGTAGGAAGCAATCTCTTTTGGCAAATCTCAATTAAAGAGGAATCTGGATTTCCGGAGGGCAGCTTTATGGCAGTTTGGCGGAACCGCTCGATGTAGTTCCTTGTCAACTCTTTCTTCCCTTGGACGACGTCCATGAGAGTGGACATAGTGACGTCCTGTCCTACTTCGTAGAATTGCTCCAAGAACATGCGCTTGAAGCCGGCGAAGGAGTGGATACAGTTGTCCGGTAGATTGCGGTACCAATCGAAGGCGACTCCTTCCAATGCCCCAATGAATAATCGTGTGAGGATGGCATCATCATGGGGTAGATGGTCGGTGGTGACCTCGAAGTAAGTGATGTATCGACTTGCTGAGGTTTTTCCATCATACGGGTTGATATTGAACGGCTTATATCTTGGTGGGAATGGGACATCCCTCTATTCAGCAGGATATGGTTGCCGTATTCTGAGATCTTGAGCGTTTTCTCGGGCATGGAACATGGCTCGGAGCTCCTGGACCTTTCTCCTTACTTCTCGGGTCTCATCCGTCGCAGTAGGGGCTGTTATTTCGGGAGGATTATTGCCCGGGTTTGGTGCCGCTGAGTTCGAATCTATATTGACCGTGGGGCCCGTATTTGTTTGACCGGGCGCTCCTCCTTGTAGAGTGGACAGGGCTGCTTTAATCTCGTCTACAGACGACCAAAGCGAGTAATATGGCTTCGAGACTGTCAATGCACTGGCGATCACTGGAGCCACCTTGATTGCTGTCCGTCATGAATACCGTCCTCACGTGAGGAGTGATGGAAGGAACGGTGGAGGATGTGCCCTCCGAGTCGTACCAATGCACCGAGAAGTCATAGGGATAAGTGAGAATGTTCTCTTCGGGTTCGGACTCGGAGGGAGCAGTACCCCCGGCCTCAGAGTTTACTTCGTCTTGAGAATCACGGGTGTCCTCGGGGACATCGGTGCCTGTCGTACCTGATGGGAGAATCGTTTCCCCGGGCTCGGCTCCTTGAAACATCGGATTGTTGCGGATGTTCGGATGAGTGCTACCCCCAACCCCCAGCGATACAGATGATGAATTTCCTACTGCAGCAGATTTCGTCTTTGAACGGGTGTATTGGAATACTCCGGTGGAAGACAACCATTTAGACGACAGTTTCGTAGCTGTAGTGGTTGATATCTTAGGACTGGAGATGCTTGTCTTTTTTCCCCTCCTTGCGGTGGGGACCTTTTGAGCAGAATTGCAGGAGACAACAGGGGGTGCCTCATCTTCTGAGCTCGGGTGCTGTAGTCTTTGGAAGACGGACGGCCGCTCTTCCGTTACTGCCGCGTTATTGCAGCAGCAATTGACGATGATTTGGGTGCAGCGATGTCCAAGCGAGGACTCTTTGCACGCCGACACTCCTTCTCTTTCCTTGCGTTTGTGGAGGATCGCCTCCCGCAGGTCAGAGGAACCACTCTGTCCATTTGCCGTCGGGGGCTGAACTTGAGCGGTTGCATACAACTTCCCATCCGAGGCCCGTGTGATAGTCAACGGGACGCCCCGATAGTCAGATGTTGGGACAACTGACTGGACCCGATGAGTCTGCGCTGTCCTAGACTTCCTTCTTTTAGCACTCGCGGGTGCGTAATAGGAGGAGTCCAAGTTGGGTACCACAGAGTCTGGCTTATTATCCAGAGAATCATCAGAGTTGGGACAGCATGAGAGACGGTCGAAAACTGATCGAGAGAAGCGTGAAACGGACGTTATGCGGCTAGAGTTGGATATCGTGCAGGCTGGTTGCATGCGGTTGTCTTCTGCCATTGGACGAATTGTCCTTGTGCGCCTAGGAGCCGTGACCGTGCAGGCTGGCCGCATGCGGTTGGCAATAGTGGCCGCATGGGTTTTCTGGAAGCGATTGACTCCCACAGCCGTATGAGTTTTATTCGTATTATTGGCAACTGTAGCCGCATAAGTTATGCGGCTGACAGATATGGCCGCATGAGTTTTCTTCATGCGGTTGGAGGACGTAGCCGCATGAGTTTTCTTCCTACGACTGAAGGGTGTAGCCGCATGAGCTTTCTTCCTGCGGCTGATGACTTTATGCAGCTTGGATCTCATAGAGTTCCTCTTTGCCCCTGCAAGTCCAGCATCATAGTGTTTTTTTCTGCCGAACTTGGGGACAGCAGAGTTGTCTATGGTCTGAAGGGGGGCCGCAGGGGAATCTTGCTCGCCGTTTTGAACAACAGAAGGTGTCCTTGCAAGAGCTTCAGTAGGAACGAAGGATCGGGGTCTCCATTCTTTACGAGCCTTCTTTGTGCGGGCTCGCTTCTGGACCTGACCAGTGCTCTTGTCGGAGAGCATCTCTTCGAACGCCTGTTGGTCGAATTGGGCGACCATCTTTTGTTGAGTGGAGCCAAGCTTGGCTGCATCCGATTACGTCACCAACTCCTCAGCCGTGGAGAAGTTAGTCCCCAGCAGAGTCGTCATCGTGTTTGCCATGAAATATAAAAGAACAGAACAATTATCGGAGGACCGAACTTTTACTTCACGTTACAAACTCGCTTGTACAAAGAAAGCCTAGGGACGAAAACCTAGGTACAGCAGTCTAAGTACAATTGTTTATTTTAGATTCTGGGGGGTGACGAAAGAGGCTCGGGAAGGCGACAGCAGCCCTGCCTTACTCCTTGGACGATCGGTATGCAGCCTTGGCTCCCTGTGAAAAGGTGGTAGGCGTTGACGAAAAAATGCTTTTCTTGCTCCTCTGTTGCTCTTCTGGCTTCTCTTTCTCTCTGTGTACTCCTTCCTTTTGACTATTGGGGGGGGGTCTCTCTGTATATACGTATTTTTTTTCCTTTGAAATTGTCCTTCCACAAGGGAATGGCACCTTGCTATTTATAATAGTAGAATGTGATCATTAGGGTTGCCAATGATTAGCTTATGGAGATGGCTGCGGCTTGGGGATTGGTTCATCCTGGCCATCTGTTTTGATGATCATGAATCTGGGCCATTAGGTGTAGATTACACCAAATCCTATGAGCAATTAATGCTGATTGGAATAAATCTTCTTTATAATGATTTTCTGCTATCTGCGAATAAATCAGACTTATTCTTCTGCCACGTGTCCCAGATTTATTGGGATTTGTTCCAATCTCAAATGATAGCAAATCTGAGGAATTAATCGATCTAGGACACGTGTCCTGGGAGCTGCTGGGGGGTTTGGACCGCATGACTAATGAGCCGCATATGAATGTGAGCCGCATATGGTTAAGCCCACGTATCAGGGCTGCGTGGGCAGTGGCTCTCACGTGAGTCCTCGAACCACAAGGGGAGGTAATTATTGTGGGCCGCACAGGTACACATCCACTTGGGCTGCATGAGAAGTCCTCACTCGAGCCGCATGAGTCTTACATGGCCTGAGCCGCATAGGATAGGTTCACTCTGAGCCGCATAGGAAGTCTTTTGCCCGGGCCGCATGAGGCTTACATGGCCTGAGCCGCATAGAATGGGTTCACTCTAAGCCGCATAGGAAGTCTTTTGCCCGGGCCGCATGAGGCCCCTATGGACTGAGCCGCATAGGTTTTATTCTGAGCCGCATGAGAAGCAAGCCGCATGCGAATGCCTACGTGGCAAGGCCACGTGGCATTTTTATGGCTCTCGGGGGGATTTGTGTTAGAGATTTCCTTCCTCTTCCCTAGAGATTCATCATTGTGGCGGAGCCATAATTACCTGCCTTTGGTGTCAGGGCTGTCAACTTTTCAGAGGGGTCAGCCGTCATAGCAATTAATGCAGCGTGGGTGGAGGGGGGCACTATCAGGCCACGTGTCTTCTGAGCCGCATGGAATGCCCTGAGCCGCATAACTTCCTATGCCACATGACTCCCTGAGCCGCATGTGTTTTCTGAGCCGTATGGATCTTTCTTGGCCGCATGAGTCATTCTCTTTAATATTTTCCATGCTTCTACAGCTTTATTTACGAGAAAGTAAATAAAAGACAATAAATGCTAAGACTGATGAATGAATGGACGATCAGATTTCTTAGGGAAGAGAAAGTGAATGAATGAACAGTCACCTCGATTCTTGAAGAGGGGAATGAACAATCGGACTCTTTTAAGAAGAAAAAGTGAATGAATGAACAGTTGGACTTCATTCGAGTTGGAAAAGTCGCATCGGTTCTCGAAGCCGATTATCTAGCCATTCTGTCTATAAATAGAACATAACTTCTGTAGATGTTGTCAACTTCTTTTTTCTCAGTACAAAACTTCTTTCGAAGATATGCTCACTCCGAAGATTGAAGATACGACTGAGACGCCTTGTGTCTTCTCATAAAGATGTGAGTGAAGGCTCAACTGTTCCTGCACTAGATCAGGACCTAATTGCCAAGTTGGTGGAGCCTGGGAAGACTGCTGAAGAAGATGCCTTAAGGACAGCTGCCTGTGAGTGATTGGTGTGTTCAGACAATGAGATGTTTGAATTGCTGGCAAATTATGTATTTAACCAGGAAGGGTCGGGTCCTCGTCCCTATCCTTGATATTATGTACCTCTTTCTGCTTTTAAATAATATGAATAAAATGCATTTTATTTATATCATTTCTTTGAATGAAAATATTTTGCTTTTATACATAATATTTCTTGAGAAATTTGCCATTGATAGGCAACATAACAATTTTGCCATCTATATCTATTAATTGGTTGGCTCCATTTGAGAAAACCTTGTTCACTATATAACGACCTTTCCATTTTGCCTCGAATTTGGCTTTTCTCATGTGAATCATAGTCATAGGACGTCTGACCGTAATAACTAGCTCGTCTTTCTGAAATGTTCACAATTTGACTTTGCGATAGAAAGCTTTTGAGATACGGGCCTGATATAATTCGATATGTTGTTGAGCTAGTAGCCTTTTCTCATCGAGCGCCTCCAATTCTTGAAGCCGGAGATGATCATTGTTTTCTGTGGTAAGTTTATTAGAAATGGCAATTCTCAAGGATGGAATTTGAATTTCCAACAGTAAGACAGCTTCACGTCCATATACCAGAAAAAAAGGTGTACAACCTGTTGGATTACGGACTGTAGTGCGATAAGCCCATAGACATTCTCCAAGCTTCTCACTCCAATTACGTTTGTTAGTAGCGACAAACTTTTTGAGCAGTTTGATGATGGTCATGTTTAATGCTTCAGCTAACCCATTAGCTGTAGGATTATAGGCCGTAGAAGCAACATTATTGATTCGGTTATCATCACAGAACCTAGTAAATTTGTGACTGACGAACTGTGGTCCATTATCATGGATGATACGACGAGGTACGCCAAATCTGTATATCATATGATGTTTGATGAAGTTGATGACGCTGCCAGTCTTCACTTTTACTAAAGGTATGGCTTCAGCCCATTTAGAGAAATAATCGGTTATAGCCAAGATAAACCGATGTCCTTTAGACGAAGGAGGATTGATAGGACCAATTACATCCATGCCCTAAGCTTCGAAGGGTCTTGAGGCAGCAGTCGGGTTAAGAAATTTCGACGGTTGGTTAATAAAATCTTCATAAATTTGACATGCTCGACATTTCCTTGCATAGTCAATGGAATCTAATACCATAGAGGGCCAGTAGTAGCCCATACGTCGGATACGATCCTGTAATTTGGGACTGGGATGATGTGCTCCACAAACGCCGTCATGAGCTTTGCGTAATATTTGCTTTGCTTCATCACCAGCAAGACATCTTAAAAGTAATCCATCAAAAGTTCGTCCAAAGCGAGTTTTGGTGGTATGATTATAATAAAATCGAAGCGATCATCGGCGAATACTTGTAGCTTTCTTAGGATCTTCAGGTAGTATATCATGTACTGTAAAATTGATGAAAGGTCTTTTCCAATCTTCGCTGATGACATTGACTTCAGTTGAATTACTGAATTCAATGTTATGATTGTTTTCAATACAAAATAGTTCTCTATTGGAGATAACAACCATTTTTTATCTATTAACCGAAATTGCTAAGACCGCTTTTAGGTTAGCTAAGGCATCAACTTCTGTGTTGCATTCTCGATGTACATGTTCGATAAAGAACCCTTTGAACGAAGAAGTTATTCTGATTGTCGCTTCGTAGTATGGTACCAGATCTTGATGTCGAACTTCGTATGTACCTCTAACCTGATTAACGATCAGCCTAGAATCACCATATACTTCGAGATATTCAATATCCAGTTGTTTGGCTAATTGGAGTCCAATAAGCAAAGCATTGTATTCTGCCACGTTGTTGGAGCACGACTCATCTAAGGAATAAGCTCTCTGAATAGATAATCCATCTGGTGAAACGAGAACAATTCTCACTCTAGCGACATGGGTGCCTCCAGGTCCAATTCTATAAGCTCCATCGAAGAATAAACGCCAAATAGAAAATTCTTTTGAGATCATATTTGATTCTAATGCCTCGTCTGGAATCTCATCATAGAGTTTAGAGTTCTCAGGGACATGATGAGCTGCTAAGAAATCAGCGAGTGCTTGGCCTTTCACAGACTTTTGTGGAACATACACAATATCATATTGTGCTAATAATATGGCCCATGTAGCAAGCCTAGAATTGAGTGTACTGGGCTTTTTCATTAAGACCCGCATAGAATTAACTGGAAATAACATGAATGGTTTGGCCGATGATGTAATGCCTTATATTTTGAACAACAAACATTAAGGCTAAGCATTTCTTCTCTATCGGATTATAACGATGTTCAGCTCCAATCATCGTCCGATTAAGGTAGTAGATGGCTTGTTCATGACCTTCTTTGTTCTTCTGAGCCAGTAAAGCTTCCAATGAATGGTCCATCGCCCGAACATACATCAAGAAGGGTATTGCTGAGATCGGTGGTACTAGGACCGGTGGACTCATCAAATACTGCTTTATGTCATCAAATGATCGGTGGTATTTTTGATCCAGTAAAGCTTCCAATGAATGTTCCATCGCCCTGACATACATCAAGAAGGGTATTCCTGAGATCGGTGGTACTAGGACAGGTGGACTCATCAAATACTGCTTTTTGTCATCAAATGCTCGTTGACATTCTTCTGTCCAAATGAAAGATACACCTCTCTTCAATAACTGAGTAAATGGTCTGCAACGTCCAGACAAATTCGAAATGAACCTCCTGATGTAAGCAAGTCAACCCTGGAATCCTTGTAGCTCTTTTAGGTTGCGTGGAGGACGCATCTCTTGAATGACTTTGATTATCTCGGGATCAACATGTATACCTTTAGAGGTAATAACAAATCCAAGAAATTTGCTACTAGAGACTCCCAAGAAAGACTTGGTGGGGTTCATTTTGAGTTGATGCTGGCGCATTAGATTGAAGATAGTTTTTAAATCTTGGATATGATCTTCCTTCATAATACTTTTAACAGCAATATCGTCAACATAGCATTCGACGGTCTTTCGCAAATGATCTCGAAAATAGTACTCATAGCCCGCTGGTAAATTGTACCTGCATTCTTAAAACCGAAAGGCATGACTGTATAGCAGAATATTCCGTAGGGAATACGGAATAAAGTGTGTTTTTCATCTTCAGGATTTATCCGAAATTGATTGTATCCAGAAAACCCATCCATGAAAGAGATTTGTTTGACCACAAGTATTGTCGATCATGACATCAGTAATTAGGAGAGGGAATTCATCTATAGGACAAGCGTCATTGAGATCTCGAAAATCTATGCACACTCAAACTTTCCTAATTTTTTCAAGACTAGTACAACGTCGGTTACCCAGTCAGGATGCTGTTTTTCTCTGATAAAACCACAAGCAATAAGCTTTCTAACTTCATCATCTATCGCATCCATCATCTCAGGCTTAAATCGTCATTGCTGTTGTTTGACTGGCTTGGCATTAGGCAAAATGTTAAGTTTATGAGTTGCGACCTGAGGATCTAAACCCGGCATATCTTTATAGCTCCAGGTGAAGACATCGATATATTCACGAATGAGGTGAATCAGTTCTTGTTTATCATCCACTGGGAGATTTTTGCTAATGAAGATCGGTCGCGGTACATCTTTCTCTCCAACCTCGATCTGGATTAGTTGATCTTTCGTGAGTGGTTCTCGTTGTTCAAAATGGAGTTCCCACTGAGTGTCCATCCTTTGTGCCCAAGGATCTGCTTCAGGAGCTTCTTCAATATCATCCTTGTCATTTTCTGAGAACTCGGCAGACACCATATTAGAAGATACTGTCATCCGATGGACATGACCAATACTGGTGTCAGAGTCCCATAAAATAGAATCTTAAGAATTAGAGCATTCATCTTTATCCGATTCAGAGGCCTGTGGAGTTATAACTGGTGAAGTATAGCCCAGCCTACGTTTTATTTTGCTGTAGTATTGTTGTGATTTTTCTTTTGGAACAAGAATACGAATAGGAGTTCGCCTTCCTTTTCCACCATTGAGGCCGATTTTAAAATCATAGCCCATTTTATGGATGATTGTCTTGGATTATGGACTATAACGACGTAGTAGTAGCCTTCCTGTATCATCATTTTCATTATCGCTCTCAGGCATGCTTTTTTGTCCTGTTCCTTTTCTAAAAAGTATAGGAGTTTCGCCTTTCGTTCGAGAAGGAACTAGGAAGAATGATTCTTGTATTGATTCAAGTAATACCATATTTTGGAGAGATGTTATGACTCCTATTGTAAGTGGTTTGGAGCTATCTAGCATATCCAAATAACATCGAGTATGATAAGAGAAATCAGTATACTGCAAAGGAGATGCTACTTTATTAATCTTTACATCATCATTTACAATAGGACTTTTAGCCTTAGAAGGCTTAGTCAGATTGATAACTAGAGGAGGAGAAGAAGAACGAGAAGAAGGGAGGGTTTTTTTACGATGAAGGTCGATTACAAGTGGCACAAAGAGGTGAGCTCCCTTTGTTCCTGTCTAACACCAGGAGGCTGCTTCTTGTGAGAAGGAAGGTAAATAGTCAATGTCTTGGAAGACTGAGGACAGGAAGTTCGTTCTTTAACAGGGACCACCAGAGTGTCATTTGGCATGCCTTTCTGTTCTTCGTCAGTATCTATTGCTAATACCACCCTCATGAATTTCTCTTTATACATGCGAGAATCGTTGCAGTATGCTTCAACGCCCCTGAAAGGATTTAAGTCTGCAACTTCTTTTTGTACTTCTCCATTGCTATCCACATATTTGAAACGTTGGTAGAGAGTAGAATATACAATGTTGTATTCATGGGGGAATGGTCTTTCCAGCAAAGTAATGTATGAACCATGATTATCAATCACGTAGAATGTCACCTTCGTATGAAGATTGCAGATTTGAAGTTTCAGGCGTATCTTCCCCAAAGGTTCACTTCTTCTATGATTGAACCCCATGATAGTAGTGATAGTTGTAGAAAGGTTGTGCACCGGGATCTTCAAAGCATCCAGCAGAGTCTTCGGTATGACGCTAAGTGCAGACCCTGGTTCAATCAGAATACGATCGACTTTTATGGTGTCCACATATCCTGTAAAGTAGAGAGGACGATCATAACGATTACCTTCTAACAACATATCATCTTGTGTAAAGGGGATGTTGGGCATTATTTCAAATACACTATGACAAAATGTACAACTGACATGCTCCTTTTTAGGTTTCTTGAGGAGAGCAAGACAAGCATCATCCTGCATCAAAGTCTCACTCAGTATTTCTCGAGTCTCTTTTGAGAGATGTAAGAGTTCGAAGATTAACAATCTCGCTGGGGTGTTAGCCAATTGAGCCAATATGTCAAAAATATATGGCTTCTCAAGTCCAAGAGATGAGGACTTCTTCAATGCTTTATCAAAGCGGACAGGTTGTTTTCCCTTGTCTGCTGAGGTTGGTTTGGGAGGAATCAGTTCTACTACTGGCGAAGATGTAGATGGTATATTCTCAACAGGGGAAGATGATGCAGGAATAAAATCAGGAGATGGAGCAGGATTCTTTTGAGTTTTGGGATACTCTCGGAGGTAAGGTTTCCCAGATCTGGTACCGATTAAAATTTCTTCTTCTGCTACAGGTTCAAAGGATACCATGTTGCAGCTCTTCGATTTAGTTTTAGAACGCTTCTTTTGATTGGAAGAAGAAGGCGCTTCAAAGTTTGCCACTAGATCTGGATGAATCCACATGATTTCTCCTTTATCAGTGGATAGCGGAATAAGACCTTCATTTTGGGGAGGTGGAAGATTCATAATCTCAAGAGTAGCCTTCTGTCACGACCCGCATCCTAGAGTTAGGGCACGAGAACGTAACAACGCCCATCCTACGCCGCAGTGTTGACGGTAAAACGCTGTCCTAGGTCTCAATGCATCTAACAGTATAAGACTAAACAGTTTATACTCCCCGAATGGGGGTGACATAGCAGATACAGACACAATCACATCTAAGGTAGAGCATGATAAGGATAGATAAAACATGAAATCTAAAAGAGATACAGGAGATAGAAGTCTAAGTGTCTAAGATACATAAACCCAGAAATACATCTCAAAACTCAAATACAGATACAGTAATCCACAAAGTAAATACAACTCCAAACAAAATGAAATAACTACCTAAACAACCTCTACTGTGTCTCCTCTAGGCTAGCAGGCAATCCCAGGCTATCTGTAAAATTTATCAACAGGTCCAGTCAGGACTGGAGCGAGCACAATACATCTCAACAGTTCATAGCAGGTTAGAAAATATAATCATGCAGTAAAGTAAGATACAGGTACTGAAAGAAATGTTGTATGTAAATAGAGAGAGAGCTGTAATAGAAATATCTACTATAAATAAAGAACTAACATGTGGCTAGTGAGTCAGAGTACAATATAGACATGTAAATGGCATAGTAGATTCTGATAAGACACTATGGAAGAGATTATGATAAGATACTACTTGGGTATTATTCACATGTCCATTTCTACTCCCCCGTACCCCCAATCAATACACAAGGATCCAGCCAGGTTATGTTATATGATGCTATGTAACAGCCTCCGAAGGGTGGTAGACCCCGAAGGTGATAGACCCCGAAGGTGATAGACCCCGAAGGTAATAGACCCCGAAGGTAATAGACCCTGAAGGTGATACATAGTAGTCCCATAAATGGGATAAGGATTCTAGGAAGACTCTACGATCATAAGAGTATATGTCGTAAGTGATCAAAGAACCAATGAAGCATATGATACGCCACGTAAGTGAAACACACAGAACATGTAGTACCCGATACTCCCTAAGGATAACATCTCAAGAAGGGATCCATATAGTACCAATCCGTGTGACCAACGTGACAGTACAAGTAAAGTAATCTACTGCAGAAAATAATTCTAAGCAGGATATGAAATGATCAGAGAATGTACTCGCCTCGATAACCTGAACAGTTGATAAGTATATGGGGTCCCACTGAAGCCACAGAGTCCTATTTAAAGCAACACAGGTTACAAGGTGTTCACGTTGTAATAATGAATCTCTATAATCAATCTACATTATTCTAGGTTCTTCTAAGTCAAAACAACTCTAGGTCGACTCCGGTCAATAATCTAGTCAAACTAGGTCAAGTATTGACTTACAGTTGACTTTGGGTCAACTGGTCAACTCTGGTCAAACAGGGTCAATTCTAGTCTAATATAAAGTGTACTTCGTTATTTGTACGTCGAAACTTACGACTCGTAAATCGAGATAAGAAGATTATCGGTAAGGTTGATAATCTTGTTATAGTGATCCACGTGTCCAACTTGTCAATTTCAGCGATGTGAGATCACTGGAATTGACTGATCTCAGTTTCGTTGTACTAATCCCGAAATACGAACATTATAAGAATTAATTATTATTTAATTATAAAAAGGTTAAATTCAGAGAAATTATCAACAAACATTGTCGGACGATGAAATGAACATCGCCAACGTGTCCAGAATGATCAAATTAGCTAGGATAGCCTACCCAACGGTCCAATTTGGACACAAGGGCAAAAAGGTAATTTCGGATCAAAACGGTGTCCGTGTCGGAGCCGTTTTGCACCAAAAAATGTGTAAGAAAACAAGTCTATAAAATATAATAAATTATATGTCCACGTAACCAGAATGACGATACGAACCTAACGGTATCTCCAGAATTGGATTCCGTTGACCCGATCTCAATTTGGCCCGTTGACCAGAACTTAGAATTCCGGTTTGCACGGAAATACGTGCCGGAGCCAAAGTTCTCAAAACTCAGCAAAATACCTGTCAACAAGTTCAGAATGATGATACGAACTCAACGTTATCTCCGGAATTGGATTCCGATGAGCCGATCTTAAAATGACCCGTTGATCCGGATATTGGTATCCGACTTGCACCGAAATACGTGCCAGACCCAATGTCCGCCAAAACCTAGCAAATTATATGTCAACGAGTCCAGAATGACGATACGAACTCAACGGTATATCCGAAATTGGATTCCGATGAGCCGGCGTCAAAAAGTTCCGTTGACCCAGAAGGTAGGACCCGCTTTGCACCGAAATGTGTGCCCGGGCCCACGTTCTCCAAATCTAACAAATTTTATATGAAAACATGCCAGAACAACGCCACAAGTCTACTGGTGGTGTCAGAAATGAAATCTGGAGTCCCGTGTTCAAAAATGGAATTTTACAAGTTGGAAATTACGAATTCGGACGACCAACTTTGGCGTCGAATTCAACCAATCAAACAAGCTCACAATGAAACGAAACTGGAGGGGTAGCAAGAGGGTTATACCATCTTCGCACCGGAACTGGTATCACGCCAAACGGAGCTGTGGTGGAGGAGATACAAGCTGACGAAGTTGGCCCCGCGAAACTGTCCAAATTTAATACAATTTAAACGGTCAACTTGGTGGCCGGTTTTGATGTATCAAACGATAAAATTAACGGACAAAAATTGACAGGGATGAAGGGGGATATACCGAGATTGCGAAAGAGCAAAGAAATTGCCGATCCAACGGTCGGATCTCCGGAAAAATGCGTGCGAAGTTGCTGCGACGGAGCGCCAAAATGAACTTTGTTTCGCGCGCGTCACGACGGGATTTCGTACGAAATGCACGAATCGTCTATACGTCGCGCCGGAGAAGGAGCAGCGGATCCAGGGAGGGTCATCGGAGTTCGCCCACGATGGGGGAGGCCAGCCACGGCGGTGGCGTACGGCGGCGTGGCCTCCGCGCGCGTGGCCAGCGCCGTCTCTCGGCCAACTGCTGTGTCGGTAGCTGCTGTCGCAGCGTCGTGCACAACTGCGCACGGCCTGCGGGCGGGTCGCCGGCGGCCTTGTGCGACGGCGGCGACGCACGTCGGCGGCGGCGGGGCTCGCGTGGAAGGTGGACATGGTGGCGGCTGTTTTAGTTATTGATGGTGGTGGTGGTGTTTATGAAACGGAGGAGATAAGAAGGAGAGGAGTGGTGGCGCGTGGAGTGGCCCAGTCCAGGGGGTGGCCGACGGCCAGCCACGGCCAGGGGAGGAGGGGATGGTCGACAAATGGTGGTGGTGTTCGGGTTTGGCCATTGGTGTGGGGTGATGGCGTGTAGTTGCTGCTGTGATGGTTGGTTTGTATGTGTGTGTAGAATTTTAGAATAGGTGAGAGAGAGAAGAGATGAGTGGTTATTACTGAATGAGAGGGAGAGAGAGAAAAGTGCCATCCTAGAAATTAGGGCCGGCCATGGGGGTTGCTGTGAGAGTGTAGGAAAATGTATGGGTGGGATAAATTTGAGGAAAATCAATGGCTATGATTTTATTAGCTAGAATTGATTCATTCCAATAGATTTAAATAAGTAGAAAATTTCCAATAAATATTAGAAATAGGTAGAAAGAATAATTAATATTTTTGGGCAAGAAAATATAAGGGCGTCACGATGGAGAGTAACATAGAGCTGGACTGGGCTCGGTGGAGCCGGATTGGGTCAAAATCGGACATTGCAAAAATCGAATTAAAAATTAGATGTTGATGATCATGAGTAAATAAGTAGCACATGAGGATTCCAATAAATGGGACACAAGTGGCGGACGGATAGTAGGCTCAAAGTGGGCCATGTCCATAGTTGGGGCTGACAGGTTTTGGTCGACAGGGGACCCACAAATCAGGTTGGAAGATAAATGTGACACCGTGGGGTGAAATAAAATCGGGTCACGTGTCGAAAAAGTTGTGCGAATCAAATGGAGCACAAAATGACGTGTCTGAGTGGGACACGAAGGTCATGGCTGACGGGCTTCTCGAGTAGATCATCAATGAGGAGTTGGTTTCAAGAAACTGACTAGTCTTGCGCTCCCAAATTAAATGTCACGGTAACGCGCTGAAAATGATCAAGGAAAAGAGTGGGAAAAATAAATAATACTCAAATGGTCTAAATCGACCCGAAGTTCAGCAAAGCAAAAAGAGCACAAGGGAACAAGTTTGGATGGGACACTATATACCATCATGAAGGTAATCCTGTCCACTCCAAAACTCATGAAGAAGATTTCCAGAGTTGAACATCCCTGATACTCCAAATATCAATGGCATGAAAAAGTAAACTTACAGATAAATAAATAAAATATTAATCAAAACCAATCAATCAGAAAAATAAAATAAAATGAAAAAAAATCAACCCGAAATTCAGGGTGCTCACATCCTACCCACCTTATAAAAATTTCGTCCTCGAAATTAAAATGTCCATTCTCCCTCTAGGTCAAACCCCCACAATCAAAGTCCAGAACTTAAACAAATCATACCATCAAAAGGACAACGTACAGGGTCGTGGCATACGGTGGTGGTAAAAGTCTCATCTAGGTATACTAGTCATGCTAACCGGAAGGGTCATAGGGTATCAAACACACAAGCAGTCTAGGGTGCTAAATTAGAAAATATACGGAAAAAACAATCATCAAAACTGTAAGGCGGTCTACCATCCTATATGAAAACTGGTACTTATATAAAAGGAAAAGAAAGGTAACTACCAATCATCTAAAATGATACAGAAAAATTAAATTCAAAAGATAAATAATTGAAAGTCACTTGCATGGAAATCCAATCACAATATATATATATATATATATATATATATATATATATATATATATATATATATATATATATATATATATATATATATAATATTAGTCTCGATATGATCTAAGTTGATCAAATTGGGAAAATCAAGATTGGGCAATATGGAGGACAGTTCAACAAAGTCTGAAAACGAGCATACAAGGATGGAGATTCAGGTCGTAATCAAATTTAAGTCAATTAAGTACAACCCAAGATATAAATATGATAAGAAAAGGTGCTCGAAGTCGATTTGGTCGTGATTAAGGAAACTAGGATTCAATGATATTGAAAAACCCCTTTTGGGAAAACAAGGAAAGATTTCATAAGGAGTCAGTAAATTATCTCTCTCTAATACCATCAAGTCTGTCATTTGCCAAATCATATATAGATATATATTTTTTTCGTCCCAATATGAAAATCAACCTTCATATGACTATCATCGAAATTTTATAACCTTCAGTCATCTAAACCTTTACCATGATCACCATAGACAAAATTTTTAACTTCAAAAAAATATTTTCCACGAAACATACCCGTCTTATTTAGGAGTCAACACTTATTCATTTAATCAAATTTTCAAATTCTTTCACCTCGTTTTAATTTAGATCCAAAACCTCTAAATCCAGTTTATGAAATCCTCGTACTTGTTTAAATCAAGTCTCGTATTTATTCAGCCCTAATACCACAATGTCATACAAAATTTATTCTTATTTATAAATCAACCTTCATATTTCTTCAACGTTCACCTTCAATTATTATCCTTTTGAATTCTACACATTTTTTTTATCCAAAAATAATTCCTATAACTTAAAATCCTTGTGTTCTCTCTGTCTCTAGTCATTTCTTACAATACCTTATTCAATTTCGTATCATTATTGCATATAGTTAGAATCTCTTCCCTATTACCAAATCCTTAAATTTAATATCATAGCCTTAATGTATAACGTCTCAAGAATTAATAACCAAAATTTATTCAAGTTCTCAAAACTAAATTGACCCCACTATCATTATCAATTTTTTTTTGAACTACATCCGTGAATTACTCATAACCAAATTTTTTGCAATTGTTTCTAAGTTGATAACATTTATCACTCGATTCCATTCTAAACCTTTACCACATCTCCCTTTCAATTTTTTTTTTAATCTAACGTTCTGATTCCTACAAATCATTTTATGATAACCATTTACGTCATTTCCGTACAAGATGATTTATGTCATTTCCTCAACATTTCTCAGGCAAAATGATATGAAGATTCAAGAGTTTCCAAGGTATATCTGACATAATTATATACGAGACAGGGAATTGATGTAATCATGACAGTTATATAAGACAATGAATGATGGTAATAAAATATTGGCAGAAAAAGAAATGATAATAGAATATGTTCTACTTATCCGTTTTAAAAGAGGAAACTATTTGAAATCAGAGCTAATATCAGATCCAAAATAAAGTCTAGCAAATCATTGATTTATCGTATTATGAAAAAAACTCATAGCAAGAAATTACACAAGGTTTATAAAACCAACTAAACTTACTCCTGAGTTAAATAATAGAAAACTAGACAAAACAAATAAATAAATAATAATTCTTTTTTTTTGAATGACTGAAACAAAAATAGAGAAAATATGTTCAAAAATATTTAGGGCGCAATCTGATAATCATATGCGTCTATCCAAAATCATGGTACTCTAAATCCTCGTCATACTAGTAAGCAAGGCTACGATAATCACAGAGCCCTTGACTTATGAACATATCTCTAAAATCATGGTATTTAACATTTTCGCGGTGCCGCTAGCTTGGCTGCGAAAACCTTAAATTCCCACACCCGAAAAATATATCCAGAGTCAGACTATATGTCCTCACCATGCTGGCTAATGTGACTATAAAAGACTAGATTCTATAACATAGATGACCTAGCCCATATAATTTCATCTTGCCAAAAATTAAATTAAATCAACAATGAATACCCAAAAATCAAATCAATTTATCAACGAACATCAAAATTCAAAAATGAACAAAAATCAATCAAAATACAAACTCGGATGCAATAGCTATCATCAAAATTCAAATTCGACAATCATCCATCAAAATCAATAATTACAAACTCGAATTCAACAATAATCTATAAAAATCAAATTTAACAACAACAAAAAGTAAAAATAAATTAAATCAAGGGAAAAAGAGAGTTTTCAAATCGAAGTTAAAATGAGATTCTCAAGGGTCGTCCCAGGAATCTCTCAAGGGTTCCTAACTGTGATTGAGTACCTTCAAAATATATCCTAATCCTACTGCAGGTTGTAGTGGTACTCTAGTTCGAATACCACTACACTTTAGTCTCGACCTGCATGGGCCACCACTAAAAATGTGTCACGACCCGCACCCTAGAGTTAGGGCACGAGAACGTAACAACGCCCAGCCTACGTCGCAGTATCGACGGTAGAAAGCTGTCCTAGGTCTCAATGCATCTAACAGTATAGGACTAAACAGTTTATACTCCCTGAATGGGAGTGACATAGCAGATACAGACTCAATCACATCTAAGGTAGAGCATGATAAGGATAGATAAAACATGAAATCCAAAAGAGATACAGGAGATAGAAGTCTAAGTGTCTAAGATACATAAACCCAGAAATACATCTCAAAACTCAAATACAGATACAGTAATCCACAAAGTAAATATAACTCCAGACAAAATGAAATAACTACCTAAACAACCTCTACTGTGTCTCCTCTAGGCTAGCAGGCAATCCCAGGCTATCTGTAAAATTTATCAACAGGTCCAGTCAGGACTGGAGCGAGCACAATACATCTCAACAATTCATAGCAGGTTAGAAAATATAATCATACAGTAAAGTAAGATACAGGTACTGAAAGAAATGCTGTATATAAACAGAGAGAGAGCTGTAATAGAAATATCTACTATAAATAAAGAACTAACATGTGGCTAGTGAGTCAGAGTATAATATAGACATGTAAATGGCATATGAGATTCTGATAAGACACGATAGAAGAGATTCTGATAAGATACTACTTGGGTATTATTCACATATCCATTTCTACTCCTCCGTACCCCCAATCAATACACAAGGATCCAGCCAGGTTATGTTATATGATGCTATGTAACAGCCCCCGAAGGGTGGTAGACCCCGAAGGTGATAGACCCCGAAGGTAATAGACCCCGAAGGTAATAGACCCCGAAGGTGATACATAGTAGTCCCATAAATGGGATAAGGATTCTAGGAAGACTCTACGATCATAAGAGTATATGTCGTAAGTGATCAAAGAACCAATGAAGCATATGATACGCCACGTAAGTGAAACACACAGAACATGTAGTACCCGATGCTCCCTAAGGATAACATCTCAAGAAGGGATCCATATAGTACTAATCCGTGTGACCAACGTGACAGTACAAGTAAAGTAATCTACTGCAGGAAATAATTCTAAGTAGGATATGAAATGATCAGAGAATGTACTCGCATCGATAACCTGAACAACTGATAAGTATAGGGGGTCCCACTGAAGCCACAGAGTCCTATTTAAAGCAACATAGGTTACAAGGTGTTCATGTTGTAATAATGAATCTCTATAATCAATCTACATTATTCTAGGTTCTTCTAAGTCAAAACAACTCTAGGTCGACTCCGGTCAATAATCTAGTCAAACTAGGTCAAGTGTTGACTTACAGTTGACTTTGGGTCAACTGGTCAACTCTGGTCAAACAGGGTCAATTCTAGTCTAATATAAAGTGTACTTCGTTATTTGTACGTCGAAACTTACGGCACGCAAATCGAGATAAAAAGATTATCGGTAAGGTTGATAATCTTGTTATAGTGATCCACGTGTCCAACTTGTCAATTTCAGCGATGTGAGATCACTGGAATTGACTGATCTCAGTTTCGTTGTACTAATCCCGAAATACGAACATTATAAGAATTAATTATTATTTAATTATAAAAGGTTAAATTCAGATAAATTATCAACAAACATTGTCGGACGATGAAATGAACATCGCGAACGTGTCCAGAATGATCAAATTAGCTAGGATAGCCTACCCAACGGTCCAATTTGGACACAAGGGCAAAAAGGTAATTTCGGGTCAAAACGGTGTCCGTGTCGGAGCCGTTTTGCACCGAAAAACGTGCAAGAAAATAAGTCCATAAAATATAACAAATTATATGTCCATGTAACCAGAATGACGATACGAACCTAACGGTATCTCCATAA
This sequence comes from Iris pallida, assembly GCA_029216955.1. NCBI lineage: Eukaryota > Viridiplantae > Streptophyta > Magnoliopsida > Asparagales > Iridaceae > Iris > Iris pallida. The sequence continues at coordinate 1,142,944 of JANAVB010022597.1, read as the reverse complement.
TTGGATTCCGTTGACCCGATCTCAATTTGGCCCGTTGACCAGAACTTGGAATTTCGGTTTGCATGGAAATGCGTGCCGGAGTTAAAGTTCTCAAAACTCAGCAAACTACCTGTCAACGAGTCCAGAATGATGATAATAACTCAACGATATCTCCGGAATTGGATTCCGATGAGCCGATCTCAAAATGACCTATTGACCCGGATATTAGTATCCGACTTGCACCGAAATGCGTGCCAGACCCAATGTCTACCAAAACCTAGCAAATTATATGTCGACGAGTCCAGAATGATGATACGAACTCAACGGTATATCCGGAATTGGATTTCGATGAGCCGGCGTCAAAAAGTCCCGTTGACCCAGAAGGTGGGACCCGCTTTGCACCGAAATGTGTGCCTGGGCCCACGTTCTTCAAATCTAACAAATTTTATATGAAAACATGCAAAAAAGATGCCACAAGTCTACTGGTGGTGTCAGAAATGAAATCTGGAGTCCCGTGTTCAAAAATAGAATTTTATAAGTTGGAAATTACGAATTTGGACGACCAACTTTGGCGTCGAATTCAACCAATCAAACAAGCTCACAATGAAACGAAACTGGAGGGGTAGCAAGATGGTTATACTAGCTTCGTACCGGAACTGGTAGCACGCCAAATGGAGCTGCGGTGGAGGAGATACAAGCTGACGAAGTTAGCCCCGCGAAACTGTCCAAATTTAATACAATTTAAACGGTCAACTTGGTGGCCGGTTTTGATGTATCAAACGATAAAATTAACAGACGAAAATTGACAGAAAAGAAGGTGGATATACCGAGATTGCGATGGAGCAAAGAAATCGCCGATCCAATGGTCGAATCTCCGAGAAAATGCGAGCAAAGTTGCTACGACGGAGCGCCAAAATAAACTTGGTTTCGCGCGCGTCACGGCAGGATTTCGTACGAAATGCAAGAATCGTCTATTCGTCGCGCCGGAGAAGGAGCAACGGACCCAGGGAGGGTCGTCGGAGTTCGCCCATGACGGGGGAGGCCAGCCACGGCGGCGGCCCACGGTGGCGTGGCCTGCGCGCGCGTGGCCAGCATCGTCTCTCGGCCAACTGCTGCGCCGGTAGCTGCTGTCGCAGCGTCGTGCACAACTGCGCGCGGCCTGCGGGCGGGTCGCCGTCGGCCTTGTGCGATGACGGCGACGTACGTCGGCGACAGCAGGGCTCGCGTGGAAGGTGGGCGTGGTGGCGGCGGTTTTAGTTATTGATGGTGGTGGTGGTGTTTATAAAACGGAGGAGATAAGAAGGAGAGGAGTGGTGGCACGTGGAGTGGCCCAGTCCAAGGGGTGGCCGACGGCCAGCCACGGCCAGGGGAGGAGGGGATGGTCGACAAATGGTGGTGGTGTTCGGGTTTGGCCATGGGAGTGGGGTGATGGCGTGTAGTTGCTGCTGTGATGGTTGGTTTGTGTGTATGTGTAGAATTTTAGAATAGGTGACAGAGAGAAGGGATGAGTGGTTATTACTGAATGAGAGGGAGAGAGAAAAGTGCCATCCTAGAAATTAGGGCCGGCCATGTGGGTTGCTGTGAGAGTGTAGGAAAATGTATGGGCGGGTTGAATTTGAGGAAAATCAATGGCTATGATTTTATTAGCTAGAATTGATTCATTCCAATGGATTTAAATAAGTAGAATATTTCTAATAAATATTAGAAATAGGTAGAAAGGATAATTAATATTTTTGGGCAAGAAAATATAAGGGCATCACGATGGAGAGTAACATGGAGCTGGGCTGGGCTCGGTGGAGCCAAATTGGGTCAAAATCGGACATTGCAAAAATCGAATTAAAAATTAGACATTGATGATCATGAGTAAATAAGTAGCACATGAGAATTCTAATAAATGGGACACAAGTGGCGGACGGATAGTAGGCTCAAAGTGGGCCATGTCCATAGTTGGGGCTGACAGGTTTTGGTCGACAGGGGACCCACAAATCAAGTTGGAAGATAAATATGACACCGTTGGGTGAAATAAAATCGGGTCACGTGTCGGAAAAGTTGAGCGAATCAAATGGAGCACAAAATAACGTGTCTGAGTGGGACATGAAGGTCATGGGTGACGAGCGTCTCGAGTAGATCATCAATGAGGAGTTGGTTTCAAGAAACTGACTGGTCTTGCGCTCCCAAATTAAATGTCACGATAACGCGCTGAAAATGATCAAGAAAAAGAGTGGGAAAAATAAATAATACTAAAATGGTCTAAATTGACCCGAAGTTCAGCGAAGCAAAAAGAGCACAAGGGAACAAGTTTAGATGGGACACTATATACCATCATGAAGGTAATCATGTCCACTCCAAAACTCATGAAGAAGATTTCCAGAGTTGAACATCCCTGATACTCCAAATATCAATGGCATAAAAAAGTACACTTACAGATAAATAAATAAAATATTAATCAAAACCAATCAATCAGAAAAATAAAATAAAATAAAAAAAATCAACCTGAAATTTAGGGTGCTCACACCTTCGGAATGGGGACGACACCATCTTGCACTAGTTGCGGTGGAAAATCACCAAATTACACAAAGATGGCATTGGCCGTCATTGTCTTCTCGTCCTATTGGATAGTAACTGCACCAGAGTTAACCATCTCTTAGATTTTGCCCTTGAGCACATAGCATGCTCGAGTTGGATGCCCTATAACCTGTGATAAACACAATATTTAGGGTGATCAGTCTTACCAACTTCCTCTGGTCGTTTTGCCTCTGAAATTGAAGCTTATTGCTTTTGATCAAGCAATCAAAGATACTCATGATATCATCTTCATCGAAAGAATACTCTTCTTTTGGACGAGGTGCTTTTTGTGGTGGTACTGATGGAGTAGGTATAGGCTGAGCAACATTGACAGCCAATGATTTCTTGTCCTTGAGATTGATGGCCAACATTTTTTTACCCTTACGATTGTTTTGGCGATTATTGCTGCCGGATGTATGATATTTATCTTGGTTAGGATTAGCCATTTGAACTCCTAACTGTTTGAACTTTTCAGAACTAACCTCTGTAGCTTTTGTATTTAGAATGAAAGAAGGCCAGTCTTAGAATTGTGTTGATCCTGTCCACATGCTAACAATAGGCAACAAGTTTGATTTACAGGTGTCTATTATTACTGCAGATGGATTTCCTAGTGGCATTTTAAGTGCCTCACGGCAGAATCTTTCAATAAAATTCTTAGTAGTTTCATTGTGTCTTTGTTTAATTTTAATGAAGGCAGAGATAGTCATGTCGTTGACCTCCTCATAAAATTGTTCTAAGAACATTTGCTTGAAACCAGCAAAGAAGGTTATGCAGCCATCAGGCAAAGTACGGTACCAGTCATATGCTGCACCGGCTAAACAACCGACGAACACCCTGGTAAGAAAAGCATCATTTGGCTACAATTGATCAGTCATTACTTCAAAGTATTTGATATACTGACTTGGAGAAGTGCTGCCATCAAACAGCATAATGGTAGGAAGCTTGTATTTAGGTGGAAATTGAACCTCCTTCCATTCCACAGGATAAGGTTGTTTTATCCTAAGTCTTTGTAGACCATCCTTCTGCTTGTAGGCCTCGAACTGGGTGCATAAGAGTTTTACAGCCTCATTAGCATCCCCTGATGACTATGAATTGGTGGGTTGATTCTAGGTGTTAGGAGGAGGAACAACATAATAATTACCACCCTCAGCACCAGACTGACTGGGAGTGACTTGGATCTGTACGGAAGCAACCCGGGGAGATGGTACCCCAGACCAATATTGACAGGCACAGAAGATGCTATGAGCTCAGGATTTGTAGTAGGATTCATAACCGGTGGCACTGCATGTTGAGCCATGATTTTGGTATGAATACATGCGACCATTTCAGCCATGGTCTTCAGTTTGTCTTCTAGTACAGTAATTCATTGTTCTTGACTGGATGAACTAGAAGTATCTTGGTCTTCTGTAGTGGCATATGTTGTCACCTCTCTTGATACTATCGACGAGATAGTGTGTTCATAGCTTTCACTATTTGCGTCAAAGTCAGATAAAGAATCCTCTCCCACATGAGTGATGGAGAGATCTTCCTGATTAAAGACAACTTGGTCCAAATATTGATTTTTTGATCCGTTATGTTGAAAGACCCCTTCACTGGATTCACGGAGTTAACCAAAGTATTGCTGACTAGGATTGCGAGACATGCCATGCTTTGAAGATTTTCTGCCCCTAGTGTCCCGAGAAGTCATATTGATAGAAGCATATAACAGCTCATTTTTATCTACCATCATGGGTTCAGGAGTTGAAGCATAGTTCAGACGATCGAAGACAGATCATTTAGCTGATTGACAACAACACTTGATAACTACTTCATGAACGCAGTGGCATTCTGATGGGTGGTTTAAAGGTGAGTGAGATATCTCCGTGATCTCCCATTTTTGTGTAAGACGTTCCCGAAGATTAGTTATCACCATGAGATGAAATGAAGTCGAAGGAACGTATTCCTTAATAATGTTAGGAACATGACTCCGGTTCTTAAGATGCTTAGTTCCGTGGGTGTACAGAGAAGTACTTAACTCATTGGCATAAGAGATTGGGTCTTTCTCTTCAAGGCTGTATTTCTGGCATAAGTTGGCCCTTGGCATAAGAAGCTTGCATTTTATCGAGGTTGATACTAATTGGCGTCTGTTGAGATAGGCGTACAAATCAGATAATTTTGTACCCGGTGCATCTGTTTGAGATACCAGCAATTTTTCTTGCTTAGATCTTGAGATATGCAAGGTTGGAAGATCTTGAGTAGTTACCATAAGGGTAGGCATGATGCCTCTTTGCTCAGCATTCTTTCCCCTAGCAGAGGTTTGAAGACCTCTGTTGAGAATAGAGGAATCTCTGTTCAAAGGAATTCTTGTTTTGACTAGTATAAATTTACAGTATGAGATATTTTCCTCCGAGTCAAAAACCGGGGAAGATTGAGTAAAGACCAAAGGGTACTTTACTTTATTTTGTGAAGGGTTAGCTAAAAAGCGTTTCCCTTTGTTTTATTGTTGAACCACAGTAGGCGTAGGTTGCACAAGTTGAGAAAGTGCCAAAGGGTTCTTTCCTTTGTTCTGTTTAGTATTAACACTAGAACATTGCTTCTCCAAGTTTAGAACTGGAGAAGAAGAGGGAATAGCCAAGAGGCTATTTCCTTTGGGTTGCGCCAAGGCAACAGGGTGTGCAAGTTGTGCCTGAATAGCAGGATGCTTAGGTTGCGCTGCGACAGAACGGGCCACTAGTTGTGCCTTGACAGCAAAGTGAGTGGGTTACGCCTGGGCCACAGAAACAGATTGCGTATTGGCCACAGAAGCAGTTTATGCCTTGGCAACATAGTGAATAGGTTGCGCCACGGCAGAACGGGCTACTGGTTGTACCTTGGCAGCAAAGTGAGTGGATTGCGCCCACACCACAAAGTGAATGGGTTGCGCCTTGGCCACAGAGTGAGTGGGTTGCACCTGGGCAACCTAGCGCTTAGGTTGCGCCTGAACAATATCAACTTTAGAAGGCTTAGGAGTCAACATATAGCGTATTCTGTTTTTGGCAATAGCCACAGTGCGCTGAGTGCTCATTGTGTTGATCATATCCTCGTAGGCTGTCTGGTTGACTTGAACAACCAGGGTCTTCGGCGTCTTGCCTATTGACGCGGTATCACATTGAGTTGTCACCTTCTCGTCGGAGGAGAAAGTCGCCCCCAGCAGAGTCGCCATTTTGTTTGCAAAAACAAAAAGTTTATTCCAAACTTAAAAAGAATCGTACAATGTACAACTAATTCTGGGAAAGTACAACTTTAGGAATCCGATCAGAAGACGATCGTTTTATTTATTGGACTATGTGAACTTGAAGTCTAAAGCCACTGGAGAATACAGCAGCACTTTTGCAAGAACTTTTTATCTCTGATCGTCTGATAATGATTAGAAACTCTATTTATTGAGTTCTGGAAATAACTGTTTTAGTAGTTATTCTGATGTGCGCGAGGTTGAACTGCGCGGCTTTGGGTTGCACCAACCTCAGGTTGCGCCAACTTTCATTCAGTTAATCGAACGTGTACTAACTGTATTTAGATACGTGACATTATATGACTGAGATGCGCATTGTTGTGTACGGAGTAGTGGACACGTTTTGAGAGATTAGTGACATGTGCGCCACATCATCCTGCTTTAGAACGCTAGTTGCTTCAACTTTGTCAGGTTGCGCAAGCTTCAGTCAACGAGTCAAACTGCGCTTGATTAGGTTGCGCCTAGGCGCAACTCAGTGCATAGGCACGTGGCATCATTTGGGTTACGTGTCAGTTTGTGAGGAAAGTTTGATCTGGTCGCGCCTAGGCGCAACTTGCAGAATACGCTGAGCAGCTGTCATCAATGATAGCAAATCATCTCGAGCGCCATGCTTTACGGGATTCGAATAGATTTCTTCATTTAACGTGCTGTCAGTTGTCAGTGCTGTCAGTTAATGATGATAATTATTGTCAGGTGCCACGTAGGCTTTGGCACAATCTAATATATGGCACAACTTGATCTCTGTGATTCATAACAGTGGCACAACTTGATTTTTTGGGTACAACTTGATTGCTGAGTAGTACAAATATGGCACAACTTGATTTTTAGGCTATATAGTGTATCCTCTTGGAACACCGAGTTGTTGTATATGTTTAGGGGACTACCACCCCAGCTTCTTTCACCCCCAGGGAACTCGAGGATGCACCCTCGGGTGTTGGAAGCTTCTTTCTGTAACGGATGCCTAGGTAGACACCCCATGTGGTTGCCGACGGCAATCCTCTAGATGAGAGTTTCCTTGCAGTGTTGGCTGAGATTGCCGAGCTGGAGGAGCCTGTCTTCTTTCCTCCTTTGTCGGCAGGAACCTTCCGAGTTGAATTACATGAGGCGAAAGAAAATTCCTCATTCTCCAAAATTTGTACCTATTTTTCGAGTTATCGTCGGACAGGTGCTGGCTGGTGCAGTCGTTGGAAGACGGACTGCGATCCTCAGGTGCTGCCGACTTGTTACAGCAGTAGTTGATGACAACTTGTGTACAGTGATGTCCCAGGGAGGGCTCACCGTATAACAAGGTTGCCTCTCCCTTCTTGCGTTTGTTGATGAGTACTTCTCACAAGTGGAGGTCAGATTGCTTTATTTTGCATCCGTTTTGTGGGCCCGGGTATCTGGAGCGCACGGGTGCGTAGATATCATATTTGCACCCTGATCTGAGGCTAGTAAAAGCACTTGCTCTCGATCGTTGTAGGAAGACTTTTTGGACCGGCTCTGCCCGTTTGTCGCAGAGGGCTGGACACGGGAGGTTATGTACAACTTTCCATCAGGGGCTCGTATAACAGTTAACGGTACCCACTGACGGTCAGCAGATTGGATAGTTGACTGGGCTTGTTGAGCCCGCACTGTCCTAGACTTCTTGGACTTAGCACCGAAAGATGCGTAGTAGGAAGAGTCCAAGTTGGAAGCTTCAACATCCTAAATGGGTTGCTTGGGGTCTGGTCCGCATGAGAGACGGTCAAAGACAGAGCTTCTGACAGGGCCACATGGGGTATCCTGCTTGCTGTCAGGATTGGCTGCCGCATAGGAACTTTGTCTACGGCCAGGATTGGCTATCGTATAGGTAATCTGCTTGCGGCCAGGATTGGCTGCCGCATAGGCAGCCTGCTTGCGGCCAGGATTGGCTGCCGTATAGGCAGTCTGCTTGTCTCTACCTTCCTTATGAGGCCTCTTTTTCGATCGCATGAGTTTCTCTTGTGCCCCCAAAAGCCCAGCATCGTAGTGTTTTCCTCTTCCGGTTTTGGGGACAGTGGGGTCCTATGTGGTTTGAAGCGAGGCCACATGGGAGCTTTGGCCGTCGTCTTGAGTGGCGAGAGGTGTTTCTTCCAAAGCCTGGCGAGGGGCAGTGGCCTTAGGCCTCCATGTCCTACGAGATTTTTTCGGGTTGGCTCGCTTCTGTGCTGGACTGGTGCTCCCATCGGAGAGCATTTTTTCGAACGCTTGTTGATCGAAGCGAACAACAAGCATCTTTTGCGTAGAGCCGAGCTTGGAAGTGTCAGATTGCTTCACCAATTTCTTATCTGTGGAGAAAGAAGTCCCCTGTAGAGTTGCCATCTGTTTGCCATTGATTATCAATACTAGAACTACAGAGGAACTATATATTGATTGCAAACTTTGAAAGTACAACAGAGAGCCTAAAAAGAAATCCTAGGAAATAATCTAAGTATAATTTGTTTTGATTCTGGGGGTGATGGTGGAGGCTCGGGAGAAGTGTAGGAACTCTGCCTTACTCCTTGGACTATCAGACACTGTCTTTACCCTTGAGAAAATTGCCAGCCTTTTGCATGGGTGTGGTACCCTGCTATTTATAGTGATGGATATTTTGAGCCGCATGAATGGCCATGTGACTGCAACAGTGCACAAAGACTCGCTCTTTGGCTGTCAGCTGGTGATTTGTTGAGATTTCTTTGCAGCAAATCTGGGTAGTTGAGACTTGGTCAACTTGCCACGTGTCCTATCGCAGAATAGAATCAATATGCTTGGGTCATTTTGGACTGCATAGGTCTTTTAGTGCTCGGCCATGCTAGGCCGCATAAGACTCATATGGCTCAGGTCGCAGTCTTTCTTAGCCACGTGTCCCTCCAGTAGTGCCATCAGTCTGCATGCAGCTTAGAGACTTTTGAGCCGCATAGATCCTGCATTCTGGGCCGCATAAGGCTCATGCGGCTTATGTCGCGGTCACTCTTAGCCGCATGATGTTTGGAGACTTTTTGGGCCGCACAGATCGAGCCGCATAAGGCTCATGCGGCTCAGGTCGCAGTCCTCCTGGCAGCATGACATACGTGGGCCCTAGGTTCAGGCACGTGGGCCCAATGTTTGGTGACATAACATTTTTTGTCTTTTTTGAAAGGTCACGTCTTATCTTCTTTTTGTCAGGATGTGTCAGAGTTGTCAGTTTTGACAGAGTTGTCAGATTTATCAGAGTTTGTCAGCTTTGTCAGAGGAGCTTCTGCGGCTGATCAGCTTGGCCGCATAAGTAGCTCTTCCTTCTGCGGTCCAAATCAGTTTGGTCACTTTTTAATATAATCAGAGACAGTGAAGATGGGCCACAGGGATATGCCAAGTCTGTCATACGACTCTTCCTTATGCGGACCAACTTGGCCCAAAGTACTCATGCGGTTAGCTTTGTAAATGTGATCCGCATGAACCCCATATTTTTCATGCTTCTATAAGTAGCGGTATGCCATCGGTATACCAGTGATATATGAAATATTCCTCCTTTGAGTTAGAACAGTTCTGGAATGAACTGTTGTGTACAACAGCTGTGGTAAACTGGTGGTATACTATTGTCACTGATTCAAATTTTCCAGTTTGCTCTGAGATGACTTAAATTGTGTCACATTTATCCCATTCAAATCCACGAGCTTCTCCGACACATGGATGACCCTTTTCGTACTTCGGAGTGTTTTCGATATAGGTTGTGAATTCCACCAATACTAACAAATCTTTCGCTTTCCAACTATGTCTACTAGTTCATCATTTCAACAAAAAATTTCCTTCGACAGAACCTTCGTGAGCATATCCGCTCTATTATCCTCTGTATGAACATTCTCAAGCGTCATTTCCTTTGCCTCTTTAACATCTCCTATCTAGTGATTCCGAGTGCAACATGCTTGGACCGACTATGAAATGTCTGGTTCTTTCCAATATGAATAACACTTTTGCTATCGTAAATAAAAATGAATTACTCTTGCTTAAGCCCTATTTTTTGTGAAAATGTCTTCATCTATAAAAACTCCTTTCAAGCCACCATCATCATAATGAGCTTTGCCTCTGTCGTAGACAAGGTTCTGCAATCGCGACTACTACAAAAATGCTCCACCAGTATACATCATAGCCTAGCCTGAAGTCGGTCTCATGGCTTCCACATCCTTAGCTATATCAGTGTCGGTATACCGAAGTAGCTTTGGCTCGTCACTCTCGAATGAAAGCTTCCAATTAGGAATACCCTAAAGATAACGAAAATCCCGTTCGACTGCCCTCCAATGTATCCTCTCAAAATTAGAAAGAAACCTGCTAACTATACATATTTTGTGAGTAATATATGGATTTGTACATACCATAACATACATGATACTCCCCACTACTTAAGCATATGGAACACGCTCCATATCTTTTTTTCGTCCTCAGTTGAGGGATAATGCTTTGCAGTAAGCTACAAGAGGATTGCTCGGTGAATGTACTTCTCATTAGACAAATAAAGCAACTTGGACTCTCTCTTTCTTGACAGAGCTCCATCCCAAGAAAAGTCTTCTATACGTCAAATCCTTTATAGAGAATGTCGTACCTAGTAGGTATTTTAACTCCGCTATTTTGGTGGCATTCTGTCCCATTAATAGCAACATAGAGAAATAAAATAATAAAATCATCATTTGCAAAATATTTTATAAATAAACAATAGTTCGACTTTATGTGGGCGTAATCCTCCTCCTCTATAAACGATTTAAACTTTTTGTACCACTACCGTGGAGCCTACTTCAGACCATACAAATGTTCTTCAATTGAGAAACAAAATGTGATTTGTCCTTCTCATAGAATCCATCGGGATGCTCCATGTATAATTCCTTTTCTGAATTATTATGGTGGAACACCATTTTGACATATATCTTCTCAATCTCTAAATTGAAACTGGCTGCTAAACCTAGCACCACATGGATAGATGACAACATGACGACCGATGAGAAGATCTCATCAAAATCTACACCCTTCCACTGACTGTAGCCTTCGACTACCAGTCTCGTTTTATATCGAGAGAAAGAGTAGCATCTTTTGTCTACTTAACTCTGAACACCCACCGTTCAAAGCCTTCTTGCCATCTAGCAACCGTGCCAGATCATAAGTAGATTAGTATGTAAGGAACTCATCTCACCTGTATAATCTGCATCTGTAATGTCCCAAATTCGTAATACGTATTTAGAGTACGTATGCGTATTTTGGACCCATATTTTATTTTAGTCATGATTAGTTATCTTGGTTTATCTTGCATTGGCTTGGTTTTAATTAGCATTGATAGTTCAATTGGTTTTAATGGTTCATTGGTTTATTTTGGATTAGTGAGGCTGGGTTTATTTCATGGTTTATTTGGTTTAAAATGCTAGAGAGAGAGTTTATTGGCCTTGACTTGGTTCACCTTGGTTTATTTTGGTTTGGTCTATTTTGGTTTAACATGGAGAACCCCACCCCATTATAAATATCAACTTCTCTCTCTCTCTCCTTATTATTTTCTTCATCTTCTTCTTCCTCAAGCTTCTTCCTCTCCACCACCACCAACCTAGGCAAGTGCATCTTGCTATCACTTGAGGGCTATATTTTATTTGTCTATTAGTTTTATTAGCTCATTTTGAGCAACATTAGAACTTGGATTTTCTCCATTTGGAGCTTAGAATTTTGTAGATCTAGGTTTGAAGTATTTCGAATTTTGGTGGATTTGATCTATGAAACTTGTTTATTTTCATGTTTTGATTGTTCTATGTGGAAGAGAATTGAATTTTACACAATTTAGACCCTTGCAAAGTTGGATTTGGACTTGTTTTAACCTAGTTGTGGTCCTTGGAATTTCTGAGTTCTATGGCTTTTCTCTCGGTTTGGGGAAGAAGACCCCTGTTCCCGAGCGCAATCCAGTCCAGCGCTCTTTAGCGCTGGCGCAAACCAGTTAGCCCAGCACTCTTTAGTGCTGGCGCAATCTAGCCTCGCGCAGCTCGTTTTGGCGCAATCCAGCCAGCGCAGCTCGCCCTGGCGCAATCCATTCTCTGCGCAATCCGGTTTGTGCGCAATCCAGTGTGTGCGCAATCCGATCCCTGCGCAACCCGACTCAGCGCGGCTCAGCTCTTGCGCAGTTCATCTTCTGCGCAATCTGACCTAGCGCAATCCATTTCCCTGCGCGCTTGACCCAGCGCAGTCCAGCCCCTGCGCGATCCAACTCTCGCGCAGTTCATCCCTTGCGCACTCTAACCCCTGCGCAATCCATTGTCCATGTTGATTTTGTTTTAATCCTCTAGGCTTGGCTTCTCTTCTATGGATTGGAGTTCTGAGATCTTGTTTCACATGACACGACTACTTGACCCAACACGACCTGGCACGGTTTTTGATGAATTGCTTATGACTAATATGGTTTCTGATTTCTGTGATTTATGATCCGGGTCCTTTCTGATCTTCTTGATAGTGACCCGATGGGATGCACACTTGACTTGTAATCGGTGATTCATATTAGTCCTGTATATAGATATTTTATTAGATATTTTACGCCCATTTTATATCCTTACACCTTTTGTCATGAACTTGATAATCACGAATTTATTTAATATGTTTGGAATGATAACTTGACATGATTGGCTTGACATGATAGACTTGATATGACAACCTGACTTGATGATGAACTGTAGTGGTGCGCTCTCGACCAGTAACCTGACATGACATGATAGTGGCCCGTCGTGGCGCACTCCTGACTAGTATACTTGACCGGATAACCTGACATGTTATATCTCGATAAGCCGTTGCGGCGGCTACTTGACATGACATGACCTGTATAATGACTTGACACCGTGGGCGATTGTGCTTGTATAAATGAACCAGTCTTATCTCGCATCATGTCTTGGGCATGGACCCCTGAGTACCACGGTCAGGGGTATATATTGAAATAAACTAAGGTTAATGATTAGAATAATTCAGTAGTCATGAGAGATTTTCCCCAGTTACAGGCGATCCCGTTATCCCGGCCACAATTGTTGGACTTGTAGCCTGCCGTCGAGTAAGACACATTTCCAGCCCACTGTCATGTGAGGCACACCTAATAACTCTTGATAATTGCTTAATGAATTCCAGTCGCCTGGATAACCTGGATTAGCTGCAGGACTTGTGGCTGGTGGAACATCTCATTGCATCTTGCTAGTAACTATGATTGTGATAACCCTAGTTAGTTAATGTAGAAAGCCGTAGGCAATGATTGGCCGTGATTGATTGGATGGAGTCTAGTCCAGTTTAGTATTGTCTAGAAGTGATCGATTACAAGATTGTACCAGCATGATTGAATGATTGTCACTCCAGATTGTCACTATAATGCTTGAACACTATTGTCACTCCAGATTGTCACTATAATGCTTGAACACTATTGTCACTCCAGATTGTACTATCCTGATTGTACCTTTCATTGTCACTCTCATCATTGTCTTCTTTTCATATATATTGTCCAACTATATTTTATTTAACATGATGTTTCTCTTAATTATTTTCTCTAATTGGGACAAGTGCATTGGTAGTGCGCGAACCCCAATCTGTGTTACTTATTATTTTCTTACCTGTTGAATGCTAATGATTTGTTGGTTTTAGTCCTTAAGTGAAGCCTCCTTTGTGGCACTTGCTCTTTCTGGGGTCTGACCCAGCTGGTTTTGTATGGCCAGATACCGGAGCAGCAGCAAAGGATCTACCTGCTTTCCAGTCCGATGGTGGTCACCAGGCGTAACCAGGGCATCGAGTGGGTTTCTTTTTATTCTCCCACTGTAATATTGTAAATTATTCTTTTGAGGCGTTTAGCCGACGAGCAACTGTTAGCTCGATTGTACTTACTTACCGTCTGCCTACGGGCTGTAACATGATTGACAAGCCCCTGGGGTTGATCATGTATGACTGAACTCTTGCTAGTCCTTACATTTTGTACGACTAGCTTCATGATCATCTGGATATGTAATGTTTGGGACGCCTTACAATTGTATATTTAGTGATCTGATATCTTGTTACTATTATTAGTTGGTTGAGATTGAGACAATAGGCTATTTTATGACCTTAAGAGACCGATGGATTGTAGTGAAACCCTCACATATCTAGACAGCCGTGACCGTATGGTGAGATGGATTCTATTTCATCATACGTAGCTGGCTATGTCCGCCCCCGCTCTCCAGTATTCTGGTTCTGGGGCGTGACAGCATCACTCCAGCCTATGTTCATGTTCCATCGCCCCTATAAACCTTTCACTTTTTCCTTCGACGGTTAATAGCACGTACTCATCTAGCGTACGTCGTGGATGGTCGATGCTCTCTCGTGCTTTCTCCCAAAGAAACATTTGTTACTGGCTATGCACCGACATGTCACACCTTAGTCGCAATATACATAGGATTAGGATACATAAAATACCAACTATGTATACAGTAGACTCCAGCCCAACTGGAATACGTATAAGTTATTTAGAGGTTAAGTATAAGTATCTAAGATATCAACTCAACTATATCTCAATCCATAACATAGTAATACCAACAACGAACAAAGTGCACTAAAGTTGATCAGATCATAATATATTGATTTTAGAGTAAACAAATATATTAGAGTGGATCCCAAATAATAGATATGTCATGAACAAGCTAGAAGAAAGAACAAGCTTGCAAATACTAGAGTATAACAGCAAAAAGTTATAAAAATAAATATAAACTAGGAAGAATGAATAAGGATACCACTGTTGATACCTGATTTGTGCAGACACAATCATCACTATTCACCTCCAATCTATGTAGTAGATCAACAATAACCTAGATAGATCACCATGTCCTCAGGGGACATAGCCAGATACATAATATACATGCCAAACGTAACATTATATAATATGCATGGAAGACAAGAAATAATACAAGAAATAAAAATTGAACTAAGAATAATACAAGGATATAAACTGAAAAAATGGCATGACGTAGAGAATCGTGTTAATAAATGTGACCACAGGCAAATCAAGATAAACCGCAACTTGGTGGGAGCTAACGGCCTTATAGATCACAACTCGGTGGGAGCTCACAACCTATTGTAAGTCTTTATCGCAGCTCAACTGGGGCTCATGATCGAGAGTCGTCAAGTGTATCCAATGCCTAATAACAATATCCTCGTCTGATTATAAGTCAAGTCAAGTCATGTCCAAGTCAAATCATGTCAAGTCTAAACCAAGTCGTGTCAAGGGGATGTGGCATAGGAATGCACAACGATAATCACAGACGCATACATGAACAAGAAAAGATACTATGACAAGTAATGGCAGAAAATGTGATAAAATCCGTGCGCACATAAAATGAGAAAACAACTAGAACCACATGGACAAGACGTGATCCACAAATACAATATACTGAAAAAGAAACCACAGTAGAACAGAGAAACATCTATGAAAATATACTGTACAAGTTGGCAATGTATAATTACCTGTCGTCCAAGTCCCCGTTGAATCTGAATACCAAGGCCTATCCAAGAGTTCACATATAATTTCTAATTATACGCATGACACATGAGTTTCCTAACATAATAAGTCTACATATTTCTATAGAACGTATAGACCTAGTTTTATGGTTTTTGACTTGAAAAATTCAAGGTTAAGTCCCAACCCAAGGACATATGTATAAATCATTAAAAATCATAAAAATGTAAATTAAATATGATTTATACTTATTTTAACCTATCAATTATAGATTTAGATTTTTTTTTGGTATTATTCATGATTACGACTAAATTACACGTACTAGTTTGGTTCGAAACTTATCCTAAATAATACCAACCAATGTCCATGACCTATATCAATAAAAAATATACAAAAATGTTTAATCATGAATATTACTTAGAAATAAATATTTATTTTAATCCTCAAAATTAACATCTATTTATCGACCAAACTATGCCAAAAATATCCTTAGAATCCTAGTTTAATGGCACACAAACTGAAGGTCAAGATTTGGACATGTAAGTACCATAAATATATATTTATTAAAAATAATTTAATTTTAGTATTTAAATACATATATATTCTGATTTAATGTCCATCAATAAACATACATCTATTCCACAAAAAACTTGTAAAATAATTTTCTTCCATAGATTAAGTCCATCAATCTAAAATGCAACCTATGATGGATTTCTATGAACACATATGGTTCCTATATTTCAAAGTTATGGTTTTGAAGAGATTGGGTTCACATGAGTCTCAAATCGGTTATGAGATATCGAATTTACAAGTTAGGCTCGGTAGAACCCTAATTGTCTACAACTTTTATCATTTAAACAAAATGATAAATTAACTAATTAATTTTGAAAGTTTTATATGTTAGAGGTCTCAGTTTCAGCTTTCCAAAACATTAAATGGAGTGCAAAAATGAGTTCGGGATCTCCCAAAATCTTGAAAAACAACGAGACGTGGTCGTATTTTGAACAACTGATACTGAAATTTTTACAAAATTATATATTTCCAATTAGATATATTAAAATATGTATTATGAAAGTTTACACCGATACAATTCTAACAAAAAATTGGAGTCGAATCGGAGTCCGACACTAGGAGATATGACACTTCCAATTCAATGTAGCTGCTAAAAAATGGGGTTAATATTATAGCAAATTTTGGGACTGTTTTTGAAAGAAAAGTATAGATGGATTTTGGCTGATAGGGAAAAAATAGAGAGATTATATATATATTTATTTCAAATATATATATATATATATATATATATATATATATAATATATATATATATATATATATATATATATATATATATATATATATATATATATATATATATATAAATATGTAGGACTTGATTTGTTTGGATATTATATCGATGAAGTTGCTTTCTTAGTAGACATAAGATTATGACTATTTTAGAGCATAGCTTTGATTTCTAATTACCATAGATAAGTGCATATATAATCCATACATGTATATTATTCGAATAATCCTTATCTAATTCCAAATTTAAATACAATATAAATCTAAATTTAAATACAATTCAAATCTAAGTCATAATTTAAATACAATACAATCTAAATATAAATATAATCCAAATCTAATTAGAATATATCAACCGTCTACATCTTATTGCATATTTGTTTAATGATTCACCTAATTATATTACACAACATATTAAATAAACCATAATATATATAAACTATACTACATACATGATATATATATACATATACTATACTATATAGGCATATAACTTTTATGTTATCTATATATCAATAATGATATTTAAAACTATTAATATAGAATGAAAATAAATAATACGAGATATTATTTACACTATATACATGTACAATTATATGTACAATTCTCCAAATCAAACAATTTACTAACATATAATAAATAAATAAAATAATAAAAATATTAGTTTTAAAAAAATATATGGCAAAATTTAGGGAGTTTACATTCTACATACCTTAAAATAATTTCGTCCTCGAAGTTAATGATTGAACGATAAAAACAATAATAAGGTGAACGGGGTTAATTTTCAACTGGATGACACGCTTGACGGGTACGAGTTAACCCACAAAAAGGTCATCAATTCAAGAACTTAATTTCTAGTCCCCTAACTGTAATGCCTGTAGTTCGTATTAAATATCTTAGAATACGTGTACGTATTTTATCTTGTATCGCATATCTCTTGGCTTGGCTCGGTTTATTTTGGATTGGTTCGGCTAGGCTTGGGTTGCCTTGGTTCATCATGAACCAAGGGGAGAACCCCTACCTACCACCACCATCATTCTTTATTAACACATTCTCTCATTCTCTCTCTTCATTACTCGTCTTCTTCTCCACATTTACTTCTACACCTACCAGGAAGAGAGAGAGAGAGAGGGAGAGAGAGAGAGAGAGAGAGAGAGAGAGAGAAAGAGAGCTTAGGCAAGTTCAAACTTGCTTTATGATGGGTCTCAAGTTTTATTGTTCCATTCTCTTCCTTACTTGTTTCTAAGATACTTTAGAACTTGGCATTTTCCATTTTGATGGATATTTTCTTGTAGATCAAAATTTATATTATTTTCGATTTTCTTTGGTTTTGATCTATTGAACTTCATTATTTTTATGTTTTGATTGTTCCATGTTGTAGAGAATTAGATTTTACCCAAAATAGACCTTTAAAAAGTTAGATTTTGACTTATTTTGAGGAAGTTATGGCCAAAAGTATTTTTGGCCATTTCTATGTTCATCCGTGCTGATTTTGGCAGGGACGATGAATAGTGCCGCATAAAGGTGCTGCATAGTGTCCAGCCGCATAAGGGTGCTGTATAGTGTCCAGCCGCATAAGGGTGCTGCATAGTACCGTATAATGTCCAGCCGTATAAGGGTGCTGTATAGTGTCCAATCGTATGAGAGTGCTGCATAGTGCCGCATAGTGTCCAGCCGTATAAGGGTGCTGCATAGCGTCGCATAGTGTCCAGCTGCATAAGGGTGCTACATAGTGTCCAGCCGTATGAGGGTGCTGTATAGTACCGCATAGTGTCCAGCCGCATAAGGGTGCTGCATAGTGCCGTATAGTGTCCAGCCGCATATGGGTGCTGCATAGTGTCCAGCCGCATAAGGGTGCTGCATAGTGCCGCATAGTACCCAGTCGCATAAGGGAACTGTATAGTGCCACATAGTATCCAGCCGCATAAGGGTGCTGCATAGTGCCCATCCAAATGAGGGTGCTGCATAGTACCGCATAGTGCCTAGCCGCATGAGGGTGCTGCATAGTACCGCATAGTGTCTAGCCGCATAAGGGTGCTGCATAGTACCGCATAGTGCCCAGCCGTATAAGGTTGTTGCATAGTTTCACATAGTGTCCAGCCGCATATGGAAGTGCCGCATAGTGCTGAATAGTGCCGCATAGTGCCTATTTTGGCTGTTTTAAGTCCGGTTTGGCTGAATTGTGGCCAGAATGTCTCCCAACTCCCATAAAAGTTTTAGATCTTTTCCTTGGCTTCAAGAATATGTTATTAGTTATTTTATGCAATTTTTCTCATTCATGATAATGTAAGAATAGAACACGATAGTGGCCCGTTGTGGCGCACTCTTGACAAGTAAACTGATATAATATATCTCGACATACTGTTACGACAGCTAGTCTGACATGACAAGTATGAAAGATCTATATACCGTAGGCGATTACGTTTTTACAAATAAACCAGTACTGTTGTATCATGTCTAGGATAGGGATCCCTGAGTACCACGGTCAGGGATACCTACAGTAATTGACTAAGACTAATAAACTAGAATAATTCAGTAGACATGAAGAGATTCCCAGCTACAAGCAATTCCGTTATCTGGGCGCATTAAGTGGACTTGTAGCCTACCGACGAGTAGGGCACATTTCCAGCACACAGTCACGTGTTGCATTCTTCATAACGGACATTCGACTCGGATAACTGAATGGTCTGCAGGGCTTGTGGTTGTTGAGATAATCTCATTGCATCTTGCTAGTAACTAGGCCTGTGATAACCCTAGTTAGTTAAAGGTATCAAGCCGTACTCTTGATTGGCCGTGATTGATTGGATGGAGTTTATTCCAGCTTAGTCTTATCTTGATCTTGTGCAAGATTGTGACATGACATGATTATTGATGCTTGTCTTAACAATAACGATCGGGGGTCCAGTTCTGTTCAGGCGAAGAGTTACAACCCCGGTCCTTGTTTGGTTTAAGGGTTGTAACCTGGCTCCCGGAGCAGTTCTGTGTCCTTTTTTCGTTTATTGTCTTATTGCAACCCCATGTCATGTTCGTCATGTTTTACCTTACCATAATACCATGATTAATTATGCTGGCCTTAGCGATAAAGATCAGGGGTCCAGTTCTGTTTATGCGAAGGGTTACAACCCCGGTCCTCTTTGGTTTAAGGGTTGTAAACTGGCTCCCGGAGCAGTTCTGTGTCCTCTCTTCGTTTATTGTCTTCACTGTACCAATAGTATTTGAGACAGGTTTCTATTCAGGTAAAGGGCTGCAACCCCGGTCCTTGTTTGGTTTAAGGGTTGTGACCTGGCTACTTGCATGGTTTCTTCGTTCTCAGTTTACTGTTGTTATCTTTATTATTATCAGTTCTTATTTATTATTTATCTTTAATATTCTATTGTGATATACTGGTTTTAGTTCCTAAGTGAAGCCTCCTTTGTGGCACTTGCTCTTTCTGGGGTCTGATCCAGCTGGTTTTGTGTAGCCAGATATCAGAGAAGCACTAGAGGATCCACCTATCTTCCAGCCAGATGGTGACCACCAGGCGTAACCCTGGCAACGAGTGGGTTTCTTTTTGTCCTCCCATATTATTGTAAAATTATTTTTTTGAGGCGTTTAGCCAGCGAGCACGTGTTAGCTCGTATTGCACCTTTATTTACTGTCCGCCTGCGGGCTGTAACATGATTGACAAATCCTAGGGTTGATCATGTATTAACTAAAACTCTTGCTTGTCTTGAAATTTTGTACGACTAGCTTCATAATCATCCGAATATGTAATGTATGGGACGCCTTACTATTGTATATTTGGTGTTCTGACATCTTGTAACTGTTACTAGTTGCTTGTGATTGAGACAATAGGCTTGTTCATTGCCATAGGAGACTGTTGGATTGTAGTTAAACCCTCATGTATCTAGACAGCCGTGACCGTATAGCGAAGTGGGTTGCACTTCAATATGCGTAGCTGGCTATGTACGCCCCCAGTCTCCAGTATTCTGGTTCTGGGGCGTTACATTAACTACTACATCCTAGATCCTCTTTTAACTTCTGAATCTACCGAATAGTTTTCTTAACGGTCTTATCCTATATATTTGTTTGAGTCTTTGATCTAAAATGAAATAATAATAATCTTTAACCATTTCTAATTCTCTAAATTTGAATTCATCATTACTTCTTAAAATTCTCAAAATTTAAAAGGTAAGTCCACTTTTACCTTAATCTCATCAAAATTTTAGTTATCAAAATTTATTTAGTAGATCATATTTCAAATTATAAATTTTTTAAATTTGTAGCCTTCAAATTTAGATGCAATTTCCATCCTCAAATTTTAATTTGATGATTCATCCCTCAAACTCAAAATTTAATAATCCTCTCATTGTAAATTTCTTAAATTAAATCTTTATATATTCAAAATTTAAATTCAATCATCAAGACACTTTTTTCCCCCTGTCCAATCTCTATCCCTAATTCTTTTTTTTCACATTAACTAAATACCATAAATATTTTTCTGAAAATTCTTGATCTAGCGTGATAGCGGCTTACCTTCGTGCTTGGCAATGGCCAAATCGATCGATGATGACGATAACTGGACCACCATTGCTTAGTGAGAGTGAAACAGTACCGCAAAAACTTCGACGGATGGCCTCGTGAGGGGTCTACACCAAAGTTGCTTGAAAACCTCAAGCGAGGGGCTTCCGAATCCATGGAACAGTCGAGTTCACGACCAAAAAAAAGAGAACAAATCTCTGAACTTTAAAAAAAATTATTGATTAAAAGTAGTCCCTCAAATGCATACAGAAGGTGCATATTTATAGGACTTTTATGACAACCTAATCCTAATCAAATAAGGATATATAAAACCTATCCTAATACAGATAAGAGTCAAAATAAGAGTCCTAAAACAAATATTTTTATCAACTCTATAAAAAGATAAAGCAAAAAAATCCTACAAGTATTCGGAGTTGGAATCCACGCTACATCAGTCTCCCTTGCTTCAAAAGAACTCATCCTCGAGTTCTTCTAAGAGTAGAACGGTTCGCCAGGTAGAAAATATTCATAAAGATTGACGATATTGTAGGTTGGAGAGATCTACATGTGCATTCCACCATTGGCATTATTATAGCGCTGAATTTGTGGATGAATCATAAGTAGAAGTTGGCGAGACTAGAGAAGCTTTGAACTTTAGTCATTGTCTTTGGAGTAGGCCAGTCGTAAATTTCTCGAATCTTCTTTTCTTTAACACTGAGCCCATCGGCGCTAGTCATAAATCCCAAGAAGATAAGTTGGTTAGTAAGTAAGCTATACTTCTTAATTCAAAGAAGATTGAGAACTTTTCTAAGGTGCTTCAGATAATCAGCTTGGCTCTTGCTATAAATCGAGATATCGTCAACGTAGATGACTATGAACTTTTTTTATTAATGGCTTCAAAACATGACTCTGAGGTGCACGAATGGGCTAGTTGACTCCCTTGAAATTTTTGTTTTTCGTGTAAACTTTTGTTGATATTTTTTCTAAAAATTTTTGTGGAGACCTTGCACCATGTGCTTGACCGTCATCTTCGAGAAGGACCTCGTCTTCTCTTGGGGGTTCTTCTTGAGGGGCTAAAGAATTCATCTCTATAGCAGCCACAATAGTTTCATCGAAGATTATCATGTCATTTTATTCAATTAATTCTATTTCTTGATTAGAATCCGACAATTTCATCTCTTTTTGAGGGGTTGAGATTTTAACTCATCGTCTGTTATGGGTTTGTCCGACTTTGATATGCTCTTCTCAATTTCATTGTCTTCATAGTCAATAATGACCACTGGTGCTCTGAGTGGATAGTTGTTGTGGATACGCTCGAAGCCCTTTTGTCGGCGGCTAGTAGTCGGACGACCGTTTGTGCCTCTTGTCTCTGTGTATGGTATCCCGTGAAATCAGCCGTAACGTTATATTCGATACCAAAAAATCTAGTACTCTGTCCTAATTGTCAGACATGGCATCAAATTTGTTTAACAAGATGTTAATGTTGTCTGAAAGGGTATCAACTTTGCTTGACAAGATTTTAACATTGCATGATAGAACATCAAACTTCTCACGCGTGACGGATTATGCCATTATTGTTTTAAAAAAGAAAGATTTCCAAAGGTTTTGGAATCTTGGATATGTGTTGCTTTAATACCACTTGACGCAGCATGATAGCAGAACGGGCTTATCTTCGTGCTTGGTAATGGCCAAGTCGATCGATGATGATGATAACTAGACCACCGGTGCTTGTGAGAGCGAAATGGTGCCACGAAAACATCGACGGACGGCCTTGTGAAGGGTTCGCACGAAAGGTTGCTTGAAAACCCAAGCGAGGGGCTTTCGAATCAACGGAACGGTTGAGTCCACGACCAAAAAAAAAAAGAAGAGAACAAATCTGAGAACTTAAAGAAAAATTTTATTGATTAAAAGTTGTTCCTCAAATGTATACAAACGGCGCCTATTTATAGGTCTTTTATGACAATCTAATCCTAATCAAATAAGGATATGTAAAACCTAGAGTCAAAATAAGAGTCCTGAAAGAAATATTTTTATCAACTCTATAAAGAAGATAAAGCAAAAGAAAAAGACCCTAAAAGTATTCGGAGTTGGAATCCATGTTACATCAATTCTTGAAGTCAAAAGTACTAAAATCTCTCAAACTTATTTTACTTGATTACCTTTTAAACCACTATTTAAGTGTTTCACCTTCAATATATAAAATTTTTCGTTCTAATTTGACTTTGACAAAACAACTTCTACCTAGTATAGAATCCATCAATCTTTTATAAAAACAAGATGATTTCTTACAAGATCGCCTCAAAGTTTAAAGTGAGTCAAATCTCCTCTCATTCAAGTTTGTAAATTCATAATAACTTCATCAATTATTTCAATCATTAATTTACCACCAATGAATCACATTGTGCCTTGAGGACGTCTATCCACCTTTGGTCATACTACCCCATCAAAATACATGTTGCCATAAAATTTCATAACCTTTGTCTATTAGTTGCTAAAATTCAATACCACTATATACCTATGGTATTTCCAATACCCCTCATATCTATCAAGGCAACCAAAGATTTAATAAGCAAACTAATTTACATAATTTATCAAAGGGATACTGATAAATTTCATAAAGCATGAGCATTCGTCACTCCAAAATAGGAAGGGACGAAAAGCAATGACACGAGAAGCAAAGGGCAATAGTTGAGTGCAAATTATGAAGTTCAATAATGATAGAGAAATTTTAAAAGAACTATCGAGACAATTGTGGTTGAGAATCATATCAAGTTTCATCCTAATGCAAGCTTGCAAGGTTCAGTAACATAATCCAGACGATACACTTTAACCTGCATGAGTCACTACAAAAATATGTCATGCCTGTAACGCCCCAGTCTCAAAATACATAGGACTAGGATTACGTATATGTAAACTGCATGAATACCCAGACTACACCAATGTATAGAATCCATATACGTACATAAGTTGTAATATAAGAGCTTCAGCTCATGATAAATAAGTCATAGACAAGTAAATCTCATCCACAACAGCAATAGAAGAAATGATTAATCAATTATATTAATTTAAAGGTAGAATGTAATATTTGTCTGGTGGAGACAAATCTATGACCAATTGACCGAATCAAAAATAGAATAAAATGAATAGATACTAACAAGTTTACTATCCAAGGAATGATCATACGGTCCGTAAAGAAAGAGTCTAGTTCGGGTCGTACTCCTCGAGATCCTGTCGATCGTCTATACCTGAAGAGATCATCAGGTCTTCATGGGATATAATAAGATATATAATAACATGCCTTTCCAACAGCAAATAACATGCAAATGAAACAAAAATGACTAAGCAATAACTATATATGCATTCAAAGAAGGAAACAAAAATAACTAGGCAACAAACAATACAAGCATACAAGAAAAACTATACACAAATAAACTGCTGGAAAGGAAATAGGTAACAAATGTCAAATTTCTAGGTGAACACATGGCAAGAAGTCAAACAAATAATCAAAACCTCGTCCATAGTGTGGACTCTCATGTTTGAACAACATCCAACCCTCGCCACTAGTATGGACTCTCAGGTTTGCTCAAAATATCAACCCTCGCCCCTAGCGGGTAATGGCTTGTATTACACGGTGGATTACGTTGAGTCGACTGAGGCGATAAGGTATGAGTTTGATGCGTGGAGGTATGATTTCAATTTGAAGAAGTATTGATTGAGTTGGTTTTATGTGCAGGAATAGGCGGAGTCCCTTACGATCGGAGTATCGCCATCCGATGAGTTGATGCATGGGCACGATAGTTGAATCAGTTGGTCTGTTCAAGTGAACGTGAAGTGCCCGCATGGTTAGCTCGGCCGAGACGATCATGCAATGAAGTTAAGATGTCGAGCCTGATCTGCTCGGTGGAGCGATGGGCGTATTGGCTTATGGTAGGCAGGTTTAGACCCTTCTTTTCTATTCCTTTATGGCTCATAAAATGTAACCTTATATGCGATTGTTTCTATCGAGTTAGCGAGAGTGGCTCGTATGTTTAAAGGTCTTAGTGCATGTCGAATATTAAGATAGAATATTAAACAATCAACAATTGAGGCGACGTGCATTAAGTGCATGGGTCGTGGTAGGATATTGATGGTAGAATATTGAAAGGCAAATATTGAGGCGTGCATTAAATGTATGACTCAGAAAATATTGAACACAAGGCTTAGAAGATAAAAAATGGCATTGAGCGTACATCTATGCATGGAGACTATGTGTCTGGTGTAATAAGTGAATTGGAAAAGTTATGCTGCAACACCACGGAACTGTCGGAACATTAAAGGGTATGCTTCACTCGCAAAACATGCAGTTGTGGCACAACTTTCACAGAACTGCTATTATGCAAATAACTTGAGAATAGTCGATTTAGTAGATGTTGCGTATTGAGGCATCATTCATCAACATGGATGTATTGGGTCATAGTACCGTTGGAACTTTAGATAGATTGAGTTGAGACGAATGATATATTGAGAACTTGATATTTGTAATAATATGATATGACTTATGAACTTTTGTGCATATTGCACGGTCAATAGACTTGGATAACCTGTGCACAAATTTTGGTATCCTTCGAACAGGTTACCACCGGGGCACCGGGACCATTCGGCCTAGGAGAGAATTGAGATTAGTATTCATGGTGTACTACATTAGGACGGATTGCGACAGGCCACTGATGTGATAAAATATAATACTAGTAAGTTTGGGATCCTTCGGATACTGGGCTAGCAACCCATACGGGGAGCGATCGTCAGCTTATATGTTATGATACCAGTCCATTATGGTACGGAACATCGTGACCTTCATATAGATATGGCCGATAGACTGAGATTAGAATTGGGTGCAGGCGGAGTCTTGCCACCCTTGTGATTATGGTAGAGTTGGTTGATTGGTTTTATGAATGGCTATAGACGGGCAGGCTTGGTGTTTCAAGACAAAGATGTGCATGTACACTATGTTTGTTAATATTATGTGGCTAATAATGTCTATTGTAGGGACACGATAATTCATACTGTAGGACCGATTGTAGGAACGAGTTGTAAAGCGCAATACTCTAGAGGGAGGGGTGAATAGAGTAGGCAGCAGAAATTAACTATTTAAAAAATGTTAGTAACAAGATCACAGATAATATGTCACATATATGTAAATAAAAAGTAGAGAGTAGAGAGCAAACGCAAACACAAGGATGTATACTTGTTTCCCTCTTGTGAGGACTAGTCCAGTCGGAAGAACTCTAGCTTCCAGTTGAATCCACTATGGAAAATCACCACAAGTTTTTATCCGAAGTTCTTGCAACTTCTACAACGCGAGCTTTGATCCGAAGTACTCGACCAACTTCAATTGTGAAGTGTGTAACTTCAATCAAGCCTCTGATTACAACCACTCGAAAACTTCTAGACCGTACCGCACTGGCAAATCGACTAGAGGATTGTAACTGGCTTGGGATTTGAAAATGAATAGCTCAGAACACTTTGGAAGAAGTAGTAGGCTTATAGAGAAGAGATATGAAAGTGAATGAGTGAGTTGGAATGATCGAAATCCTTCTCTATTTATAGTTTTTCCAAAGGCAGAATTCTGACAGAATTCGGACAGAATTCGGGCAGAACTCTATGAGAAAATCTCGGTGGGATCCGTAACTACAGGAAGACCAAGTTCAAAAAGCAACATTCACTAACCGAACTCTGGCCGAACTCTGGCCGAATTCTCCTGGAGTTCTGTTGGAGTTCTGTCAGGGTTTTTGCAAATTGGGTTTTGGGCTTTTTGAAAAGTCAGGCAGTTAGGAAGTACTTTGGGCTTTTGTAAGTGGGCTTGTTTTCAAAAATGAAAGGGTATTTTGAAAACGTTTCTTGGGTAGCCTATTTGCCAGTACGATGCAGTGTACATCGTATTCCTAGACTCAATAAATATGCAAAATTATATTGATGAAATAGGAAAACCAAGAGCCCTTTGATGATGCCTTTCTTCAAATATTTGAGCAGACTTGAAGACGTCTTTTTCACTGACGGCAGTCGTCCAAATATGCGAGGCCTCGGATAGGTCGTTAGGCGGTTCAGAGAAATCTTCTTGTATAACGTCGTCTTTGGCCCATCAATAATTCTCTATTGCATATGTCCTGGTTTGACAAAGCTTGATCATGCTTACTGCATGTCTACAAATACATGTTAGACAAACAAAACCAATATGATACAAGCATAGCAATATGTTATAGAACATTTAGGACAATGCTAAGTTTAAGTAGCAACATGATAGTAATTATATGAATATTAGTGATGTCATTATGTTAAACTTAATTGATTAGCCATATTCAAAAACATGATATAATCATTGGGCTAACAATCTTCCCCTTTTTGATTATGGCAAATCCTTTAAGTTTAATATATATACAATAGATGCATGTATCACTAATAAACACATAATACTAAAAGATTGTATGCAGACTTAAACTTATTTCTCCCACTTAAACTTATTTCTCCCCCTTTGACATGATCAAAAATAAGCTCCCCCGTAATTAGAGCTAAAATGAACTCAAGCATAAGTAAAGGAGGAAAGCAAAAATAATCATGATCAAGGATTAGGAGAACAGTGTAACAACAAGTTAAAAAAAATTGCATAACTAAAGTAGAGAAACTTATCAAACCACAATATAGTTGGTTGAACTTAAAAACATTAAAATCAATCAATACATAGTTTACCAACTAGAAAACCAAAAATAAAAAATGTTTTGAATATCATTTGACCAAAAAAATCTATCAATATAGTAGGAATCAATCATTGGTCATAAATAAATCATGAGGAATAGAAATTCGCAGATCTAGTATAAAAAAATTCAAAAATATAATGAGACTTTTAACAATAATCAGAAGAAAATATGATTAATAATTTGCCCATACAAATTAGTGAATCAATTCCATAAATAATATAATCATTTAAAAAGAAATTAAAATAAGTATACTAGAATATATGCAAAATCTATACCAACGTTCATGCATTTGAATTCAATTACCATAGCATGATATATATCCATCAGATAAATATGAAGGTAATGAAGACAAAATACTTGAGAAGGAGAAATTCAGTCGACTTGAATGTTCCCCTGCAAAGTATGATCAGTCTAAATATAGATAATCATGAACTTTGAGATAAAACCTCAATAAGAAATGTCAAATCAGTTTAAACTCAAAAGGATTATCAATAAATTAAATTACTTTTGGCAGGATAACTTTTAGAAACAAAAAATGAGAGGATTAAAAAATAAATATTAAAATCATATATTCTCTCATAAACTCAATACAAATCCAAATATCATGAACAACTCAACAAAATATTTTAAGTAAAAGAATATATGTCCATGATGAAGTAGGTATACCACATATTAAGGGCATAAAATAATTGAAACAATTAATTTGCTCTCCTTTAAAATATGAGTGTATAGTTTAAAAATAATTTATATGCATAAAATAGATAAAATAAATGATCACAAGATCTAAGGGATTTCCAAGATATGCATCTTTTCTTTCATTTGATCAAATGCATATAAAATTCCAAACTCAAAACAAATATCATCTTTAGGCAAGAAAAGAAATCCAATAAATGCTTAAAGATGAACAAACAAAATATATCTCCAATATATATATAAAAGAAATATTTTAATACATAAAAAGATTTTGAAAACTGTCTTTAATAATAACATTTGAGTACCAGACAGATTCAATAAATCAAAAAGACATCAAAAAGACTTTTCAAAAATATGGAATTTATTACAAAAAAATGTCTTAGTAAATGTTCGAATGCGTCCATTTAGTCCTCAGACTGAAAGCTGGCAAT
Source organism: Iris pallida (assembly GCA_029216955.1). NCBI lineage: Eukaryota > Viridiplantae > Streptophyta > Magnoliopsida > Asparagales > Iridaceae > Iris > Iris pallida. Next base: position 1,114,064 of record JANAVB010022597.1, on the reverse strand, counting down.
TCGAATCACGAAAACAATTTCAAATAATAGAATCTATAAAAAAATCTATTTGAACAAATAAACATTACCTGATAAATGTTCAAAGAAAAGTGTATTCTAGATATATGGCATGTCAAGGGAAAAATTGACTTAAAACAATTAACTGTTCTAGCTTTACATGGCTATATCCAAAAATAATAATGGTATAGATAAAATTTTAAAATAAAATTCAGAGACATATTTCCAGAAGTAGAAAATTAATTAGGTCTTCTTATCAAAGTTCATTTCTTCCCTTTTAAAGCCTTAGCACGGTGTCCACCTGACAACCGTAAGGTTTAAAGAAAAGAAACGCTTTGAGAGAGAGATTCAAATAAGCATGACTTCTCTCCTACAAAGAGTTACTGTTGTAGACAGTAAGTAACTTAAATAAAAAGATAATAATATAAAGCTCAAAAATCATGAATATTACGCAAGCTAAAGATGAAATCACAAGACCATAATATTCAATGAGTTGTCACGAATACGAAAAACAATCATCTTCAGACAAAATAAGAAATATCCATTAAATAAACATTTAAAAACAATCAAAAGATATTTCAAATTAGCAAGATGAATAATCGTATAAGTCAAAAGATGACATAAATTGATCTATGTTATAGAATCTCACAATCGACAAGATAGATCAATATATGCTTCCTTTTTTGAAAATAAAAGAGAGAATATTATCCATCAAATCTAAAATCCAAAATCCAAAAGATAAAATTGCAACTAAATCTCAATAAATCTTTAGTTTATAAAGCGTTGATCAATCTTGGGTTAGCTGTAGAGGTACTATCCCAGCTAACGGAGGTTCACCGGGGAACACTTAAGTACCGCTTCGCTTCGATCGTAGTCGTGGTGACAGACAGACCCTTTGTAGGCTTGTACCCAAAACAAATCTCTTCTTTAATAACCGAGGATTTAAGAGGAATTAGTACAATATGAAAAAATATATTCTATGGATTTAAAAAAATTAGAACAATGTAGCATACAACATAAGATGTATGAATTACATTTATCCATATGTGCTACTAAATCATTGGGTAACAATAAAATATAAAACATTGTAAATCAAAATATAGGACCTAGATACGTTGATGTATTCTGGAACCTAGGGGACTGTGTTCACTACCTTGGATCCAGAACTAGACGATAGTTGCAAGTACACCTTAATAAATCTTAAGTCTATAAAGTATTGATCACTTCGGGTTAGCTGTAGGGGCCGATTCCCAGCTAGCGGTAGTCCGAAGACTAGTGCACCGTGTCGCTTTAGGCTATTTACACCTGTATGACAGAAGGACCCTTTCGGCTTGTTCCGAAAATGATCTCTACTTAAGAACTTATATTCAAAGGAATATATGCGTATCATCGAACATCATCAAAATCTAGAATCCCTAAAAGTAAAATAAGTAAATACCCCAAACAATGGTTTATCAAGATCAAGATATTAAAAATATCATGTATCCAAAATGTCAACCAAAAAGCCAAGAAAAATATACATCATTAAAAGAGGCTTTAAGGAAGAAGCTAATAAAGATAAGAACATAAATTTGTTCAAAGTAATAAATAGCTTAAGTATGAGATAAGTACAAGTTTGAAACTACTTTTTAAAATAATATAATATAGAACTTGAACTTAACTCATATATCCTCATAAAGATATTTATACAAAAATATAAGAAACATGAGCAATATATAAATAAAAATAAATTATTCATGTATCCTTAATAAGCATAAAAATATCACAAGATGAAAAACATGCATAAATAAACTTTATCAGACAAAGATGTAATTGATTCATAAGAAGTTAATCAAAATAAAATATGAGAATCAATAGTGAAGTAAATTATGCAAGCACAAGGTTAACATAAAAGTATATGTATATAATTTTCAAGTAAATAGGAGACTTGTGCTAAACATACATACTCACAAAAATACCAATCAAAGTAAATACGACATGTTAAAGACAAAAAAGTGACCATTAAAAATATATATATATATATATTAAAGATGAAGAGTCAAAAACATATTTACCAAAACAAAATTAAGCTCCTATGCATGCTTCAAGAATAAAGATTAAGAGTAAAGAGCATACATAGACATATGTGTCACACTAATAAAAATAAACACTATATAGTGTGAACTAATCATTTAAGCTAAACAGCTAGTCATGCTAAGATTATATCTCACATTGATTCAAATAATAAACAATTTAAAAGATATCAATGAAAGTTAATAGCAAGACATCAAAAAGAACATGTTAGATATTAGAAACTATTTAGTAAGCATGTTACCGAAGTGGTTCTAGTGACCACACTTCTGTTGGTACAATTGCATGGAAGATGACCTTTGTAGCTTTGCAATCACCAACATGTTCCATGGTTCTATTTGATATGAGAAGCTTCACCTGCAATATTAGGTGAAGACTTTGGTATCCAATACTTGGATCCACATTTGTTAGCTTTGGGAACCCATTTACACAAGTTCATATCAACTAGTTTTCTAATCTGACAATGATTAAAAACATGTCCATTCATACCATAATACTGACAGAAAGAATTAATATTAGTACCATGTGTAGTAGTATGAGAATGTACAGTAGTGTGATAGGATGTGCGTGGATACTTGTAATAGAAAGTATGGTTATGTGAAGCTTTAGCTTTGCTTGCTTCCTTAGTAAAAGATCTAACGTATGTGACTTTGTGATGTGCTAAGTGTCTTGTGTTAGACTGAGTCATAGGTTGTACTACCTGCTTTCCCAGTCTAATCTCTAACTTTTTAGAGTTAGCATAGATCTCATCATACTTAGTAGAGAGAGCATTAATTCTACATGAAGCAATAGAATACTTCTTCTTTTCTGATTCTAATTCCTCCTTAAGTTTAGCATTTTCTTGAGTGCTTTTCTCAATGCATTCAAGCGCCTCATGCAATCTAAACTCAAGTGTGGATATCTCAATAGAATTATCAGAAGTAGAAGTATCTCTAGCATCATTCAATAAGCAAGTAAGTTTTTTAATCTCACGCTTATAGGATAGAATATCCTTTCTAGCTTGCTTATATTTATCTAATACTTTCTTGTGTTCTTCTAACAGATCACTGAAAGCATCAGATAAATTATCATAAGAAAATTCACCCTCTTCAGAAAAAGAATTATTTTGTACCTCGTTAGATAATGCCATTATGCATAAATTTGCAGCTTGATGAGGTTTTTCTTCTTCTTCTTCTTCTTCTTCTTCTTCTTCTTCTTCAGACTCTCTTGCTTCGCTTTCATACCATATGCTCGATGATCTTCCTTCATTTGATTGTTCGTAGTGACTCTCCTTTCTTGTAGTAGTACAATCTTCTTGGATGTGGTCTATCTTCTTGTAATTGTCACATACAAGCTCTTCTTTGTATAAGGGATTATGCTGTACCTTAAATCCCAATTTTGTCATGTACACATTTGCATCATTATGAAGACTATCCTTCTCTCTGGAGTTGCTAGCTTTGCTTTCATACCTGCACTCATAAGTAGCTTCAAGAACTTTCCAAATTTTATAAGATGTTGTGCAAGTAGAAATAAGATTGAATGCATTTGTGTCTACAACACAATAAAACATATGCATAGCTTTTGCAACAAGGCTAGCTAACTTCTTCTCTTCATCCGTGTAACTATAATAAGGCTTATTGATTATAGAGGATGTAAGAATAGAAGTGATAGTAGGCTTTTTGTAGCCGGTGACAACAATTGACCATAAGTCAAAATCTAGAGACTTCAAGTAGAAGTTCATCCGTGTCTTCCAATAGCTATAGTTTGTTCCATTAAATAGTGGAAGTTTATTTGAGGATTGCTCTTCAGTTGTGAAGTACATACTTGATATATGTGATATTGTGATCTATGTAACAATAGTTATAAATAAGAATATAATAGCAGTGTTACCTTGCTTTACCTGTATAACCTGCTCTTATATCAAGCACCCGCTTTGATACCAATTGTAGGAGCAATTGGGATCAGAATATAATACCTCTAGATGCAGCACCGGCTCTGATACCAATTGTAGGAGCAATTGGGATCAGAATATAATACCTCTTGATGGAGCAATGGCTCTGATACCAATTGTAGGACCGATTGTAGGAACGAGTTGTAAAGCGCAATACTCTAGAGGGGGTGAATAGAGTAGGCAGCGGAAATTAACTATTTAAAAAATGTTAGTAACAAGATCACAGATAATATATCACAGATATATAAATAAAAAGTAGAGAGTAGAGAGCAAACGCAAACACAAGGATGTATACTGGTTTCGCTCTTGTGAGGACTAGTCCAGTCGGAAGAACTCTAGCTTCCAGTTGAATCCACTATGGAAAATTACCACAAGTTTTTATCTGAAGTTCTTGCAACTTCTACAACGCGAGCTTTCATCCGAAGTACTCGACCAACTTCAATTGTGAAGTGTGTAACTTCAATCAAGCCTCTGATTACAACCACTGGAAAACTTCTAGACCGTACCACACTGGCAAATCGACTAGAGGATTGTAACTGGCTTGGGATTTGAAAATGAATAGCTCAGAACACTTTGGAAGAAGTAGTAGGCTTATAGAGAAGAGATATGAAAGTGAATGAGTGAGTTGAAATGATCGAAATCCTTCTCTATTTATAGTTTTTCCAAAGGCAGAATTCTGACAGAATTCGGGCAAAATTCGGGCAGAACTCTATGAGAAAATCTCGGTGGGATCCGTAACTACAGAAAGACCAAGTTCAAAAAGCAACGTTCACTAACCGAACTCTGGCCGAACTCTAGCCGAATTCTGGCCGAACTCTGGCCGAATTCTCATGGAGTTCTGTTGGAGTTCTGTCAGGGTTTTTGCAAATTGGTTTTTGGGCTTTTTGAAAAGTCAGGCAATTAGGAAGTAGTTTGGGCTTTTGTAAGTGGGCTTGTTTTCAAAAATGAAAGGGTATTTTGAAAACGTTTCTTGGGTAGCCTATTTGCCAGTACGATGCAGTGTACATCGTATTCCTAGACTCAATAAATATGCAAAATTACATTGATGAAATAGGAAAACCAAGAGCCCTTTAATGATGCCTTTCTTCAAATATTTGAGCAGACTTGAAGACGTCTTTTTTACTGACGACAGTCGTCCAAAGATAAACAGATATGGAAATCTGAATACCTGGTGCGAGCGGAACCCCCGATGCGAGGCCCCGGATAGGTCGTTAGGCGGTTCAAAGAAATCTTCTTGTATAACGCCGTCTTTGGCCCATCAATAATTCTCTATTGTATATGTCCTGGTTTGACAAAGCTTGATCATGCTTACTGCATGTCTACAAATACATGTTAGACAAACAAAACCAATATGATACAAGCATAGCAATATGTTATAGAATATTTAGGACAATGCTAAGTTTAAGTAGCAACATGATAGTAATTATATGAATATTAGTGATGTCATTATGTTAAACTTAATTGATTAGCCATATTCAAAAATATGATATAATCATTGGGCTAACACATACATCGACGATTAAGTTGTTGCTTATAACGTGCTTTACTGCTTTAAATTTTTTTCATAAAACTGGTACTTGGGCAATAATAGAAAGATTACATAATAAGATGCATGCTTCACAAAACTACTTAGTGTTGGTTTAGGCGAGTGGGTCTTGATCGGTACGCGAGAGGATTGAAGTATGTGAAGCCAACTTTAGAGGGGGTGAATAGAGTATGTGTCGAAATACCCAATTAAATATTAACTCTATTAAAGTCCAACCAAAAGAAAGTATAATCATAGTATAAATGCGAAATATAAATAGAGATCAGAAAAGCATACGCAGACACAGCAGTTTTTAACCTAGTTTTTCTCGTGGAGGACTAGTCCAGGCCTGAGAACTCTAGCTCAGGATTGAAATCCACTATTTCTGAAATAGCGTACAACCACGTGCCTTTACTCAGAAGAGCACGCAACTTCTTACAGATTCACAGATGGCGAAACTTGGAATTGTCTAAGTGACTTCTTTTGAAAACTCTTGCACACAAACTTCGAGCAAACTCGCACTGAGCACTTTTGGGGCTTAGGAAGTTTTGTGACTAGCTAGATGGGAAGAGTAGGCTTAGAGTATATGAGGCTATAGAAGATGAGAAGATTATATGATTTAAAATGAGTGGAAACAAGCCCTATATATACTAGTCCAAAGAGGCAGAGTTCGGCTAGAACTCTGTCCCAAAAAATTCAAATATTTTAACCGTTGAACAGCTAGCATCCAGGAAACCCTAAAATTAAGGTCCAGGATTCTAGGGGACATAGTTCGGCCCAAACTCTGTGTGGGGCAGAGTTCACCCCAATTCTGTCTCCTAGGGGACATAATGTTCAAATAGGCTATATGGGCTTGGTTTGTCTTGGAGTTTGTTTGGTGGAGCTTTGGGTATTAAGTCTAAGCTTTGAGATACTCAGTGTGACTCAACTTACAACAACCTAGACTTAATAAAAGATAAAAGTATAGACTTAGAGTACAAGTAACAGCTGCACTGCCAAAGCAATCGTCGATGATGTCTGTCTTCAACTGATATGAAATGATGTTCTGTTTTAGAGCTTGATGGAGCTTGATGTGTCAAGGTTAATCATAACGGATATCGTCTTGTTAATTATAAAGAGCAGGTTGACTGGGATCCAGTTTGGGTCAACAATCTTTCCTATTTGATAATTGACAAAAATACGATATTTGTATGTCGCAACATTCATACCTAGACACATGTTGTATGGACTTGCTCCCTCGTAGATGAACATGTCAGCACCCCGTACGTAGATAAGTCCCGAGATAACTTATAATCCAAGCAAGCACAACATAATACATATAGAAGCTCAATGCACAAGCATTCCCAAAGCAAATATGCAAATATCAAGTATTCTCCCCCTTTGTCACTTAGGGTGCATTTGATTGCAAGGTGGAAAATATGTGGAAAAGAAATTAATTCCATGGAATTATTTTCCTAGGAAACAAATTCCATGGAATTTAAAAAAATTTCCATGGAAAACTTAATTTGGGTGTTTGATTGCCATTATTTTTCACGAAAAATAGTTATTTTTCATGGAAAATGATATTTTCCTATGGGTTGTACAAGTTTCATTTTCCACCATTTTAGATGAAAATATGGAAAATGATATTTTTTGGAAAATAATTCCATGGAAAATACAAGCTATCAAACACTACAATTGGTGGAAAATTTATGATGGAAATATTTTCCATGGAAAAAAAGCCCAATCAAATACAGCCTTAGGAAAATAAGATATAAGTACACCCCATAAAAAATAAAGACATGCAATCACACAACTTTAGAACCATAACCATAACCAATAAGTGAAAGGGACAACTAGCAAGATTATAACTCAAAAGAAACCAAAGTGCATAGATTTAAAAAAAAGTAGAAATACTTCAAATCATAGTTTTGAAGAACGACTACATAAAGCATGATAAAATAAACTAAAGGCTAAACATCAGGAGCATCAGCAGGTAATAAAACCACGACCATCATGGAGCATGGGATGGACCAGCAGAGTCTGAAGGGTTGCTGGCAAAGCGACAAGGGTCAACAAACACTGCGTCCGAATCCAAATACCGCCGGACCCATGTGTCGTCAATACGGTAACCTTCGCGAGAAGGGTCCCGTACCATAGGGAACGATATAGTAGGGTGGTAGGCCAAGGAGTACTGGATGTTGTGTAGTATGTTACTGATGGCACTCATCTAAAGGGTGGTGCGGTAGTCCATCTGGGTCCAGCAGTCATCTTCCAAGCGGAAGCGATCGCACAACATCGCTTGGATGGAGTCAAGAGTAGCAAGAAGCTCGGGCTCAGGAGCTTCAGGTGCATCAGAGTCAGAGGATGCAACAGCAGCAATAGTCCTATGTGCCTTGGACAGAGAGGTAGGAGCAAGTAGTAACTGACAGTCATCAAGAGGGATGTTGAAGGCACGAAAAATTATTGGAAGGTACATGGCATAAATCGAGGATTTTGGTTTCGATCTCGCACGAATCATCCAGTCCATCATCGTGCGAGGGAAGTTGAATGGAAGACAAAAGTGTAGATGATATAGAGACGAGATCTCAAGATAAGTGACTTCATCGGTGGATCCCACTTTGGATAAGATCGAGGAAAAGATGATCCGATGGAGTTCATAAAAATAGTTTTTGAGATATTTGGCTCGAATATTGCGAGGACGGGTGTTAGGAGAACACAACGCATCCTTGAAACCTGTAACCCCTAGTTTTCTAAATGAGGGTAATTTTAAAATTTTTTTGATTTCAAATATTTAATTATCATATTTAAATAATAATATAATTTTTGGTGATTTTTAATCATTTTAAAACTATTTAAAAATCATGACTTGTGATTTTGGTATTTTGCTAGTGTAAACCTAGAGACAGCTTGACTTAGAGCCTAGCCATGTGATTAGGGTGTTTCATTTATCATTTTTAGCTTGAGGTATTTTGGTCATTTTGAATTTATTTGAATTTAATAGGATTTATTAAAATTTATTGGAATGTATGTGAATTTATTATTAATTAAATAATTACTTGGTGTCTTGTTAGTCTTTAACCTAGAATGGACCTAACCTAGAAGCTTAGACTTAACCCTTTAGAATGGTTAACTTAAGTTGTGGCTAGAAAATATCTAGTTAGGATCTAAATAGGAGTTTTAGTTAGTGAGACTTGATTTATTGAAATGGGCCTATAAAATGTTAAACTTGATTAGCCTAGAGAAAGCCCAAAGCCCATGACTTGAAACCCTAACCCTAATTTCATTCATTATGACCAGCCACCTAGGGCTATTCCCCCTATAAATAATCTCTTCATTGATTGTTCTTGCCTCTTTTATGATATTTCAACAAATTGAAGAAAGAGGTAATATCATTTCTTCCCGAATCCCTAGATTCTTTATTATTAATCCTTTTTCACTCTAGTCTTTTGCATATGATCCTAATCTAGCCCTATTTTGTATTTATGGAGAGAAATCTCAGTTTTGTAGCAATTTGGAGCAATGAGCTAGCAAGGACGGATCCTTATTTTGGGTGTTTTCTTGAGGAAGAACAACCAATAGGTAAACCCTCACAATCACCATTATATTTCGATTTCTTTGTATAAGTGCATAGCCCTAGGAGTCCCCTAGTTGCTAGCATAGGTTTGGTGTCGAGCCATGTCCATTTGGTGTCCATGTCGGACATGTGTCATAGTGTACGTATAGGTGTTTGACAGAATGCCTCTTAGGATTTTATTTTTGATTTTTGTAAAACTAATTGCTTGTAATTGCAGATCTATGTCTGCATAATATATTTCGTGAAGACTAAATTTATTTTAATATCATTTTTGTGTCGAATTTGGTGTTAGACATGCTGCACGAGGCTCGGCTAAGTGCCCTGTTGCCCATGTCCTATTTCTCACTGGACACGCCACCTCTTGACACCAAAATTGGTGTGGACACTCCTTGGGTGACTAACACGAAGCCCATAAAATTTTGTGGGATATCATGGTGTGGTTTGGGAGAAATCTGAGCCACACGGTTTCGACACTGTCGTGCACTGTCAGCAAACACACGCACAGACACGCACAAACACACGCATTTTGATACGATACGGTGACACTTTGTCAGGGTGAAGGGTGACACGTAGGTAGCCCTATCCTAGGCAAACCTTTGTGCACGAGCACGAGACATGTGTCGCCTTGTGTCGAGAGCATGAAGGCTCGACACGGCCCGACCATACTGTGTGTTCCAGTCTGCATGTTTGGGTTCGAATGGGTTTTGGGACACTTTGTGTCCAGTTTTTGGACACGAGATGAATAGTTAGACAAGTTCACATACTCTAGTATCATTACCAACCATTAATTGGTCGTATGAACATAATTTTGATGTTCGAATTTTATTTTCTTATTTCAACTGATACTTCCTGACTTTTTTTACTGTTCGCCAAATTCCTGAGATTAAATACACTATTTCTGAGACTGAGTTAACACCGTATCTACTGTCCCTATTGACACAATACTAAGACACAATTCACTTGATTGTTCACATTGATTAAATATGAGAATTCCCTTGCCATTGTATTTCCTGAAATGGGTTGGCCAATTTTAATGTTGTTTTCCTATATCCAACTTAGTTTTGGTTTGCACTAAGATGTATGATTTGGGTTACACTGTTTTCTTACACTATCCATACACTGATTTTTATGTGCCTGTCAATCTAAAATTCTGATTTCCCATATTCACACACACCTGTACAAGACTGATAGTCTGCCACTGAATGCACTGATTTCCCTATGTGACACTCACACACATTGATTGTTAAATAAAACCTGAGATTCCACAAAGCACTGTAAACTGAGATTTCAGTTATTAACAAACTGAATTATTGGTTTCTAATGTTTGATTGAATGTTAATTGATATGTAAATACATATATCCATGTCATAAATGCATGCTTATACTATTGATTCCTGAGAGATGAACTGGAATGAGTTCACTGATATCGTGGTTGTCTCTAACATTGGTTTCTCAATTTGTTAGGACTGTCTAATCTGAGATTAATGTTTTCTACCCACACATGAGCTAACTGTCACTCATCACACCATGTAGACACACACAAACTAGTTGTTGACACACTTAGCTACTGCCATCTAATCCACATTACACTATTCTGTCACACACAAGATACATTTTGCACAAATCTAAAATCTGAGATTTCAGTCCACTGTTTTCCCAAATTTTTAAGACTTATTTGGTCTGAACCCGAGAACTCTACACTGTCATCTTCACACAAACTAAAAACATGTAGATTATACTGTACACACCCTATATACCCCTACCTACACTGCCACCTGAGAATCACGTTGTCACAAACCTATCTACTAATTTCTATGTACACATCTAATCCTATACACACACACATTGATGCACACAGGACACTCTACACTTTGACATGCCAACACACATTGTTTTGTGAATTGATAACCTATTCACTGAGAACTGCTAACTACATTACACACACTTTGGTCATATTCTACACACACACATGCCTAAGTTATATCATTGTATATATATGCATATATGTATACATTAGCTTCCTTGAGTTGTTCCTATTTAACCTTGATGCATATGAACCCCCCCCCCATGCCACATGACACACACACACATATGCAATGTTTCTCTCTATCCCTCTCTTTGTGTATATATATATGTATATATATAATATATAACCTAGTGTGATAATGCAATATAATATAGTGTACATATATATATGTATGCCATGTTATATATAGGCCTAAGTGTTCTATGCTAATTTATGCATGCATATATATAGATATATATGTAATATATGAATTTCATGATTGATAGCTTAAATAGTTAAATATAAATGTTGTCTAAATATTGATAGCTTGTGTTAGCCTTGAGATTGTGTGTGAGTGTTAGCCAAGGCTTGGTTAGGCTTAGTGAGACTTTTTGGGGTTAGGCTTGACCTAGTTGACCTAGTTTGACTAGTACTGTTGACCAAAGTTGACCAAGGGTTGACTTTGGTCTAGATTGACCCAAACATCATGTATAATGTATTGTAATGTTTCATGTTGTCATTCTGGACATGTTGTGACTTGTGTTGTCCTAAATAGGAGTCAGATACCTCATCTCGGACAGTATATTCTCACAGACATTTACATCGCAAGCGAGTACATTTTCTGATCATTTCATAACTTGCTTAGGATTATATTCCTGCTCTAGCTTACCTTATTTGATACTGTCACGATATTATCAAGGATTGGTACTATATGGATTCCTATATTGAGATGTTATCCCCCTCAGGAGCATCGGATACATCATGTCGTGTGTTTCATGTACATCGTGTATTCCTTGCTCTCATGTTATTCATGTTTCTCATGTGCTTCATGCTCATTCATGCTCGCTCGTGTACTCTTATGTGCTCTCATGTTCAGTCATGTTTCTTGTGTATTTCATGTATAACCTATACTTCATGTGTACCCTTCATGGGCCTTCATATGGAATTCATGTGCACTCATTTCTGAGCTGTCATGTATACTTCATGTACATCCATCTATGGGCTTTTACGTGAAAATTATGTACGTAACATAACTTGTCTGGATCCTTGTGTATTGATTGGAGTATGGGGGAGTATAAATAGTCATGTAAACAATTCCAAAGTAGTATAACCATGTGCGCCTCTTTAGTATATTCATGTGCAAATCCAGCCGTTCACATGTCGACTTTGTACTCTAAATCACTAGTCCCTGGCAGCTCTCTACTTATAGTAGATATTTCTATTACACTTCTCTCTCTATTTACATTATGTACTTTCTTTCAGTTTTATTTATCGTACTCTCTTGTATGTTTATATTTTCTAACCTGTTATGATCTGCATGAGATGTATTATGCTCGCTCCCGTCCTGACTGGACCTGTTGAAAATTTTACAAAGGATGATGAGGAACCCTGCACCCCTTACTATAGAGCTTGCCTAGATGACACTCGCGACCTGGACCCCTGAGGAGGTTCAGGCAGCTGCTGAGGATGATACCATGCATAGTATAGATAGTCGAGACTGCTCTTTATTTTCATGTTAGTTGTTGTCTTTGATTTCAGAGTTGTATAATTTGGAGATGTTGAGACTGGTAGTTGTTAACTTGTGTTTATATATTTCACCTTGCTGTACCTTATTTGAGGATTTCTCTATCTATTCCATTGTGCTATATCCTACTTTTAGATTGTGATTGAGTTGTACCATCTGTGATTGGCCTCCTTTGGAAAGTATTTCATATTATGTAGTTATAGTTCATGACCTAGAATAACGTTCTACCGCCGACACTGCGGCATAGGCTGGGCGCTGTTACGTACTCGTACCCTCACGGTGGGTGCGGGTCGTGACAAACAACTCAAGAGTGGTATTACCAAAAAATTAGAAATGTTGGGCATTAACAAATCTTTCCCAAGTATTGGGTTCCAGGAGTTCAATGTAATCAGCAAGTTTAAAATTGTCAAAAGATATGTCAATGCTGACGACACGGAAATAAATCCTAGTGTCGTCATGAGTCATATTGCAGTAAAACATCTGGATGGTATTGAGATATACGAGAGATGAAGTAGTGACAAGTTCATCAAGGCATAAATCGTGAATGAGTGAATCATATGTAGAAAATATGGTAAAATTAATTGGATGGCCCTGGAACACACTACATTAGCTGAATTCCGAGTACCACTTATTGGATTCATCCAATGAGACAAAAATTTGCTCATTATAGGTGTTGGGATTTGGTGGAGGTGGTGGATTGAACAAAAGATGAATAAGATGAGGAGGAGGAGGAGGGTTAGATGAAGATGCTCCCTCACTTCTCTTCCTCTTTCCTCTACCAAATAATTTTGGAGCCATTGACAATGGAGAAAAAATTGAAAAAGATGGAAGAAAATGACTTATACCTCACACAATTTGTTGGAAATGGAAGAGAACCTCCACAAATCCTGGATCCTTGAGTTTGGGAATAAAAAACCCTAAGATTTAAGATTTCTAGAGTTATGGTATGGAGAGAAGGGGTTTGGAGAAAGGTTGAAGGTGATAATAATGAAGAGAGAGGGAGGAAATTCGGGTATTTGAAAGTAGGGCCGACAACTCGTGATAAATCGTAGCCTTTGGATCAAAGATTTGGATGGCCAGGAGCTGATGGAGGTTCTGAAAGCAAGCACACAGAGTTCGGCCCAAACTCTATGTTGGACAGAGTTTAGCCCGAATTTTGGTGGGCTGATTCCAAAACTCCAAAATGAGTTAAAAAATTTGAGAAGGGTATTGAAGGAAATAATTTGTCTTAAATTATTAATAATAAAATTTATCCATCATAAAAGAAGTTAATTAAACGATAAAATATTATGAATCGTCAATCAGTACAGGTGAATTGCCTCAGGGTAGCTGTATGGGCCGGATCCCAGCTAGTGGTAGTCAGATGATTGGTGCACCGTGTTACTTAGGCTTTTATGCCTTGTTGTCAGAAGGGTCCTTTCTGCTTGTACCTAAAGCAATATACCATAAACAATTTTGATTATTGGTTATTTGTGTAGATATAACTTATTGTATGACGTTTTCATCCCATATTCCTAATTTTTGACGGAGAAAGTTGAAGCGCTCTTCGGCAAGTGGTTTTGTAAAATAGTCTGCTAGCTAATCTTCAGTGTCAATAAATTCTAAGTTAATAGTGCCTTGCTATTGATGATCCCGTAAGAAATGACGTCTAATTTCTATATGTTTTGTACATGAGAGACATACTGCGTTCTTGGTCAAATTTATTGTACTAGTGTTATCATAAAAAATAGGTATGTGCTTGAATAGTAAGTTATAGTCTTCAAGAGTTTGCTTCATGCATAGAATCTGTGCACAACAACGACCAGCTGCGATATACTCAGCTTCTGTTGTGGATAGTGCGACAGAATTCTGCTTCTTGCCAAACCATGAGACTAAAGCATTTTCTAACAAATGACATGTGCCGCTGGTACTCTTACGGTCAACTTTACATCCCGTAAAACCAGCATCGAAATATCAAACTAGGTCAAAGGAAGTGGTTTTGGGATACCACAAGCCTACCATAATCGTTTCTTTAAGATATCTAAAGATTCGCTTAACAACGGTTATGTGTGATTCCTTAGGGTTAGCTTGATATCTAGCACATAAGAAAACACTAAACATAATATCGGGACAACTAGAAGTTAAATACAATAGACTACCAATCATACCTCGATACTTATGTTGATCAATCGGTTTGCCGCTTTCATCAGGTTCCAACTTTGTTGTAGTAGCCATAGGAGTGCTGATAGGATTGATTTTGTCAAGCTCGAACTTTTTTAGCATATCCTTTGTATAGTTCAACTGACTGATGAAGACACCTTGCGAGAATTGTTTGACTTGCAGTACAAGAAAGTAGTTGAGCTCCCCCATTATACTCATCTCAAACTCGTTCTGTACACACTTAGCAAATTCTTTGTATAAACCCTCATTAGTAGACCCAAATATAATATCATCTACATAAATTTGTACTAACAGAATAGTGTCATCAAGAGATTTTATGAAAAGTGTAGGGTCAATTTTTCTTTTTGAAAAACTTGTATCAAGTAAGAAAGTACTAAGGCGTTCATACCAAGCTCGAGGAGCTTGTTTGAGGCCATAAAGAGCTTTCTTAAGTTTAAAAATATGGTCGAGAAATTTATGATTTTCAAAACCAGGGGCTTGCTTAACAAAAACCTCTTCTTTAATAAAGCCATTTAGAAAAGCACTTTTCACATCCATTTGAAAAAGTTTAAAGTTTTGGAAATTTACAAATGCACAAACCATCCGAATAGATCGAAGTCGTGCAACAGGAGCATACGTCTCTTCGTAGTCGATACCCTCCTCTTGGTTGTATCCTTGAGCTACGAGACGAGGCTTGTTGCGAGTGACAGTACCATCCTCATTAACTTTGTTGCGAAAAACCTATTTAATACCAATTATCGATTGGTCAGCAGGTTTAGGGACTAGTTCCTAAACCTGATTTTTTTCGAATTGGTTGAGTTTTTCTTGTATTGCAGATATCCAAAATACATCGTTAAAAGTAGTACTAGCAATAGAATCTATTAAAGAAGATCGAGTAGTTACCCCTTTTGATACCTCGCCTATTGCCAAGCTTTCTGGATGTGAAGGTTTGAATTGGAACTTCTTTGGTAAGTCCTCCAGAGAATTGGTTTCAGGTGATGTATCTACAGGATTAGAAGTTGATGGTTCAGATTGAGCGTCAATGTCATTATCGAGGATTACAGCTGAACTATTATTCTTATCAAATGTGACATTAATAGACTCTTCAACAATCATAGAGCGTTTGTTGAACACACTATATCCTTTGCTCTTGGCACCATATCCAAAAAGATACCTTCGTCAACTTTGGCATCAAACTTGTCTAAGTTGTCTTTGGTATTAAGGATAAAGCAGCGACAACCAAACACTAAAAAATAAGAATTAGTAGGAGTCCTACCAAACTAAAGTTCATAGGGAGTTTTCTTCAAAATAAGTCGAATCAACACCCTATTTAAAATATGGCATGCTGTGTTGACATCTTCTGCCCAAAAGTATTTCGAAAATAAAAAATGATTCAGCATGACTCTGGCCATATCGCCTAGAGTTCTATTCTTCCGCTCCACAATACCATTTTTTTGAGGAGTTCTAAGACAAAAAAATTCATGATCAAAACCATTTGACTCACAAAACTTTTCAAAATTTAAATTTTTGAATTTGCCACCATGATCACTTCAGATACAAGTAATCATGTAGCCCTTTTCATTTTGGACCTTTTTGGAAAATATTTTGAAAACTGAAATTGTATAACTGTTTGCTAGAAAGAATATCCAAGTAAATCTTGAAAAGCCATCAACAATAATGAAAGCATAGAGTTTTTCGCCAAGACTGGCTACTCTACTAGGACCAAATAAATTTATATAGACTATTGCTGTCATTACCACATTTCTAGCTTGAGAGTATTTTGGTCTTTTTAAAATTTTGGAATTATTTGGAATTATTTAGTATTAATTATAATCATTAGAATTTTAAGTGATTTAGTATAATTGATTTGGTGCTATTATTGACTTTGACTCAGGGTGACTTAGGAGACTGTCCTAGAAGCTAACCTAGGTCATGACTACTTGGTCAGAGTGTGTAACCCTAGCTTGACCTAAGTTAGTGATATCAAATTCATTAGAATTTATTAGGAGGAAATAGGAATTAATTTGAATAGGGAATGCCTTGTGATTTCACAAGTCATGATTTATGACTTAAGCCCATAGAGGCCCAACCCAACACCATGTAACCCTAACCTAGCCCAACACAGCCCATGGCCGACCACTTAGGGCATTCCCCCTCTATTTAATGCTCCTTAAAGTTAGGGCTAGCCTCCTTTAGGAAGTTCTCAAGTTCAAGAAAAAGAGGTAAGTCCCCAACTTCAATAATTTCTAAAAAATCCATTTCAATTCCTTTTCCACCAAACCAATTGCAATAGGTTCTAAATTTATTCTACTTGCTGTTGGTATTGAGAAATTTTAGGGGAGAAATAATTTAGGAGAGTTTTGGAAGCTTGAGGATCCACTCATATTGGAACTTTTTCAGCCTTTGCAAACCCATAGGTAAATTTAAATCCATACCATAAAATACTATTTTTAATGAATATTCAGGAAGTCCTAGGCCTACCCCAACTGTAGGTATAGCCAACCCTAGGTTTCGAGTCCGATACGTGTCCGTATCGGACACGTATCAGTCCATGTATGTAGGTGTTTGATGAAATGCCCCAAAGGGCATTTCGATTTGATTTTAGGAATATATTTGAATAGGAAATTAGGTTTTAACCTTGCTTAGAGGATCCCAGTGTCCTGAGTCGATTCTTGTGTTGTGTCGTGTCGGTTTGGACACACGAATACGCGGGTGCACCACGCGCGCGCGAGCACTGTTGCTCACCTGCTGCTCGGGGTCATTTGTGTCGTAGACATGATACGTAGATGCGTGGTATTAGACACACATGAGGAGGCAGTGACTGACACCACGTGTGTCAAGTGACACGATCTATCGTGTCGGACACGGAATCATGCGTGCACTGTGCGTGTACGGCCTACTGTTGGATTCACTGTTTTATTTCCAGTTTTAATGTTAAATTTATGTTTTTAATTGCTAAATTAGATCCAAATATGATGTATTTATGTTAGATTAGGTTTACATGATAGTTTAGTTATTGATATGAAATTGGATTTGATTTGGGTTAAATGGCATGCTCGACTGATACTGTGTACTGATACTTGGTTTTTTCCAATTCCTAAACATTTAATTCCCTATTTTATTGATGTTTTCACTGATTAAATGTCCCAACATGATTGTTAGTTTATGTTAATTCAATGTTTCATTCAAATTTGGCTTTATTGTTTGAGAATGAGGATTTAGACTTGGTATTGAGTTTTAGAAATGCAGGAAACCGAAATACTAAATTCATTTCGAAACCTGAGATTCATCCCTTCCTATTTAAACTGAAATGAATGATTTTTCCTGTAACAGGAGACCTTTTCCAGGTTTTCCCATACTTGTATTAGTTGATTGCATGATTGAATTCAAATAGGGATTTGTGTGTTAGCTAACTGTTTGCATTGTTTTCATTTCATTTTACACTGTTTTTCATTCCTTATTTTTTTCCTATTGCTTACATACATTGTTAGCTGCCACTGTTTTCCTTAAACATTTCTGGACACATTGTTAACTACATTATTATTCCTGTTTTCCCATTTCCTGATTTCCAATAGTAGTGCACTGATTCCTCTAGTAACTCACTGAATACCTATTTTCCCAACATTGGTTACTGATTTCCTATTTATATTACCTAGGACTGATTTCCCATAGGCACTGCTACACTGTTTTGTATTGACACTTGTACACAGGTTCTAGCCTCACTGATTTCAGGATTTTCCACACACCCTCATGTCATGACACACACACTCACATGCCTATCATACACTCTTGTACTCTCATGACACACACATACACTTGGACACATACATGTGTCTTTCCTATTCTCTATACATATGTACATATATATGTATTTGAGATGTATATATATAGGTATCCTATATAATATATCAATGTGTGTGTACTATTATATATATTTGATATATATGTATGTGAGGTATACATAAAGGTAACCTATATGCTAATGTGTATTTCTATATTAGATTCTATAAATATATCTATGAGTGTGTTATATATTAGATATATTTTGACTTGTGTATATGTGATATGGTTTGGGTTATAGGCATGATATAGCCTATGGCCTATGGGTGTGTCTGTTTGCCTAGTGAGTCTAGATTGGACTTGTATAGCCTTGTTAGACCTAGAATAGACTAGTTAGACTAGTATACGCTTGTTTGACTTAGGTTTGACCTAGTTTGACTTCTAAGGTTGACCAGAGTGGACTAAGAGTTGACTTTGGCCTAGATTGACCTAGATTCATGTAGAATGCATTGTAGTGTATCTTATTACCATTCTGGACTTGTTGTGACTTGTACTGTTCTAAATAGGAGCCATACACGGACAATACATTCATCTTGGACATTCAGATAACAGACGAGTATATTCTCTGATCTTTTCATACCTGTCTGGACTATATTCTTGCTCTAGATTACTTTACTTGATGCTGACACGTATCTTCACGGATTAGTACCATATGGATCCTTTCCTGAGATATTATCCCTCTACGGGTGCATCGGGTATTTCATGTTCATGTACTTTATTATGTGCATCAGGTACTCCTTGTACTCGTACTAGTTCATGTATTTACATGTCCTCATGTACCTTCATGTACTATCATGTGTATCATGTACTACTCATTTCATGAGTTCACGTATCTTTAGCTATATTAATGTGCCAATAACGTAATTGAATGGATCCTTGTGTATTGATTGGGGCGGTGAGAGTAGAATTGGTTATGTGATCATTATCCCCAGTAGGTATTCATGTGCCTCTTAGTTGTATTCATGTGCCCCTAAGCCGCTTATATAACCATATTGTACTCTAAATCACATAGCCACTTACAGTCTTTACTTATCATGTATTTACTTTTAGTTACTAAATATCTCCTGTTTTCCCGTACTTTCTTTCCAGCATTTCATGTATTTTACTCTATTGCATGCTTTATACTCCTAACCTGCTATGAACTGTTTTGAGAGATATATGCTCGTTCTCGTCCTGATTGGACTTGTTGAAAATTTTACAGAGGACGAGGAGGAGGCCTGCTTAGATACTTTCTATGGGACAGCCTTAGAGGACACTTGCGATCCGAACTTCCAGTCGGATCCCTTAGCTGTAGAGACTGTTGCTCCATAGATATCTTTATTTTATTTCATAATATTGGAGATTGAGTTGTATATTTGGATCCGTATTATTTCTGGATGTTAGTGGAGTTTATCTAGACACTTAGCTTTCTCTCTATTTGTATTTCTTATAGTTTTGGATCTTGCATCTTTTATATCATTCTATCTTATTGTATTCTACCTTAGATGTGATTGAGATATATTCTGTTATGTCACCCCTATTCGGGGAGTATAACTGTTATTACCTTAAACTGTTAGATATTGTGACCTAGGACAGCGTTCTACCGCCGACACTGCGGCGTAGGCTGGACGTACCCACGTCTCATGCCCTTACTCTAGGGTGTGGGTCGTGACACATTTTTAGTGGTGGCTCATGCAGGTCTAGGATGGAAATATAGTGGTATTCGAACTAGAATATCGCTGCAGCCTGCAGTAGGAATTAGTACATTTTTTGGAAGGTACTCAATCGCACTAGGAAAACTCTATATTAGATTCCGTATATCTATTTTGCTGCTTATTGTCTTCCTTAGAAATTTAAACTGTCCTCCTTTGATATTCAATTCATTCTCAGTAATTGTTTCTTGTTTGATCTGTGTCTCTAGGATGGTTGAGACTAGATCGCATCGCCCTGGACTGGAAGACGCTGGAGAGGGGTCTAGCACCTCTCGATCGCAGCATCAGCCAGCTCCCGGTACCACAGTGCCAGTGCAGCCCTCAGGAGTCGGTATTTCTGCAGCTTTTGGAGGAGCACCTCTACCAGTCAGGAGGCCGAGCATTGTGATTCATTAGATCCTTCCACCGCAGCAGCCTCCGCCTGCGGGGATGGTAGATGTTGTACATCTTTTCTTCTTCGTGGAGGGGATTTTGGAGTCCCACCAGCAGCAGCAAACGAGGCGGACTGCCAGGGTAGTAGCAGCAGTCAGAGTCAGGCCATGAGGCCTCACTTCCAGCATCAGCAGCCACAGAGGCCAGTTCAGCAGTATCAGCAGCAGGGTCATGCACCTTTTCAGCAGGTGCAACAGCCGCAGAGGCATCAACTGCAGCCATCCTGTCAGCAGCCGGTAGTCGTTTGTGCCTTCTGTAAGAAGCCGGGGCATATGATCCAAAAGTGCAGGAAGAAGCTAGGCAAGTGCCTACTTTATGGTGGGGGGATCACCAGTTGAGGGATTTCGCTGGGGCTTTTGGGCGTGGAGCTCAGGGAGGTGGAGCCAAGGCTCCAGCAGGCCAGCTGAAGGGGCCATTGCAGATCCAGCAGCAGAGGTTCCATCAGCACCAGCAGCAGGCACGAGATAGACAGCAGGGGCGAGCTTTCGCCATGGCGACCGAGGATGCAGAGGCCATCGAAGAGCTGATAGTAGGTTTGGTTCTTCTCGACTCCCTTCCAATATTTGAACTCTTTGATTCCGGGGCTTTCCACAGCTTTGTGTCTGTATCTTATGCTATTAGACGCAGTCTGGTTTCTGAAACATTATCTAGGACCTGCAAGATCACGACCGGGGGTGGGGTCATCCTCGTTGATGTTTGCAGAGGGTGGAGCGTTATATGGGGAGACCGAGAGTTGGGAGTGAGTTTGATCGTCATGCCATTATCGAACTACGATATAGTATTAGGTATGGACTGGCTGAGTAGACACCACGCCCGCATTAATTGCCGAGGGGGTAGAGTTTTGTTTGGGACGCCAGGAGAGCCAGAGTTTGAGTATACCTGGCGGCATGCAGAGCATGACAGT
The DNA here is from genome assembly GCA_029216955.1 of Iris pallida. Classification (NCBI taxonomy): domain Eukaryota; kingdom Viridiplantae; phylum Streptophyta; class Magnoliopsida; order Asparagales; family Iridaceae; genus Iris; species Iris pallida. Next base: position 1,092,450 of record JANAVB010022597.1, on the reverse strand, counting down.
GGCGTCTTCTGTAGAGCATCAGTTGAGGAGCAGGTGACTCCACATCCCTTGATCACAGAGTTTATGGACGTATTTCCAGAGGGGTTGCCAGGGCTTCCACCGGACAGGGATGTAGAGTTCTCGGTAGACTTGGTTTCCGATACGGAACCGATTTCTCAGCATGTTTATCGAGTGAACAACAGTAAATTGGTGGAGCTAAAAAAGCAGGTGGATTAGCTGCAGGACAAGGGCTTCATCTGATCGAGTTCTTCACCTTGGGGTGCATTGGTACTCTTCGTACCCAAGAAGGATGGGTCGGTACAGATGTGTATCGACTACAGGGCACTTCACAACCTGATGATCAAGAACAGATACCCACTACCGCGGATCGATGTTCTCTTTGATCAGTTAAACGGAGCTCGGGTGTTCTCCAAGATTGATTTGAGGTCAGGTTATCACCAGGTGAAGGTGAAGAGGGAGGACATTCCCAAGACCGCTTTTAGGACGCGGTACGGGCAGTTTGAGTTTTTGGTTATGCCGTTTGGGCTGACCAATGCACCAGTAGTATTTATGAACCTAATGAACAAGGTGTTCCACCAGTACTTGGACAAGTTCATGGTGGTATTCATTGATGATATCCTGGTGTATTCCAAGACAGAGGAGGACCACGAGGAGCACTTGAGAGTAGTTCTAGAGACACTCCGGAGGGAGAGATTGTATGGCAAGCTCTCGAAGTGCGAGTTCTTCCTAGACAGAGTAGACTTCTTGGGTCATGTGGTGACTGGAGATGGTATCTCTGTGGACCCGAAGAAGATCACAGCAGTTGAGTCTTGGACAGCGCCGACTTCAGTGGCAGAGATCAGGAGTTTCTTGGGGCTGGCAGGATATTATAGGAGATTTGTGCAGGATTTCTCCTGGGTTGCAGAGCCGTTGACTCGGTTGACCCAGAAGGATGCTGAGTACGTTTGGTCAGAGGAGTGTTAGGCAGCTTTTGATGAGTTGAAGAAGCGACTTACGACAGCTCCGATTCTGACATTGCCTTCAAGATCTGGTGGATTCACTATTTATAGTGATGCTTCAGGGAAGGGGCTGGGTTGTGTCTTGCAGCAGCATGGGAAGGTGATTGCCTATGCTTCCAGGCAATTACGTCCCCATAAAAAGAACTACCCTACCCATGACCTGGAGCTGGCAGCGGTGATCTTTGCTCTGATGTTGTGGAAGCACTATCTGTATGGCGAGAGGGTGGATGTTTTCACAGATCACAAGTGCTTGAAGTATGTGTTTACATAGAAAGAGCTCAACATAAGATAGTGCAGATGGCTAGAGTTGATGAAAGACTTTGACATCTCACGTCAGTATTACTCGGGGAAGGCCAACGTGGTTGCCGATGCCTTGAGTAGGTATCCGACAGCCATGTGTTTGACTATGGATCGGCACTTGCTTGCAGACTTGGAGAGCCTTGGGATTAAGGTGATTGTGTCCGGAGTGCAGATGCAGTTATGCGGCCTTCAGATACAGTCGAACTTGATGGAGAGGATCAAGGTGACGCAGTTCGAGGATGTGGCTCTGTGGTGTATCCGAGAGCAGGTTCGTGCAGGGTTGGTGGATGGCGAGTTTTCACTTGCAGAGGATGGTGCCCTGAGGCACGGTTCCAGGTTATGCATGTCTAGCGGGGAGCTCAGAGAGCAGATCATGCAGGAGGCTCACAGATCATAGTACTCTATACATCTTGGTGCCAACAAGTTGTACACGGATCTACGGGAGCATGTCTGGTGGTACGGGATGAAGCGGGAGGTAGCCCACTTCGTAGCTAGATGCTTGGTCTGTCAGCAGGTCAAGGCAGAGAGGCAGAGGCTCGGAGGATTATTGCAGCCACTGCCCATTCCAGAGTGGAAGTGGGAGCATATCACCATGGATTTCGTATCTGGGTTACCGCGTACACCATGAAGGAAAGACGCGATTTGGGTTATCATTGACAGGTTGACCAAATTGGCCCACTTCTTGCCATTCAAGGTGGGTACGTCTACAGAGAGGCTTGTGGAGTTGTACATGCGGCAGATAGTCAGGATTCACGGAGTTCCCGTCAGCATTATCTTAGATCGAGATAGTCGCTTTACTTCCCATTTCTGGAGGAGTCTGCAGACTAGTTTGGGCACTCAGCTCAAGTTTAGTACTGCATACCACCCCCAGACGGATGGACAGTCAGAGAGGATTATTCAGACGCTTGAGGACATGCTGCGGACGTACGTCCTGGATTTTGGAGGTTTCTGGAAGGATCATCTACATTTGGTAGAGTTTATTTACAACAACAGTTATCAGGCCAGCATTGAGATGTCACCTTTTGAGGCTATGTACAAGCGTAGGTGTCCTACACCCTTATCTTGGCATGATGGTGGAGAGCGAGCTTTACTGGGAACAGAGATGGTTGTTGACGCAGTCGAGAAGGTGAAGCTCATCAAGGACAGACTTCGTGTGGCGCAGGACAGATATCGGTACTGGGCCGATAGCCACCAGAGGCCGTTGGAGTTTGCGGTACAGATTTAGAGATAGGATTAGAAGTAGGTTGTATTTTTTTTTATTTTGTTTGATTGATCGTGTTTGATTTTTTAGTAACTTGAGACCTTGCTTGTGATTAGGTTGGAGACATAGTTTTTCTGCAGGACTCGTGGTACGATACGTCTTGGTGGAGTTGGGACGCTTAGCCCGCGCTTCATCGGCCCTTTCGTTATTAACGGGAGAGTCGGTGATGTGGCATACAGGCTAGACTTGCCACCTGCACTAGTGGGAGTTCACAACGTATTCCACGTATCACAGTTGAGACGGTACGTGGCTGACCCTAGCCATGTGCTCGATCATTCGGAGATTGAGGTTGGACCTACTCTCAGTTATCCAGAGCAGCCTGTGGAGATTCTGGATCGCCGGGAGAAGGTTCTGAGGAACCAGGTGATACCCTTGGTATGCGTCGCATGGAGACATCATTCTCCAGGAGAGTCTACCTGGGAGCGGGAGGATGAGATGCGCGAGCGGTACCCCTATCTTTTTAGACCTTGAGGTATACTTTTCTATCCTTCTCAGCAGTTAGTTTCGCCTTTAATTTCGAGGACGAAATTATTTTAAGGGGGGTAGATTTGTCACTACCATATTTCTAGCTTGAGGGTATTTTAGTCTTTTTATAATTTCAGAATTATTTGGAATTATTTAGTATTAATTATAATCATTAGAATTTTATGTGATTTTTAGTATAATTGATTTGATACTATTATTGACTTTGACTCTGGATGACTTAGGAGACTATTCTAGAAGCTAACCTAGGTCATGACTACTTGGTTAGAGTGTGTAACCCTAGCTTGACCTAAGTTAGTGATATCAAACTCATTAGAATTTATTAGGAGGAAATAGGAATTAATTTGAATAGAGAATGGCTTGTGATTTCACCAGTCATAATTTATGACTTAAGCCCATAGAGGCCCAACCCAACACCATGTAACCCTAACCTAGCCCAACACAGCCCATGGCTGGCCACTTAGGGAATTCCCACTCTATTTAATGCTCCTCAAAGTTAGGGCTAGCCTCCTTTAGGAAGTTCTCAAGTTTAAGAAAAAGAGGTAAGTCCCCAACTTCAATAATTCCTAGAAATAATTTCAGGGGAGAAATAATTTGGGAGAGTTTTGGAAGCTTGAGGATCCACTCATATTGGGGCTTTTTGAGCCTTTGCAAACCCATAGGTAAATTCAAATCTACACCATAAAATACTATTTTTTTTGTATCCTCAGGATGTCCTAGACCTACCCTAACTGTAGGTATAGCTAACCCTAGGTTTTGAGTCCGATACGTGTCCGTATCGGACACGTATCAGTCCATGTATATAGGTGTTTGATGAAATGTCCCAAAAGGCATTTCGATTTGATTTTAGGAATGTATTTGAATAAAAAATTAGGTTTTAACCTTGCTTAGGGGATCCCAGTGTCCTGAGTCGATTCCTGTGTTGTGTCGTATCGGTATGGACACACGAACACGTGGGTGCACCACGCGCGCGCGAGCACTGTTAATCCCCTCCTGATCGGGGTCATTTGTGCCGTGGACACGACACGTGGAAGCGTGGTATTGGACACACACGAGGAGGCAGTGACTGACACCACGTGTGTCAAGTGACACGACCTATCGTGTCGTGTTGGACACGAAATCACGCGTACACTGTACGTGCACTGTACGTGTACAGCCTACTGTTGGATTCACTATTTTATTTCCAGTTTTACTATTAAATTCATGTTTTTAATTACTAAATTAGATCCAAATATGATGTATAATATATGTTAGATTAGGTTTACATGATAGTTTAGTTGTTGATGTGAAATTGGATTCGATTTGGGTTAAATGTCATGCTCGACTGATACTGTGTACTGATACTTAGTTTTTCCCAATTCCTAAACATTTAATTCCCTGTTTTATTGATGTTTTCACTGATTAAATGTCCCCACATGATTGTTAGTTTATGTTAATATAATGTTTCATTCGAATTTGGCTTTATGGTTTGAGAATGAGGATTTGGACTTGGTGTTGAGTTTTGGAAATGCAGGAAACTGAAATACTGAATTCATTTCGAAACCTGAGATTCATCCTTCCTATTTAAACTGAAATGAATAATTTTTCCTGTAACAGGAGACCTTTTCCAGGTTTTCCCATACTTGTATTAGTTGAGTACATGATTGAATTCAAATAGGGATTTGGGTGTTAGCTAACTGTTTGTATTATTTTTATTTCATTTTACACTGTTTTTCATTCCTTGTTTTTTTCCTATTGCTTACATACATTGTTAGCTGCCACTGTTTTCCTTAAACATTTCTGTACACACACACAAATGATTCCATGTTCTCCTTGACACATGGACACATTGTTAACTACACTGTTATTCCTGTTTTTCCATTTCCTGATTTCCAATAGTAGTGCACTGATTCCTTTAGTAACTCACTGAATACTTGTTTTTCCCAACATTGGTTACTGATTTCCTATTCCTATTACCTAGGACTGATTTCCCGTAGACACTGCTACAGTGTTTTGCATTGACACTTGTACACAGGTTCTAGCCTCCCTGATTTCAGGATTTTTCACACACCCTAATGTCATGACACACACAGTCACATGCCTATCATACACTCTTATACTCTCATGACACACACACACACACACTTGGACACATACATGTGTTTTTCCTATTCTCTATACATATGTACATATATATGTATTTGAGATGTATATATATAGGTATCCTATATAATATATCAATGTGTGTGTACTATTATATATATTTGATATATATGTATGTGAGGTATACATAAAGGTAACCTATATGCTAATGTGTATTTCTATATTAGATTATATAAATATATCTATGAGTGTATTATATATTAGATATATTTTGACTTGTGTATATGTGATATGGTTTGGGTTATAGGCATGATATAGCCTATGGGTGTGTCTGTTTGCCTAGTGAGTCTAGATTGGACTTGTATAGCCTTGTTAGACCTAGAATAGACTAGTTAGACTAGTATAGGCTTGTTTGACTTAGGTTTGACCTAGTTTGACTCTAGAGTTGACCAAGAGTTGACTTTGGCCTAGATTGACCTAGATTCATGTAGAATGCATTGTAGTGCATCTTATTAGCATTCTGGAGTTGTTGTGACTTGTACTGTTCTAAATAGGAGCCAAACACGGACAGTACTTTCATCTTGGACATTCAGATAGCAGGCGAGTACATTCTATGATCTTTTTATACCTGTCTGGACTATATTCTTGCTCTAGATTATTTTACTTGATGCTGACACGTATCTTCAAGGATTAGTACTATATGGATACTTTCCTGAGATGTTATCCCTCTATGGGTGCATCGGGTATTTCATGTTCATGTAATTTATCATGTGCATCAGGTACTCCTTGTACTCGTACTAGTTCATGTATTTACATGTTCTCATGTCCCTTCATGTACTATCATGTGTCTCATGTACTACTCATTTCATGAGTTCACGTATCTTTAGCTGTATTCATGTGCCAATAACGTAACTTGAATGGATCCTTGTGTATTGATTGGGGCGGGGTGAGTAGAATTGGTTATGTGATCATTATCCCCAGTAGGTATTCATGTGCCTCTTAGTTGTATTCATGTGCCCCTAAGCCGTTTACATAACCATATTGTACTCTAAATCACTTAGCCACTTACAGTCTTTACTTATCATGTATTTACTTTCAGTTACAAAATATCTCATATTTTTTTGTACTTTCTTTCCAGCATTTCTTGTATTTTACTCTATTGCATGCTTTATACTAATAACCTGCTATGAACTGTTTTGAGAGATATGTGCTCGTTCCCGTCCTGATTGGACCTGTTAAAAATTTTACAGAGGACGAGGAGGAGGCCTACTTAGAAACTTTCTATGGGATAGCCTTAGAGGACACTTGCGATCCGAACTTCCAGTCGGATCCCTTAGCTGTAGAGACTGTTGCTCCATAGATATCTTTATCTTATTTCATAGTATTGGAGATTGAGTTGTATATTTGGATGTGTATTATTTCTGGATATTAGTGGAGTTTATCTAGACACTTAGCTTTCTCTTTATTTGTATTTCCTGTGGATTTGGATCTTGCATCTTTTATATCATTCTATCTTATTGTATTCTATCTTAGATGTGATTGAGACATATTCTGTTATGTCACCCCCATTCGGGGAGTATAACTATTATTACCTTAAACTATTAGATCTTGTGACCTAGGACAGCGTTCTACCGCCGACACTGCGGCGTAGGCTGGACGTACCCATGTCTCATGTCCTTACTCTAGGGTGCGGGTCGTGACACATTTTTAGTGGTGGCCCATGCAGGTCTAGGTTAGAAATGTAGTGGTATTCGAACTAGAATATCGCTGCAGCCTGCAGTAGGAATTAGTATATTTTTTGGTAGGTACTCAATCACACTAGGAAAACTCCGTATCAGATTTCGTATATCTATTTTGCTGCTTATTGTCTTCTTTAGAAATTTAAACTGTCCTCTATTGATATTCGACTCATTCTCAGTAATTGTTTCTTGTTTGATCTGTGTCTCCAGGATAGTTGAGACGAGATCGCATCGCCCTGGACCGGGAGACGCTGGAGAGGGGTCTAGCACCTCTCGACCTCAACAGCAGCCAGTTCCCGGTGCCACAGGGCCAGTGCAGCCCTCAGGAGTCGGTATTTCTACAGCTTTTGGAGGAGCACCTCCACTGGTCAGGAGGCCGAGCATTGTGATTCCAGAGATCCTTCTACCGCAGCAGTCTCCGCCTGCGGGGATGGTAGATGTTGCACATCTCTTCTTCTTCGTGGAGAAGATTCTGGAGTCCCACCAACAGCAACAGATGAGGCAGAATGCTGATTTCCGTCAGGGGATCGACGAGGCACACCAGCTGGTTCGTACTACAGTCGAGATGGTTACTGTTCAGGGGGCCCAGCAGCAGCCCCGTCAGATGGAGAAGGACATACAGGACTTTCAGAAGATGTATCCCAGAGAGTTCTTTCGTGCCAGATGCTAGTATTGTCATACTTCCTTGAGCTTGGTTTTCTTGCAACAGAATCTTGTGGGTTCTTCCTCATTGTCTTTTTGTTCCTTCTTTCTTTGGTTGAAGCATAGAAACTTCTTGAAATTTTGAACCATGAGTACTTGATCATTATCTTTAGAATCGTCGTCATCTGTTTCCTCTGAACTGGTTCTTCGACGATGAGCTCTTAAGGCAATTTCTTTTTCTTTTGGAGTTGTTTCTTCAAAATCTTTGAGGTCGAGCTCATGCGTCATCAGCTTGCCCATCAGAGTTTCTAGTGACATAGTCGTAAGATCATTTTCTTTGATAATCGTCGTATCCTTGGGGTTCCAGATATTCGACAATCCTCTTAGCACTTTGTGTATCTTCTTATGGTTGGAATATACTTTGCCAAGGAAAGATAGAGGGTTGACGATGTCGAGGAATCTGGTGAACATCTGAGTAATAGTCTCATTTGGCTTTATTTTGAATGCCTCGTATTCTTGTGTCAGACGGCTGATCTTTGATTCTTTAACCTGTGTGGTTCCTTCATGAGTACCTCCATATTGTAGACCCTAGAGGGGGGTGGATAGGGTCAAGCTAACTAATCAAGCACTTAGCACAAGCTAATAGGCAATTTAAGAATATAAGTGCAAGAGAAGAAGCAACAACAATACCAACACACGATATATCTTGGTATCCTCCTAAGGGGCAACCAGTCCCGGAACTCTCTTCAGCTTTAATCCACTATTTGAGTAAATAGTTACATACAAGTTTGGATCCGAAGAACTAATCAACTTCAATACGAGTTTGGATCCGAATAACTCGCCAACTTCTTACAAGAGAGCTTTAGTCCGAAGGCCTCTCCGACTTCAACCGAGAGTTTGGATACGAAGACTCTACAACTTCAATCGAGAGTTTGGATACGAAGACTCTCCAACTTCAACCGAGAGTTTGGATCCGAAGACTCTCCAACTTCAACCTTTCACAATAGGTTTTGATCTCATTGTACAAAAAGATGAAGATCTTACTTTTTAACTCAATAACTCTAACAAATTTGTGGATGGCAAATGAAAGCTTTGTAGAGTTGTTTGTCGATAGGCTTTGGTGGTTTAGAAATTTTTAGGCTCAAAGAATCAACCTTGAATGAAGGGGTTCAAGGCTATTTATAACCAAAGCATTGAAAAGAGCTCAAAGGCAACTTTTTAGTCAGCGATCGGTATACCGTCGGTACGAACCGGTATACTGTCGGAATACCGGTCTGGAATTACAAAGGCAAGAAATATAGCCGTTGGGATCATTAAATGTTCAAAATCCGACCATTAGATTTTTAACGTTATTGAATCGGTATACCGTCGGTATAGATCGATATTCCGTCGGTATGCCGATTTTAAAGACAGAAACTTTTTGTGAACAAGAATCGGTATACCGTCGGTATGCCGATTTTCATCCGAAAATGATCCTAGGCTAATTTCTATCCTAGCTTTCGATTTTGCCTTCCATTTTTTGTGTTTACAATTATTCCTAAGACTTATTACAGACTCTAGATATACTGTAGCAGGTGCAGGCTTCTTTAGAGTCTTAAAATGATGATGGCATGGTATGTCATGGCTTCTTTCCTTGATAGATGTTGGCTTCTTCCCTGACGACATCTGTCCAAAGACCGGGCAGCGAAACCCCCGAGTGCGTGGCTCCGGAGATGTCATCGAGTGGTTCAGAGAAATCTTGTGGGATCCTCGTTTTTGGCCCACTATGATTTCTTCAATGCATATGTCCACATTGATCTTTCTTATTACTTTTCTGCATGTACATGTTAGACGAACAAAGCAATATACCTATAGCAAATATGATAAGATAAAGCACAGTAGGACAATGCTAAGTTTAAGTACAAGAGCTATAATGATGGCATAAATATTAGTGATATCATAATGTTAAACTTAATTGAATAACCATAATCAAAACATAGTTTTGATTTTGGTAACTCAATTAAATTTAAGATATATATAATAAAAACTCATATCACTAATAAGTAAAATAATAAGCACATATCACCAAGGTATAAGTATAAGTAGAAATGCTATAGTGATAGTATGAAGATTAGTGATAATGAAATGCTAAACTTAACAGATTAACCATATTCATAAACATAATACAATCATTGGGCCAACAATCTTCCCTTTTTTGATTATGGTAAATCGGTTAAGTTTAGTTTGGATCAAATAGATGCATGTATCACTAATATACAAAAGACATAAGCAATGTCAATAAATGCATACTACTTCGATAACTTATAAATACATACTTAAACATACATCTCCCCCTTTGACATGATCAAAATAGGCTCTCCCGTACTAAGAGATAAAATAAAATCAATCTCAAGCATAGAAATCAGAGCATGGAAAAGTCATAGACAATCATGATCAAGATATACTAATGAAAAACAATGGAAGAAGGGTGTAATGACAAGTTTATAAAACTACATTGCCAATGTAGAACATCAAATTTTTAAAAGAAGCATGTCAAAACAAAATATAGTTGCTAAAACAAATAAAATTGAAAAACAGTCAACAAATAGTTTTACCAACTTGAAATCCAAGAAAGAAACTCCAAAACATAATATTATATGAATTAAAACTCTAGTTTTGGAAGGAAGCGATATACCAATTGAAATAAAAGATTTTAATCAAGAATTTCAGTCAAAAGCCATGAGGATTAGATAATTGCAAAGTAATTGATATTAAAACAAAATACCAATTGAGATAGTTGGAAGATATAAACCTAATACCAATTGAAATATAAACTTGAAACATTGATCAAAAAGCCATTTGAAAGTCAAAATTGTCCACAAATAAATAGTGGAACAAATAATGAATGATCAAAAGAAATTGATATAAAATAATCTCTTTATTTGCAAAATTTATTTGCTTACCCAAGTTAATGTATTTGAACTCAATTACCTTATCATGCTATGTGAATACCCTTTAGATAAACATGAAGGTAAATGAGAAAAATACTTGAGAAAGAGACATTCAGTCGACTTGAATGCTCCCCCTCAAAGGATTACTAATATAGATAAACAAGAATTTTAGGTAAGTCCTCAATAAGAAACGCCAAATCAATTAAGCATATAAGGAAAGCCAAAACAATGAAAGCACAATAGTCATCAAGATAAGATATGAAAGTAAATATTAACAAGATGACTTATTTAATCGATATAAAAGAGAAAGATAAATAATAAAGACACTTGCATACACTCTCATAAATCCTTCACAAATAAAAAAATATCATGACCTCAATCAATAGGATATGAAATAGAAGAAAATATGGGTCCATGATGAACTAGGTATACGACATATTACAGGATATAAATGAATTGAATCAATTAGTTTGCTCCCCCTCAAAATATGCGTCTAGTTCTAAAGCACTTATAGCATAAAATATATAACTAAAGGATTTGGGGGTAAATCAACTATGGATTTCTCCTCTTTGTTCAATGCATATAAGGCTGTAAATTCATCATAAAACAAATAATATCATATTTAGTCGAGAAGAGATATCCAATTAATAGTCACTAAAGATGAAATATCAAAAGAATATTCTAATTAAGCACATTTTATCAAAAGATGACATACATTGGCCTATATAGAAGAATCTCATATTTAAATATGATAGATCAATGTATGTTACCTTTTGAGAAAAGAAAAAAAAAGAAGAAAAGATCATCATAAAGAGAAATAAGGTCAATTAAAACAATCATTATGAGAATCAGAATATAGCTGAAAAATAAAATAAAAATAAAACTCAAATATCATGTCCATGATTGTCTAATCAAGAAAGAATCAACCAATTTATTACTTTGCATGGACTAGGTATGTTTCACCATATATGTACCCATCAACGGGTAAAATCCAAACCTTGCTAATGTTAAATTAATAACAAAGGCCCATATGTAGCAATTCATGAGTAGTCAAAGTATAGTAATAAATTAGCTTGATAATCACATAATAAGAAAATATAGGACTACTCAACCATTAGGATCTTTTATCAATGAAAATAAATAAATTAAACATGATCCAACAAATCCCAAAAAAATTCAAATCCATATTTATAATAAATATCATAAATCGATGGAAAATATGGAAAAGAGTCACTCATTTAAATGATTGCAAATATATTAAAAAAAGATGTAAATGATAATACGATAAAATCATGACTCAAAATGAGAAAAATTTAAGAGATAATAATGACTAGTGCGGAAGGAAGTTAAAGCAAGGAATCACAAATCTCTTATGAAAAACAAGATCAAATCAAATGTTTGTCAAACTAGTTTTAGAGAATAAGACATTCGTATCTAAAATAGAATACAAATCACATCAAGATAATTCATACATCTTATTTTTGGAAATTAGCATATCATATATAGATTGAAACGAAAAACAATAGCTAGAAGAGTGAATGTGAACATAGATTATATAGCTTAACAATATATCATAACTAAGCAAGCTACATAACTAATTAAGATTAATGAGGTAAGTCATTAACAAGATAAAAGTGCTCATTAAATCTTAAGTCACAAATACTAAATATACTTGCTTAAGCATAGAGTTCACAATTAAGGGCATACATTTTGAATGATCAAAATGATTTATACATTCTTTACTAAGCAATGATAAGAGCAATAAGATAGCAAAAAAATGAACTAACTCTTATCAAAATATGGCTGAAAAGATATTCATAAAAATAATAAAATAAATCTCTTTGCCAAGTATTGAGATTGGTCCAGGATAATGAAACAATAGATCGATCTAGAGAATGCAAAATACTATAGCTATTATGACATAAGTGTATTCTCTAGAAATAGAAAATCTCAACATAAGAGCTCAAACCATAGTAGCTAAAGTCATAAGAAATATGATGTTACAATTACATGTATTCTCATGTGCTACAAAAATATCATTGGACAACAATAATTTTAAGAAAGCTTAGTATCCAAGGAATGAGCAATGAAAGAATATTAAGATCAAGAAAGGCAAATGTGCTAAAGATATCAAGAAGTACATTTTTTTTCAAAGATCTTTTTTTGTGCACCATAGTAAATTATAAAGATACAAACTAGAAAACGTGCACTAATTAAGGAGGTAAATTTAACATACAAGGTAAAGCACAAAACGATGTGATTCTCAATAGAACATCCATAATTAGTCATGAGCAAGACATTAATAAACATTTTCTCTCAACATCCTAACTTAAAGGTATAAAACAAATAAATATCAAAAGTTAGGAATCATTTATATATATGAAACTATATATATATCACGAATAGGCATACATGAAAAGATCAAAAATCTATTAAGAACATGTATCCATAATACCAACCAAAAAGTCAAGAAGATATCATCAAAAGAAGACTTTAAGGAAGAAGCTAATTGATTCAAGAAGCACAAATTTAGTCAAAGGAATCAATAGCTAATGTATGAGATAAGCACAAGTTTGAAGGTAACAAGTATAATTAAATACTCTTCAAGTCAATATAAAACTTTAGCTTAACTCATATGCCCAAATAAAGATATTTATACAAAAATATATCAACATAAGAAATACATGATCTACATGTAAATGAAAATTTAATGAATATAGTCATGTATCCTTAATGAATGTTTGAAAAACTATCACAAATTCAAAACACGTATAAATAAGCTTTATTAGGCAAAGACATAATTGATCCATCAGAGGTTTAATCAAAATAAAATATGAGAATCAATAATGAATATATTATGTGAGCACAAGGTTAAAGTGGAAGTATAAGTATATACTTGTCAAGTGATAAGAAGCTTGTGCTAAATACATATATTCACAAATACCGATTAAGATAAATATGACATATTAAATACAAACCGACAAGAAGTAACTATTTCAAAAACTTTAAAGACAGAGAGTTAAAATCATATTAACTCAAATCAAAACTAAGCTCCTATGGACTAGAGTGGTATGCATGCTTTATAAATAAAGATTAAGAATAACGAACATTCATATATAAAAGTGTCACACTAATAAAAAATGAGTGACAAACTACATAGTGTGAACTAATCATTTGAGTTAAGTAACTAGTCATGCTAGATAATAAAAATAATAAGAAAATAGCTAAGCATGCAAGTATCATATCTCTCATTGATTTAGATAATAAGCAACTAAAATATATCAATGAGAGCTAGTAGCAAGTCGTCAAAGGAAACATGCTAGATTCTAAAAATATAAACTATTTAAAGAGAATCGTTTAGCATGTTACTAATATGGCCCAAGTGGCCACACTTGTGTTGGTGCAATTGCTTGGAAGATAATCTTTGAGCTTTGCAACCACCAACATGCTCCTCGATGCTATGTCCCGATATAAGAAGCTCCACCTACAACATTAGACGAAGACATTGGTATCCAAATAAACTTGGATCCACATTTGTTAGCTTTAGAGACCCATATACTATTTACTCTAGCATTGGTAGAAAAACTCCTACGAATAGGACAAGTTAAGCTCATGTGTCCAATATGAGAGCAATAGAAGCACATAATACTAGTGTGTGCACATGTATCGGAATGAGTATGATTATGAACATGTGACATACTAGAATGATGAATATCTCTAGAGTGAGTATGCATGAATTTGGTCTTAAGAGTATCACGTTCTAATAGCAAATCATCATGCAAACAAGTAAGAGAATCAAATTTAGCATTTAAAGCATAATTTTCTTTTTCAAATAAAGTAATTCTAGAAATAAAATTATTATTTTGTTTCTTTAAAAATCAATAGAAGAATCGTGCAAAGAAGTTAACACATGCGTTTGACTTTTAAGATCTTCTATAGTTGAGGAAAGAGATTTGATTTTCAAGATTAAATCCCCATTCAAACGCTTTAAAGAAACACATGATGAGTTTTGAGAATCAAGTCTAGATAATAAATTATTGTTTTTATTTCATAAAAACTCATTTACTTCTTCTAAATGAATAACCTTTTCAGAAAGTTCTTCATTTGTAGAATGAAGGTTGTCAAGAATCTCTAAGGATTGTTTAGCCATGGCTTTCCAATTAGAACATTTTTTGCATTTAGAAAAAATATGACTGTCTATGATACTAGAAGTAACACCCTCTTTATCAAAGGAGGAGTAGGAGGAATACGATGCTATAGAAAAATAACAAGGATCTACTCTAAGGATGTTAAGCCTAACAATAGACTCCTTGCTCTGATACCAATTGTAGTAACCCTAGAGGGGGTGAATAGGGTCAAGCTAACTTATCAAGCACTTAGCACAAGCTAATGGGCAATTTAAGAATATAAGAGCAAGAGAAGAAGCAACAACAATACCGACACACGATATATCGTGGTATCCTCCCAAGGGGTACTCTAGTCCCGGAACTCTCTCCGACTTTAATCAACTATTTGAGTAAATAGTTACACACGAGTTTGGATCCGAAGAACTCATCATCTTCAACACGAGTTTGGATCCGAAGAACTCGCCAACTTCTTACACGAGAGCTTTAGTCCGAAGGCCTCTCCGACTTCAACCGAGAGTTTGGATACGAAGACTCTCCAACTTCAACTGAGAGTTTGGATACAAAGACTCTCCAACTTCAACCGAGAGTTTGTATCCGAAGACTCTCCAACTTCAAGCTTTCACAATAGGTTTTGATCTTCTTGTACAACAAGATGAAGATCTTACTTTTCAACTCAATAACTCTAACACAATGTATGGATGGCTTATAAGAGCTTTGTAGAGTTGTTTATGGATAGGCTTTGGTGGTTTAGAAATTTTTAGGCTCAAAGTATCAACTTGAATGAAGGGGTTCAAGGCTATTTATAACCAAAGCATTGAAAAGAGCTCAAAGGCAATTTTTCAGTCAGCGATCGGTATACCGTCGGTACGAACCAGTATACAGTCAGAATATCGGTCTGAAATTACAACGGCTAGAAATATAGCTGTTGGATTCATTAAATATTCAAAATTTGACCGTTGTATTTTTAACATTACTGAATCGGTACACCATCGGTATAGATCGGTATTCCATCGGTATGCCGATTTTGTAGACAAAAACTTTCTGTGAACAAAAATTGGTATACCGTTGGTATGCCGATTTTTATCCTAAAATGATCCTGGGCTAATTTCTACCCTAACTTTCGATTTTGTCATCTATTTCTTGTGTTTATAATTATTCCTAAGACTCATTATAGACTCCAGATATACTGTAGCAGGTGCAAGCTTCTTTAGAGTCTTAAAATGATGATGGCATGGCATGGCTTCTTTCCTTAATAGATGTTGGCTTCTTCCCTGACGGCAGCTGTCCAAAGATATCCAGTTTGTGAAAACTGAATACCTTTCGAGGGCTTCGTCCCTGAACCCCTGCAGAGGGGCGGAACCCCCGAGTGCATGGCTCCGGAGAAGTCGTCGGATGGTTCAGAGAAATCTTGTGGGATCCGTCATCTTGGCCCACCATGATTTCTTTAATACATATGTCCACATTGATCTTGCTTATTACTTTTCTGCATGTACATGTTAGACGAACAAAGTAATATACATGTAGCAAATATGATAAGATAAAGCACAGTAGGACAATGCTAAGTTTAAGTATAAGAGCTATAGTGATAGCATGAATATTAGTGATATCATAATATTTAACTTAATTGAATAACCATAATCAAAACATAGTTTTGATTTTGGTAACTCAATTAAATTTAAGATATATATAATAAAAACTCATATCACTAATAAGTAAAATAATAATCACATATCACTAAGGTATAAGTATAAGTAGACATGCTATAGTGATAGTATGAAGATTAGTGATAATGAAATGTTAAACTTAACAGATTAACCATATTCAAAAATATGATACAACCATTGGGCCAACATATACTTCGTGTGAGGTAGAGCATGTAAAGACCCTGTTGAATTCAGTCATGTCTATTGCACAGAAGAGAGCATTAATAGCCCTAACATCTAGACTTGCCTGTTTTTTTTCTGGTCGGAATATTTGTCGTTGGGTTTTTCAACAAGAGTCCCTTCGACAACTGTTCTGGCAGGCTTCTTGTAACCATCAGTAACGATGGTCCACATATCAAAGTCTAGAGACTTGAGATAAAAACTCATCCTAGTTTTTCAATAGGTGTAGTTACTTCCGCTAAATAGGGGTGGCCTATTTTTGGACTGTCCCTCACCATAGTTGGAAAAGATGGGTTGTGTGGTTGCCATGGATCAGCTCTAGGATGTTAATCCAATATAAGAGAACAGAGCTCTGATTCCAATTGAAGTATATGAAGGCAACTCTAGAGGGGAGTAAATAGAGTATGTGTCTAAAATATCCAATTGAAAATTAACTCTATTCAAGTCCAACCGACCAAAAGTATAATCAGAGTATAAATACAGAATATAAATAGAGATCAGAAAAGCTTACACAGACACAGCAGTTTTTGACCTGGTTTTCCTCGTGGAGGACTAGTCCAGGCCTGAGAACTCTAGCTCAGGATTAAAATCCACTATTTGTGAAAGCGTGTACAACCACGTGCCTTTACTCAGAGAAGCACGCCAACTTCTTACAGATTCGCAGATGGCGAACTTGGAATTGTCCAAGTGACTTCTTTTGAAAACTCTTGTACACAAACTTCTAGCTGACTCACACTGGGCACTTTTGGAGCTTGGGAGGTTTTGTGACTAGTTAGATGGAAAGAGTAGGCTTAGAGTATATGAGGCTATAGAAGAAGAGAAGATGAGAAGATTGGATGATTAAAAATGAGTGGAAATAAGCCCTATATATACTAGTCCAGATAGGCAGAGTTCGGCCAGAACTCTGTCTCAAAAAATTCAAATATTTCGACCGTTGAACAACTAGCATCCAGGAAACCCTAAAATTAAGGTCCTGGATTCTAGGGGCAGAGTTCGGTCCGAATTCTATCTCCTAGGAGACAAAATGTTCAAATGGGCTATGTGGGCTTGGTTTGTCTTAGAATTTGTTTGGTAGAGCTTTGGATATTAAGTCTAAGCTTTGAGATACTTAGTGCGACTCAACTTACAACAACCTAGACTCAATAAAAGATAAAAGTACAGAATCAGAGTACAAGTAACAGCTGTACTGTCGAAGCAATCATCGATGATGTCTGTTTTAACTGATATATGATGATGTTCTGTATTGGAGCTTGATGGATCTTGATATGTCAAGTTGGATCGTAACGGATATCATCTTGTTAGTTATCAAGATCAGGTTGACTGTGATCCAGTTTGGGTCAATAAGGATAAGTATCGATCCTCCACCAGATTGCTTGTATATTCCAAAAATTAGCTCGTGGCAGAGCTTCGCTTGGACGTGCTGATATGTGGAGTTTCTTAGAGTTTCGAGGACTGGGACCGCACTGAAGCTTGGAATGCAACATGAAGATGTTTCGGTCGAGAATCTTTGAATGTGCTATAGAAGACATAATGTATGGAACAAGATCTAGTGTAAGCTAGAGAGATCATAAGTGTTGTAAACCAATTAGCATATTCAGTTGGGCTATTTAAGCTTTTGTAATCTAGTTCATTATCAATAAAGTGATTCTTTTATATACTCTGATGTGTCTCTACCTTTTTACGATACTTATCTATTAAATTGAGAGAACCATTTTGAGAATCCGTCATCTTGCCTTGAACTAGTACAACTCCAGACTCGTACGATATCATGCCCCAAGCGAGGATGATTGATTCGGGTGAAATTGATTCAAGGACGAGCGATTTCCTGGGTCAGGGCGTGACAAATTGGTATCCGAACGGTTCTATCCTTTGGATCATGAACGAATCTCTTTGACCCTGAGTTTCTTTCATTATCGAAATCAATTAGCCCTAAGTTGTTTCCGCAATCGTATGGCTCATAGATCTACTTGATGCTACACTGGATATTTCCTACAATAAGTCTAAATACTTGCGTGTGTCTTGCTGCATGTGTCAAAAATTTATGTGATGATGTCGATTAATGGTGTGAAATGTTGGTTGCATCAAGTGCAACGAGTTGTGCGATATTTGTTACATCGGTGCAACAAGTCGAGATACGGGATAATGTTGGTACACTAATTTTGATATAATGACTATAATTAACTTTTGTACTATTTTAGCTCTATTATTCTACAGGAACAAATAAGTCAGTCAAAGATAGAAGGAAAGATGACTCCAACATCTATAAGAAGAAATAAGTATTTTGGGGCAAAAAAAAAATGATTCCAACACTTACAACAATAGACCCTTTATCGCACTCAAGAAGACATTTGACAAAGCAAAAGAATTCAAGATCAAAAGCTCCTTTATCTCTCTAAGTATCTGTAAGTGTCTAGGAATTCATGTACACACTTTAGCATAGATGACTAACTAAAAAGCTATAGAATACTGAAACGGATTTTATGAAGAGGCGGATTATCCGTCGGATCTCCACGGGAATCCATCGGATAATCTGATAGTTTACAGCAAGTATTTGTTGTAACATCCGGATCATCCGAAGGATTTTTGCAGTAATCCGTCGGATAATTCAGTCAAAGACAGCAACTATTTTGTTGTCTTGTTTGGATCATCCGGCGGTCTCCACAGTAATCCATCGGATAATCCGATCAAAGACAACAGCTGTTTTGTTTTCTCCCACAGATTATCCGTCAAATCTCTGGTATAATCCGTCGGATAATCCGGATGCCTTGTTGGCCATATTCGAATTCAAATCCAACGGCTTCTGACAGTCACATTAAACGCATCCAACGACTCTACTTCTAGCGATTACCGTTGGCCAAATATTCTTAAAGACTTTTGCTAAATCTGTCGGATAATCCGATCGGCTGCTGATTGTGCTTTATGATGTTGGATTTGTATAAATAGGCATCCTCTCTCTTTATAAAGATTTATCCACTTGAGCTTTAAATTTCCTATCTACCAAAGAGCTCCAACATTACTCTATCAAGCTTTAAATTGTCATATATTAAAGTATTAGAGTATTCAATAGTTGTAAGCTAGATCTTCCAAGTCTTCAAGAAGATCAAACTTCTTTCCTCTCAAGTTGTGAAGTTGACAAGCCTTTGAAGGAAAACTTGTGTGTTTAAAGTTGACGAGCCTTCGAAGGAAAACTCGTGTGTAAGAAGTTGACGAGTTCTCCGGATCCAAACACGTGTGTAAGATGTTGACGAGTTCTTCAGATCCAAACTCGTGTTGTAACTATTTACTCAAATAGTGGATTAAAGCCGGAGAGAGTTTCGGGATTGGAGTGTCCCTTTGAAAGATACCAGGATACATCGAGTGTTTGATTCTCTCTTCCTTTTATTATCTTTTAAATTGCTTATTATTATTGGTAATTATTTTATTACCTTATTCAGCCCCCTCTAGGGTTCTACAATTGGTATTAGAGCCTAGTCTCTTGATTTGGATTTACCTCCTCAGAGTGATCAATGGCCCCTAACACTAGTACCAACTCATTCCATAATGAGGGATACTCCACAAATAGACCTCCTCTATTTGATTGAACCAACAATAACTACTAGAAAATTAGGATGGGCATTTACTTGAAATCCCCATATTTTGATCTATAGGATTGTGTTGTAAATGGCATCCCTAAATCTTCCATAGTTATTGAGTAATTAATTTCGAAAACTTTTAGAGAGAAACTTTTAAAAAACGATAAGAAGGTCTCGAGTCGGGATACAAAGGCTATGAGCGCACTCTATTATGCTCTCGATAGCATTGAATTCAATAGAATCTCTGCTAGCAAAACTTTCCATGAAAAGTGAAAACTTTTAGAAGTCACACACGAGGGAACATCATAAGTGAAGAAATCAAATATTAGTACACTCACTCGAGTTTATGAATCTTTCAAAATGAAACAAGATGAATACTTTTATGTTTACTCGATTCTTTGATATTATTAACCCTTTCTCTTCTCTTGGTAAGGTTTATCCCAGTCACGAAAAGATTCAACAGATTCTCAGAGGATTAACCAAGGGATGGAATTCCAAAGCTACTGTCATCATCGAAGGGAACGACCTAGCAACGATAAACCTTGAGACACTAATAGAAAAATTGATGACCCATGAACTAGATACGAAGGACCAAGTGGGCGCCTCCATACAAGAAAAGGAGAAAGAGAAGAAGAAGAAGAAAAAGAAGAAGAAGAAGAAGAAGAAGAAGAAGAAGAAAAAAAAATATCTTGCTCTCAAGGCCATCAAGTTCTCCTCAAAAGATGACTCTGATGATGACGATTCAGATGACGAAGAAATTGCTTTCACCGCCAAGCACTTCTGAAACTTCAGTAAATTCCACAAAGCAAATCATTCAAGGAGGGACATTGACGAAGAACCTGCTTGCTACAACTGCAAGAAGACCAGACATATCAAGAGGGATTATCCAATGAAAAGAAGAGAATCTAGCAAATACGAGAGGCCAAACAAAGGAAGCTCATCCTCAAGGAAGTATGCCAACACTAGCATCTGGTACGAAAGTGATGCTAGTGACTCGGACAATGACAAAGAATGCAAATACAATACAAATGTCTGTCTCATGGGAATGAAATCAAATCAGGTAGTTGATGAACTTTCTATGAATGCTCTCTCTTACACTGAATTAGAAAATGCCATTCTTGAACTACACGATGAACACAAGGATATAAGAAGTAAGCACAAAATATCTCTCAAAGAGATTGACACACTCAAGTAAGAAATAGAAAGACTTTCAAATATCATTTTTGATATAAAAGGGAAGTCTTTCGCCTATTAAAATGATGAGATTGAGCCTCTTCGACTAAAGCTCCAAGAAGCTCTAGACATTATAATGGAAAAAGCACGTTGAGTATTAATCCCTCAAGGAAGAATATGAAATTGCTGAGAACAAGACTCTTGTTGCTAACTAAAAGGAATACACTACCTCTATCAAATACAATAATCTTCTTACAAAAAGCAAGAAACAAGTTGATACATATATGGCCTACACAAATGTACGATGCCATAATCAAAGACACACCAACAGACATCACAACACTAGCTACAAAAGTCACACTCACATGGACACAACACATAGGCCCTATCCCCAATAAATACACATACAAAGAGGACCCTCCGTAAAGAAAAACATGAATACATCACATCATGCTTTCTACTATCATCGCCATTACACTTATGCTACAACTCTTCATTATACTAGAACTCATCATACACAAAATACTCACTCATCTTCCTCTAGACCTATAACACCCATGATGTGCCACTGTTGTGGCTTACTTGGACACGCATCTTATTACTATAAAATGAGAAAGGTTGTTGACAAGAGAATGCTAAATGGGTTCCTAAAACTAACAGTCAAGGACACAAACATTTCTTGGTACCAAAGTATTCATCTTCAACTTGTGTTGTAGGTGAACCCTCCATCGCATGCTAGAAACAAGTGGATCCTCGATAGCGGTTGCCCACGGCATATGACCGGTAATGTTTCATTTTTTGCAACGTTATCGATGAAGAAGGAAGGACACGTATCTTTCGATAATAATTTGTAAACCTGCAGGTTTTTCTAAAAAATTTATAATTAAATTTTAACTTTTCTATTAAACATAACACTTCAATCATAAACATATCTATGTTTAAGGATTTAAGACATTCTAGATATATATATGTATATATTAATAAGTAAAAAGTTTATGTTAAGATATATATATATATAATATATATATATATATATATATATATATATATATATATATATATTATATATATATATATATATATATAAAAGAAAAAAAACTTCTCCTACCCCCAGCTCTTTCCGATGTCCGCGTGACCACTCCCCTCGCGTACCCCCGGCGGCGGGGCAGGGCGTCCCCGACCTCTCACCTCCGGCCGTATCCGTTCTCCCATCTGCGTCGCTCCCCTCGCGCTCCGGTCCTCCGCAGCGAGCGTCCGTGGCCCGACTGGACAACGACTCAGCTCGTACTGGTCGGCCTCGCCTCCCCCGGCCTAGCCTCCAAACTCTGCTGGCCCCCCCTCCCGCCCCGCTCTGCCCCGAGTGCAGCGGCCATCCCTAGCCGGTCAGCAGAGGCTGGTAGCATTGGCTTAGATCCGGCACCCATCGTCTTGCCCCTCCGCTCCGGTGGTCATGGACCCCGGCGGTCGCCGTCGACGCCGAACCTCTCCGACAGTGGCCCGACTCGACGTCGGCCTGCCCTGCTGTTGCAGCCCCCTGTGCATCGATTGTCACACTCATTTTTCTAATTAGGGGTATCCTAGTCATTGTGTGCTAATTTTGAATTTTTATTAATTTATTAATTAAATTGATTGGTGTGCGGTTTTGATTGGTATTTTGGTAGTAGAAGGTTGTATAACCTTAGTCAACCTTGATTAGAAGCCGAATAATGTAATTAGAATTATTATTGGCTTTTTAAATTTAATTTAGAATTATTGTCCATTCTAGGAATCTTTTAATTCATTTTAAGTCATTTTTATATAAAGCCTTTAAGCCTTTTTGTCAATGGACCTTTAAAGCAACCTGAGGAGTGCTGGGCCATGACCAAATCCTAAACCTAACCTTAATACCCCCTTGGTCGGCCACAACAGCAGCCCCTCCTCTTTTTCGGTGTGTTTTAACTTGTAGCCGTCACAAGTTCACAAACCCTAGTTTTTCCTTCTCTTCCAAAGGCCCTATTTTTTCATTTCTCACCCAAATCCTTCCAAATGAAGTACGTTGCAACCATTTGGAGGAGAGGAACCTGTTGGAGACTTGTTAGCGAGGGATCGAAGGTGTTTGACCGGAGGGAATCTGCAATCGACGTGTTTGGAGGCTTATTTCATTAAGTTTTGACACTCAAAAGGTAAATCTCTCTAAACACTTGTTTATTCTATTTTTTCTTTGTAGATACATCCATATAGCTACCCTCGACCTATGCATGATGTTTGGTAGATTTGTGATTTCGTTTGATAGCCGTATCGGACAGGTGTTGGTCCAGTGTAACATATGTTCGACGAAATGCCACTAAGAACTGAAAGTTGGTATTTTTCGATTCTGTTTTAACGAATTTATTGTTGTTATGATTTGAAATAACTTCCATGAAGACAGATCTTGATTCGACATGATTTTAGTGTCCGAATCGGACACGGATACACGTGCTCGAGGCCCGTGCACGGCCCCGTGTATGCCCTGTTGTCTGTACGTCATAACTCGACGCACATGGCTCCATTTCGCATGAAATTTTATAGATGAGTGGGGGCACCCTCTTCCAACGTGCTCCTAAAGTTTTACGATGTTTCGTGAAGCATGTACAAAAAAATCTAATGTGCACGGTTCAGCCAGCACTATGCATACAGCTGAAAATTGCAGCTGACACAGTCTTCGTACGCGAACACGATACGAAGAGGACCCATTCCAGGAGCACGAGCACGAATCCCTATAACTTGGTTACCTAGGGACCCAACCATGAGACACGATGTGGCTCGTGTCGTGAGCCAAGGGGCTCGACATGCGCCCACGAGGCCTCACGCTCGCACGCACAGCCGCGTAGGTTCGCGTGCCCTGTATTTTATGGACGTGACATGGTGTCCTGTCGGTATTTCCTAGACCTAGACCTGGACCCCACCTAGCTATGTGCACGAGCACGAGGCTTCTCATTGTGGGTGTGGCATTCAATCGAGCAAAAACGCACGTACACGTACATTTGTCAACGCACGCGTATCTGGTTCTCTCTGATACGCACTGTGTGGACATGATACAGACACAAGTTCGACCCCGTGAGTACCCGAGCATGTCATACACGTATACACCTTCGTGTTTGCCAAGTTTCACGAGCTCTAATTGAGTATTTTGTGTTTTGGGCTTTGAGTTGGATTTTCGGGTATCGATTTATATATTTTTGAGTGGTTTTTGTTGAATTTTAATTTTTTGAGAAATTAACTCAGATTTCTGAGTTTTTATGATGTTAGATAGATTCTATGCTTGTTGGTATTCATCTCCAATTTTACATTCAAAGGTTTCTACCATATGTTATATATATAGGCTCTTTAAATTTGATGTCTCTATGTATATATATATAATGTTATATATGTATATTACTATTGTATAGATAAAGAGATACATGTTTCATGTATATATAGATTTATATATCAATCTCAGTTCTGAAATTGATGTTGGGATAGTCTAGATTTGATCATGATTGTATAGATCCATGGTTGTGTATAAATATATATGTCTATGTATAGTTTCCTTATATGTATGTGTGTGTGTGTATATATATATATATATATTTATATATATAGAAATATAAATATGTGTGTGTGTGTGTGTGTGTGTGTGTGTGTGTGTGTGTGTGTGCGCGCGTTGATAGTTGGTATGAATATATACTTATGTATATAGTTGAGAGTTTGTGTTTATTCTCAGATTTGTGCCAATCACAGCAGCACCCTCACAACATGACAATCCACCCACGCACACACTCTCTTTTCCCTTTCCATACAAGCCTGTGTTTATATATATATATATATATATATATATATATATATATATATATATTTTATTTATATATATATATATATATGCATATACATATTGTATGTAATTGCTTTGAGATATAGTCTAATGGTTAATGATTCAGTTTAGGGTTGACCCAATAAGCCTAAATTGGCCAAGTTGACTAGCAAGTTGACCAAGTTGACAAAAGTCAACTTTGAGTCAAACTTGATCCAAATCGACTCAAACGGACTTGGAATGACTGGATAACTTGTGTTTGGCCTAAAATTTGGTAGATGGACTAGTT
Source organism: Iris pallida (assembly GCA_029216955.1). Classification (NCBI taxonomy): domain Eukaryota; kingdom Viridiplantae; phylum Streptophyta; class Magnoliopsida; order Asparagales; family Iridaceae; genus Iris; species Iris pallida. The sequence goes on along the minus strand of JANAVB010022597.1, from coordinate 1,067,163 downwards.
GACTTATAGTTGACCAAGTTTGACAAAGTTGACTAGTTTTGACCAAAGTTGACCAGGAGTTGACTTTGACCTAGAAGGACCTAGAATCATTTAGAATGCATCGTAGTCTATTTTTGTTTTATATTAGACACTTTGTAACCTATGATTTTTTTGAATAGGACTCGGATACTCTAGTTCGGTCTCTTATTCTCATCGGACAGTCGAGATACCTTTCGAGTACATTCTCTGACCGTTTCATACTTGTTAGGAGTTATATTCTTGTCATAGTTTAATTTACTTGATGCTGACACGATATTATCACGGATTAGTACTATATGGATCTTTACATGAGATGTTATCCCCCTCGGGTGCATCGAATACATCATGTCATGTGCTTTGCATGAATATCATATATTTTGTGGACTCTTATTATTCATGTATACTCATGTGCTCTCATGTACTCTCATGATCTCATGAGCTTCATGTATAAACTATTATGTACAATAACTTAACCTGTCTACATCCTTGTGTATTGATTGGGGCATGGGGGAGTAGAAATAGTCATGTGAACAATTCTAAAGTAGTGTAACCATGTCCAAACTCTTTAGTGTAATCATGTGCAAATCAAGCCATTCACATCTCTATCTTGTACTCTAAATCATGTAGTCACTTACAGTTCTCTATTATCATATATAGATAGATTTATTTATCAGTTTCTCTCTTTCTTTTCATGCTTATTTTTTACAGCGTTTCATGAATCTTAATCTATCACATGCTTTATATTTCCTGTTAAGATATAAACTGCGTGAGATGTATTGTGCTCGTTCCCGTCCTGGTTGGATTGTTGAAAATATTACAAGTGATGATGAGGAGTTCTGCACTACATATTATGGCACCGGCTTAGATGACACTGGCGACTTGGACCCTCAGGAGGATCCAGCAGTCGCTGAGGAGTTACCCATTGTCAAGTTAGACTTCTAGACTAGTTTCTTGCTTAGATTGTTTTATCTTGAGATATACTTTCAGTTATTGTGTATTTTGTGTTGTTTGTACACTCAGATGTTACTCTCTTTTATGACTCTTATTGGGGATTACCACTTTATCTTATCCATCTATTTACTCTCTTATTCTATTTTAGATTCTGTGATTGAGTTGTACCTTTATATTGTTCTCCTTTGGAGCGGATGTCATTGTATATATATGGTTATATTATTAGATGTAGTGACCTAGGACAGCGTTACATACCCACTTCTTGTACCCTTACACTGGGTACGGGTCGTGACACATTTTTAGTGGTGGCCCATGCAGGTCCAGTCGCAACTAGTATGATTTTATAGTGGTACTCGAACTAGAGTATCACTGCAGCCTACAGTAGGATATAAGATATATGTTAAGGTACTCAATCACATTATGAAAACTCTTATCTAACTCTGGCTGCTAATTGCCTTCTTTTGAAATAATTGTCCTCATTTGATTATACTGTTTCCCGTATTTGCTTCGATTGATTCGGGGGCTTCCTACAGTTTTGTGTCTATATCATTTGCTATTAGACACCAGTTTTCTTCTGAATCGTTGCCTAGGCCTTGCAAGATCACGACTGGGGGTGGTATCATCCTCGTCCGTAATATTTGAAAGGATCGAAGAGTAGTTTTGGAAGGCCGAGAACTGGATGTGAGTCTGCTCGTAATGTCATTACCGAATTGCGATATTGCACTCGGTATAGATTGGTTGAGCAGGCACCATGCCAGTATAGATTATCGCGGTGGTAGAGTTCTTTTTAGAGTGCCAGGAGAGCCAGAGTTCACCAGTCGGGAGGCAGAGCAGAGCAGCAGCGTCTTCTGTGGAGTTTCAGTAGAGGAGCAGAGCGTGCCACATCCTTTGATAGCTGAGTTCATGGATGTATTTCTGGAGGAGTTGCTAGGGTTACGGACAGAGATGTGGAGTTCTCTATATATTTGGTGCTGGACGCAGAGCCGATATCTCAGCACGTCTATAGAGTGAACAACAGCAAGCTAGTGGAGTTGATGAAGCATGTGGATGAGTTGTAGGACATAGGCTTCATCCGATCAAGTTCTTCACTATACGGTGCACCAGTACTCTTTTTGCCGAAGAAGGATGGGTCGTATGAATGTGTATCGACTACATGGCTCTCAACAGCCTCACGATTAAGAACAAGTACCCGCTGCCGAAGATCGATGATCTGTTCGATCAGTTGAGTGGAGCGAAGGTATTCTCCAAAATTGATCTGAGGTCAGGTTACCATCAAGTGAAGGTGAAGAAGAAGGACATTCTGAAGACAGCATTCAGGATACGGTTTGGCCAGTTTAAGTTCATGGTGATGTCGTTTGGGTTAACTAACACCCCGACGGTGTTCATGAACATAATGAACAAGGTATTCCACCTGTACTTAGACATATTCATGGTGGTGTTCATCGACGACATCTTGGTGTATCTGAAGACCCAGAAGAGCATGAGGAGCATTTGAGAGTAGTTCTGGAGACTCTCAGGAAGGAGCAGCTTTATGGCAAGCTCTCGAAGTGTGAGTTCTTTCTGGATCGAGTTTATTTCCTAGGTCATGTTGTGGCCGGAGATGGGATCTCAGTAGACCCAAAGAAGATAAGAGCAGTTGAGGCGTGGATGGCACCGAATTCAGTTGCAGAGATTAGGAGCTTTCTAGGATTGGTAGGCTACTACATAAGGTTCGTTCAGGATTTCTTCTGGATTGCAGAGCCATTAACTAGAGAACGCAGAGTTTATCTGGTCAGAGGAGTGTCAGGTTGCTTTTGATGAGCTAAAAAAGTGACTGACGACAGCCCCGATACTGACATTGCCATCAGGATCAGGCGGGTTCACTATCTACAGTGATGCCTCGGGGAAGGGTCGAGGTTGTGTCATACAGCAGCATGGGAAGGTGATTGCCTATGCATCCAGGCAATTACGTCCGCATGAGAAGAAGTCCCTACCCATGATTTGGAGTTGGCGGCAGTTATCTTTGCTCTTAAGTTGTGGAAGCACTATCTATACGGAGAGCGTGTGGAGATCTTCACAGACCACAAGAGCTTGAAGTATGTGTTTACATAGAAGGAGGTCAACATGAGGCAGAGGAGATGGTTGGAGTTGATGAAGGACTTCGATATTTTGTTGTAGTATCATCCAGGAAAGGCAAACGTGGTTACTAATGCCTTAAGTAGGTATCCGGTAGCTATGTGTTTGATGAAGGATCGTCAATTGTTAGCAGATTTGGAGAGCCTGGGGATCGAGGTGATAATGCCGGGAGTTGAGATACAGATATAGGGACTGCGAATTCAGTTAGACTTGATGGAGAGGATCAAGTCGGCTTAGTTTGACGATGTTACTCTGCGGTGTATTCGAGAGCAGGCTCGAGTAGGACTTATGGATGAGTTTGTCATTGCAGAGGATGGCACTTTTAGGCACGGTTCCAGACTGTGTGTACCTAGTGGAGACCTTCAGGAGCAGGTTATACAGGAGGCCCATCGTTCTCAAAATTATATTCATCTAGGTGCCAACAAGATGTATAGGGATCTGAAGGAACATGTATGGTGGTATGGGATAAAGCGGGAGGTAGCACGCTTCGTAGCCAGATGTTTAGTCTGTCAGCATATTAAGGCAAAGAGGCAGAGGCCAGGAGGACAGTTACAGCCATTGCCCATTCCGGAGTGGAAGTGGGAGCACATTATGTTAGAATTTATTTTAGGATTGCCATGTACACCAGGAGAAAAAGATACGATTTGGGTCATCGTAGACAGGTTGACCAAATCGGCCCATTTCTTACCATTCAAAGTGGGTTTGTCTACAGAGAAGTTAGCAGAGATGTACGTGCGTCAGATTGTCAGAATTCATGGAGTTATGATGAGCATTGTCTCGGATCGAAATAGTCGCTTTACTTTCCATTTCTGGTGGATTCTGAATATTAGTTTGGATACTCAGCTCAAATTTAGTACTATATACCACCTTCAGATGGACTGGCAGTCAGAGACGACTATTCAGACACTCGAGGACATGCTGCAGACTTGTGTCCTAGATTTTAGAGGTTCTTAGGAGGATTATTTGCATTTGGTGGAGTCTGCATACAATAATAGTTTTCAGGCCAACATTGGGATGTCACCATTTGAGGCATCGTATAGGCATAGATGTCGTACTACCTTGTCATGGGATGACATTGGAGAGCTAGGTTTATTGGGACCTGAGATGGTTGTTGATGCAGCTGAGAAGGTGAAGCTTCTCAGAGATCGACTTCGTGTGGCGCAGGACAGACATCGACATTGGGCCGATAGCCACCGAAGACCTTTGCAGTTTGAGGTACAACTTAGACTTAGGATTAGGATTTTGTTTGTTTTGTGCTTTTGTTTGATCATGTAATTGTTATAGTTAAGGTTGAGACTATGTTTGTGCTAGATTGGAGATCTGGTGTTCCTGAGGATATCTCCGACGCGTGGTACTATTTGCTTTGGTGGAGGTGGAAAGCTTAGTCCGTACTTTATCAAACCTTTCGTTATCTGTGAAAGAGTCGGTGACGTGTCATACAGACAGGAATTGCCCCCTGTATTAGAGGGAGTCCACAACATATTTCATGTGTCACAGTTGAGACGGTATGTAGCAGATCCCAGCCATATACTGGATCATTCCAAAATCGAGATGGGTCCTACTCTTTGTTATCCAGAGTAGCCTGTGGAGATTTTGGATCGACGGGAGAAGGTGCTGAAAAACCAGACGATACCCTTGGTTCGCATAGTTTGGAGGCACTACTCTCCAGGTGAGTCTACCTGGGAGAGAGATGATGAGATGTGCGAGCAATACCCTTATCTTTTTAAGTCTTGAGGTATGATTTATCTATCCTTCTCATCTATTCAGTTTTGTCTTGAATTTCGAGATGAAATTATATTAAGGAGGGTAGATTTTCCATACTCATTTTTCTAATCAGGGGTATCCTAGTTATTGTGTGCTAATTTTGAAGTTTTATTAATTTATTAATTAAATTGATTGGTGTGTGGTTTTGATTGGTGTTTTGGTTATAGAAGGTGGTATAACCTTAGTCAACCTTGATTATAAGCCTAATAATGTAATTAGAATTATTATCGGCTTTTTAAATTTAGTTTAGAATTATTGTCCATTCTAGGAATCTTTTAATTCATTTTAAGTCATTTTTATATAAAGCCTTTAAGCCTTTTTGTCAATAAGCCTTTTTGCCAATGTGCTTTTAAAGCAACTTGAGGAGTTCTGGCCCACAACCAAACCCTAAACCTAACCTTAATACCCCCTTGGCCGGCGACAACAGTAGCCCCCCTATTTTTTATTGTGTTTTAACTTGTAATCGTCACAAGTTCACAAACCCTAGTTTTTTCTTCTCTTCCAAAGGCCCTATTTTCTCGTTTCTCACCCAAATCATTCCAAATGAAGTGCATTGTGACCGTTGGGAGGATACAAACCTGCTGAAGACTTGTTAGCTAGGGATCAGAGGCGTTTGACCTGAGGGAATCGGTAATCGACGTGTTTGGAGGCTTGTTTTACTGAGTTTTGACACACAATAGGTAAATCTCTCTAAACACTTGTTAATTTCATTTTTTTCTTCGTAGATGCATCCATATAAGTACCTCCGACTTGTGCATGTAGTTTGGTAGGTTTGTGATTTTGTTTGATAGCTGTATCGGACACGTGTCGGTCCATTGTAACACATGTTCGACGAAATGCCACTTAGAACTGAAAGTTAGTATTTTTTTGATTCTGCTTTCACGAACTTATTATTTTATGACTTGAAATAACTTTCGTGAAGACAGGTCTTGATTCGACACGATTTCAGTGTCTGAATCGGACACAGACACGCATGCACGAAGGCCGTGCATGCCCTGTTGTCTGTGGGTCATAACTCGACGGACAGGGCACCGTTTCCCATGAAATTTTATGGCCGTGTGGGAGCAACCTCTACCCATGTGCTCCTAGAATTTCACGATGTTGTGTGTAGCATACGCGGAGAAATCCAACGTGTACGATTCAGCCAGTACTGTGCATGCGGCTAAAAATCGTCGCTGACACGGCCTTCGTACGCGAACACGACGCGACGAAGACCTGTTCCAGGAGCTCAAGCACGAAGCTCTATACCTAGGCTACCCAGGGACCTAACCCGAGACACGACGTGGCACGTGTCATGAGCCACGAGGCTGGACACGCGCCCACGAGGTCGCACGTGCGTGCGCACACAACGCTCGGGTTCGGGTGCCCTGTATCACGTGGACGCGACCTGGTGTCATGTCAGTATGTCCTAGACCTAGACCTGGACCCCACCAAGCTATGTGCACGAGCACGAGGCTTCTTTTTATGCGTGTGGCATTCAATCGAGCGAAAACGCACGTGCACGTATATTTGTCAATTCATGCGTATCCGGTTCTCTTCGATACGCACTCTGAAGACACGATACGGACACGAGTTCGACCCCATGAGTACCCGAGCATGTCATACACGTATAAACCTTCGTGTTTGCCAAGTTTCATGAGCTCTAATTGAGTATTTTGTGTTTTGGGCTTTGAGTTGGATTTTCGGGTATCAATTTATATATTTTTGAGTGGTTTTTGTTGAATTTTGATTTTCTGAGAAATTATCTTAGATTTTTGAGTTTATATGATGTTAGATAGATTCTGAGCTTGCTATTATTCATCTCCAATTTCACATTCAAAGGATTCTACCATATGTTATATATATAGCCTATTTAAATTTGATGTCTCTACGTATATATATATAATTGTTTGCTATTAAATATCATGAACAAGAATTACAGAGGAATTGAACTTGATTGCAAACTCACTTGTACAAGAGAAAGCCTAGAAAGAAATCCTAGGAAACAATCTAAGTACAATTATTTAGTTTTAATTCTAGGAGGTGACGATGGAGGCTCGGGAAAGTGTAGCAACTCTGCCTTACTCCTTAGACTATCTGACACGATTCTTGCGCTTGAAGAAATTGCCCTTTGTTGGTTGCCAGCCTTTTGCATGGGTATGGTACCCTGCTATTTATAGTGATTGATATCTTGAGCCGCATAGATGGCCATGTGACCACGTTGCTATAACAGCATACAAAGACCCACTCTTTGGCCGCCAGCTGGTGACTTATTGAGATTTTGTTGCAACAAATCTGGGTGGTTGAGACTTGGTCAGCCTGCCACGTGTCCTATCGCGGGATAGGATTAGTCTGCTTGAGTCATTTTGGGCCGCATAGGTCTTTCAGTATTCGGCCATGCTGGGCCACATAAGACTCATACGGCTTAAGTCGCAGTCTCCCTTGGTCCGCATGTAGCTTGGGGACTTTTGAGCCGCATAAATTTTGTATTCTGGGCCGCATAAGGCTCGTACGGCTCATGTTGCAGTCACCCTTGGCCGCATGAAGCGCATGGATTGAGCCGCATAAGGTTCATATGGCTCGGGTCGCAGTCCATCTAGCCGCTAACTATGTCCAGTCTGGTGACATGACATTTTGTCTGATCACGTCTTATCTTCTTTTTGTCAGAGTGTCAGAGCTGTCAGTTTTGTCAATTTTGACAGAGTTTGTCAGCTTTATTAGAAGGGTTGATCAACTTAGCCGTATAAGTAACTATTCTTTCTGTGGCTCCAATCAGTCTGGTTGTGAGATAGTGAAGATGGGCCACAGGAGGCATGCCGAGTCTGTCATGCGGCTCTTCTTTATGCAAACCAATTTGGCCCAAAGTACTCATGCAGTCAGTTGTGATCCGTATGAACCCTATATTTTCCATGCTTTTATAAGACCCCCTTTAAAGTTTTCAAATTGCAAATTTGGAATACTTTGAATAAGAAATATGGAGATTTGTCAAGCTGCATGGAGTCTTCGAGTCAGGAGAGACATTGAGCCGCAGAAAAATTTTGTGCCGCAGGAAGATCCTATCCATACTGTCAGCTGTCACTGCTGCATTTAATGTCTAGATTTGGATTTGGATTTGGGTTCTGTTTTCGAGATAAAGTTGACGGTTACAAAGGATAAAATCCCCAAACGTCATCAATATCTTTAATGGACTTGAGAATCGAAACGATGCTCTTTCGAAAACCCTATAAATATATGTTGTTCATAGAGGGATTTTTTTCTCTTTCACCTTCTTCTTGTTCGTCTTTATTGTCCCCGTCATCCTTTCTGTCCCAGTTAGTCATGGCTCCAAAATCTTCCAAGTCGACTGGTGCTGCGGCCAAAGTGAAGGGACTCGCCTCTCTGTCGAGAGCTGCGGATTCTCCTTCCACTCATCCTAACATGCAACCCCCTATCAAGGGTAAGGACGGTAGGAAGACGACGACTTAATTTTTGAATGGCCATATCGTATATTTTATGCGCGGGCCTGTCATAGATCGCCTCTATGCTTTTAGGCATGATGCATGCCCTATCTCATTGGACCACATATGTTCTGTATGATAGGGTCGCATGGCTAAAGCATACACTTTATTTTCTTCTGAATGTTAACCCCTCATTTTTCTCTTTTCATATTTTGTCGGGGTTTGGCTAGCAAATTTCTCCAGGACCGATATCGGCAATTTTGGGCATGGAAAAGATGCAACACTTGACACACACATCAAAGTGTTCATAACTCTTCATGCTTTGGAAGACGTTTCCTCATATGGTAGAAAGAACCTTTATACATCAGAGAGTCGGACGGTTGTGGGGCGTCATTGTGAAAGTTCTATTTTTACGGCTCTCCAAGTAGGCAAAAGCAACACTAGGGATGTTATTTTGAAGGTATGGTCTTTTGGAGGAACGGGCCTAAGATGTCTGCAATATGGAGGAGAAAAATGTATACCATATTTTTCTTCCTCCATGCAGCTTCTCAAAGATTCAACAGCCTTGTTTGCTTCTTAGCAGTAAAATATGACTTCTTTCGAGGGCCACGAAACTGCCATTTGATGAAGGCGAAGCGCTGCCAAACTGACAAAACTATGTATTACTATATTTTCCTTTTTTCTCTTTTTGCTGCCGATGTCATCCTATGAATGTAACTGATTTTGAATAAACAGAATACATTTACCCTATTCTCTATTTGTGGTGCTTGTACTAGAGGGCCTAATATAGCATTTGTGTTTGATAAAGGATATCCCATTTGGGGACTTTTGTGGACCTATTGCTCTTTTGTGCATCTGGAAATGCGAGCAAATAGATTTGAAAGATATTTTGTGGACCTACTACTCTTTTTGTGCACCGATGGTGCGAGTAATAGATTAGGATAACTTCTGTGGATCTATTACCCTTTTGCGCACTGGTGGTGCGAGTAATAGATTTTGAGATAAAATCCAACAGAGATAATATGGACGTGATAGGTTTTGTGGTCTTAAGACCATGTCTTTTATCCTGGGTTAGTTACAGGTGTTAAGTCGGGAGACCATCGGTATCAGAGGTAATATGGACGTGACACACGTTAATCAGGAATAATCTTTGGGGGACCTATTACCCTTCTGCGCACTGGTGGTGCGAGTATTAGATTTTGATGCAAAATCCAACAGAGGTAATATGGACGTGATTGATTTTTTGGTCTTAACACCATATTTTTTATCCCGAGTTGGGTACAGGTGTTAAGTCAAGAGACTATCGGTATCAGAGTTAATATGGATGTGACACATGATAATCAGAAATAATCTTTGGTGGACCTATTACCCTTCTGTGCACTGGTGGTGTGAGTAATAGATTTTGAGGCAAAACCCAACAGAGGTAATATGGACGTGATAGGTTTTGTGATCTTAACAACATGTCATTTATCCCGGGTTGGGTATAGGTGTTAAGTCAAAAAACTATAGGTATCAGAGGTAATATGGATGTGATATACGATAATCAGGACCAGAATGTTTGCTCAGAGATAACGATAAGCTGGGCAGACTCCTATGTGATAAAGCATTAGAGTGGAAGTTCAGAGGTATCAGCATACATGACTCGCCACTCAGGGAGATGCGATGTGAATCTACTTGGATAAAATAGAATGTGAGTTCAGAGGTACTTGGTGTACATAACTCGATGGTCTAGGAGATTTGGTGGTTAGAGGAAGTACTAGCATGTCCTTAGACATAGTATTTCTTCAGGAATTTGTCATTTATGGGCATCATGAGCAAGTCTCCGTTCTGCTTCGCGAGTCGGTATGCGCCGTTGGAGAATACGGTCTCGATGATGAATGGACGCTCCCACTTGGGCTAGAATTTGCCGACGGTTTTGTGAGTCATGACCATCGGTCTGCGAATGGCTAGGTCAAGATTGCCTATTTGGAATGTCCTCTGCTTGACTTTCTTATTGAATGACCGAGAGATGCGTGCTTGATAAAGCTCGATGTTTGTTGAGCTTGCAAGTGCTTCTCGTCTAAAGCTTTCAATTCTTGTAGCCGTTGGCGGTAGTTTTCGTCCGATGTCAACCGGTAAGTAAGGGCCACACGAAGTGAGGGGATCTGGGTCTCCAATGGGAGAACTGCCTCGCTCCCGTACACCAGAGAGAACGGTGCATTTTATATAGTCGTCCGACTCATAGTACGGTACGCCAATAAGCATTCGCCCAACTTTCCATTCCAGTAGCGTTTGTTTGAAGACACGAACTTCTTGAGAAGCTTGATTATGGTCTTGTTAAAGGCATCGGCCAGACCATTAGCCGATGGGTTGTAGGCCATTGGAGCCACATTTTGAATCCGATTCTTGTCACGGAATCGATAGAAGGCATGACTTGCGAACTATGGACCATTGTCGTGAATGATCCTCCGTGGCAGTCTAAAATGGTAAATAATGTGATTTTTTTATGAAACTGATCACGTTTGATATCTTTACCTCTGCCAACGGAACAACTTCCGCCCACTTGGAGAAGTAGTCGGTGATTGCAAGTATAAACCGGTGTCCTTTGGACGACGGCACAGTGATTGGGAAAATTATGTCCATTCCTCATGCTTCAACTGGCCAAGAGGCCACCGTTGGGTGCAAGAATTCGGACGGCAAATATATAAAATCTGCATGGATCTGACAAGCCTTACACTTCTTTGCATAGTCAACTGCGTCTGCTACTATCGTAGGCCAGTAGTAGCCCATCCGACGGAGACTGTCCTGCAACTTTGGTCCAGGTTGGTGAGCCCCATAAACGCCATCGTGAGCCTCGCATAAGGCTTCTTTGGCTTCTGCATTTGACAGACATCTTAACATTAGTCCGTCGTAAGATCGTCGGTATAACATTTTTGTTTTTGTGTCATAAAAGAATTTGAGATAACGCTTACTGATTGAAGTTGCTTCTTTCATATTCTTAGGAAGAATTCTATAGACTATAAAGTCGATGAACGGGAGTCTCCAGTCTTGCACATCATTGGTTATCTGGGCGGAGTAACTCATATCATGTTGAACATTATTTTTGGGACAGACCAACTTATGGCCTATCACGTCGACTAGATGATGAGCATAATTTGGAACCGCCAAAGAAGCAGCGAGGCCTGCTAGGGCATCGGCTTCAATATTCTAGAGTCTAGGAACATGCTCTATAAAAAACCCCTCCAAGGTTGCAATGATGGCAATTGCTGTCTGATGATAGGGAATCAGGTTCATGTTACGAACCTCGTACGAGCCTCGAATTTGATTAACAATCAGCTGTGAGTCGCCATATGCTTCTAGGTATTTGACCTCTATCTCTTTTACGAGTCGGAGTTCGGTGACCAAAGATTTATATTTGGCTACATTTTTTGAATAGGGTTCTGTTAGAGAATATGCCCGATTGACTACCAACCCAGAGGAAGAAATTAATACTACCCCGACTCCAGCAACGATATCACCTTATGGCCCTATTCTTGAAGCACCGTCAAAGAACATCCGCCACACATCATCATGTGAAGTTATGTTTGAGTTAACAACTTCGTCTGGGATTTTTTCATAGATTCTGGTTGTTTCTGAGCCTGGATGGGCTGCTAGAAAGTCGGCCAAGGCTAGACCTTTGACAGCCTTCTACAGAACTAAGACCATGTTGTAGGGGGATAACAGTATCGGCCATATGGCTAGACGAGAACAGAGAGCGCCTGGCTTGGTCATGAGAACCCTGAGAGGGTTAACTCGCGAGACATGATGGATTGTCTGCCCTGACACATAGTGTCATATTTTCTGAATAGCGAACACCAAGGCAAGGCATTCCTTCTCCACGATGGTGTACCTATGCTCCGACCCCACCATCATTCAGCCGAGATAATAGATGGCTTGTTCGTACTCCGCATCATTGTTCAGCGCTAGTAAGGCACTGAGGGAGTGTTCCATCGCCCGTACATAGAACATGAAGGACTTTTCGGCGACCGGGGATACTAGAACTGGCAGATTCGACAGGTATTCCTTAATGTCATCAAAGGTACGTTGACATTCTCTATTCCATATAAAAGAGATGCCTTTCTTCATGAGTTGTGTGAAGGGTTGACATCGCCCTGAGAGGTTAGATATGAACCTCCTGATGTAAGTTAGTCTTCCCCTGAAGGCCGTGGAGTTCACGGAGGTTCCTCGGTGGACTCATCTCCATGATTGCCTTTGTCTTGTCGGGGTCTATGTGATTGCCCCGGGAAGTAATGACAAAGCCCAAGAACTTTCCGCTGGATACACCCAGGAAGGACTTGGTGGGATTCATCTTCAGATTGTGTGCTCGTATAAGGTCGAACACTGTTCTCAAATCGTGTAAGTGATCATCCTTCGAGCGACTTTTAACGGTAATATTGTCAACGTAATACTCCACAGTCTTGCGCAAGTGATCTCTGAAGATGACGCTCATCGCTCATTGATATGTAGCACCGACGTTCTTTAGGCCGAAGGGCATAACTATGTAACAATACATGTCGATCGGTATTTGAAATGACATATGATTCTCATCATCATGAGACATTTTGATTTGGTTATATCCTGAAAAGCCATCCATAAAGGACATGCGCTCGAAGCCACACGTATTATCGATCATTATGTCGATGATTGGAAGAGGAAATTCATCCTTAGGACATTTTGTTGCGGAAGTCGATGCAGATTCGAATCTTTCTTTTTTTTTTTTGACAACTGGTACAATATTAGCTAACCAGTCTAGGTGCTGCTCCTCGCGGATGAAATCGCTAGCTATAAGCTTATCCACTTCCACTTCAATGGAGTTCATGATGTCTAGACGGAATCCCCATTGCTGTTGTTTAACTGGTTTTGCGTCCGGATGAATATTGAGCTTATGAAGTACAATCTCGGGGTTCAGCCCTGGTATGTCTTCATAGCTCCAGGCAAAAATGTCGATATATTCTCTGACGAGTTGCAACAACGACTCCCGTTCGTCGTCCATCAGGCTTTTACTGACGAAGATTGGCTTTGGAGAAGATTCATCACCGAGGTTAACTTGCATAACCTCATCTTCAGTGGGAGGGTCACGTAGTTCAAAGCACTTCTCCTATTATGCATCCAGTTGTTGGACCCATGGCTCCAATTCAAGAGGTTCAAGTAGATCTTCGTCTTCCTTTTCAATGCAGCGGATGCCATATTGACAGATAATGTCTGCCTAAATATATCTCCAATGCTGTCATCAGAATTGTATGTAGGTGATTCGGATGAGTGAGAATGCCACTCGTATTTCTCATCGGAGCTCTCGGGCGTTGTTGCTGGTGTAACATAATCGAGGCCGCATTTGGGGTTTCCCAAACGAAGTTGACAGCTGTAGAGGCGATCGCCGACCTTTGCCATAATTCAGACCTGGGGTAGCCTCCATGTCATACCCCTACTTTTGCATGAAGTACTCGGCTTGAGGACTATACAGGTAGAGCGGTAATCCTTTCGTATCGGGTTCGAGATCAAACTCTTGAGGCATGAAGGGTTGAGGACCTTCTTTTCGGCCAAAGATGATCATGTGATCCCCTTCCCTTCTACCTGGGATTCGGAAGTAGGCACCTCTAATGGGAGTAAGTCGATTTACGGTATGGATGGTTGTCACCTGTGTGTATAGGTTAATGTCCCGACCGTGTCCTACAGTATACATCAGATTGAGTTTATTACACTCAGAATGTCACGCCTGGCTTTCGTATGAGCGATCGTCCTTACTAAGGCGTGATGCCGCATGATCCTAGATTGCGCTCGTGTAAGGCAGTTCCATAACGGCCGATTTTAGCGGCAGCGACGGGGTCGTCGCACAGAAGTCCAAGCAAAAACATTGAAACATGCAGCAAAAATTTAAAGGCAAAACACAAGTTATTCAAAATAAGCTCTTTATTGATATTGAACAATCAGATTACAATAGGCGCAAAGCCATGATTACAAGTCTCTCGTGCTCACTTTTATCTCATTATACAAGTCACTCTGCTCTCTCTCATCTCTTTGTTTGCCATTGATTGTAAAAGTACAGAACAATTATCGGAGGACTGAACTTAGACTCACAATACAAACTCGCTCGTACAAAGAAAGCCTAGGGACGAAAACCTAGGTACAGCAGTCTAAGTACGATTGTTTATTTTAGATTCTGGGGGGTGATGATAGAGGCTCGGGAAAGCGACGGCCGCTCTGCCTTACTCCTTGGACGATCGGTACGCAGCCTTGACTCGGGGAAGATCTGCTTGGTCGTTGACGAAGAAATGCCTTCTTGCTCTCTCTCTGATTGCTCTCCTGGCTTCTCTCTCTCTGTGTATATTCTCTCTCTGACTATGGGGGAAGTCTCTCTGTGTATACGTATTCTTCTCTGGTTTCTTTTTTTTGTATATCTCTCTATATCTTACAAGGGAATGGCACCTTGCTATTTATAATAGTAGGATATGACCACTAGGGTTCCCAATGATTAGATCTTGGAGATGGCGGCGGCCTGGGGATTGATCAATCCAGGCCGTTCGTTTCTGATTGTGACGAATCAGAACCATTAAGGATAGATTACGCCAAATCCCCTTTAGCAATTAATGCTGATTGGCATAAATCTTCCTTATAATGATTCTCAAATATCTGCGAATAAATCAAATTTATTCTCCTGCCACGTGCCCCAGATCATTGGGATTCGACCCGATCTTGGATTGCCATAAATCTGGGAGATTGATCGGCTGAGGACACATGTCCTGAGAGCCAATGGTGAGACTGGAACCGTATGCAGATTGGGCCGTATGAGATTTGGGCCGCATGAATTTTGGGCCGCATAAGACTTGGGACACGTGTCAGGGCTGTCTGGGCAGTGGCCCCCTCCTTCAGACTTCTGAACCATATGATGAGCCGCATGAACCGCATAATGGTGTGTCTGCTTGAGCCGCATGGGCATGATCTTCTTGAGCCGCATAGGGATGATTCCACTCGAGCCGCATGGGACAGCTTCACTCTGAATCGCATGGGAAGTTTTTACTTCGAGCCGCATAAGCACACCCACGTGGCAGGGCCACGTGGCATTTTGTTGCTCTCGGGAGATCGTGTCAGAGATTTCTTTCTCTTCCCTAGAGATTTATCATCATGACAGAGTCATAATTACCTGCTTTGGTGTCAGGTCTGTCAACTTTTCAGAGGGGTCAGCCGTCAAAGTAATTAATGCAGCATGGATCGGAGGGGAGCACTGTCACGCCACATGTCTTCTGAGCCGCATGGAATACCTCCGGCCGCATAGCTCCTTATGCCGCATGACCCCCTGAGCCGCATGCGTTTTCTGAGCCGTATGGGTCTTTCTTGGCCGCATAAGTCAATTTCTTTAGTATTTTCCATGCTTCTACAGGACCCCCTTCAAAGTTCTCAATTTGTAAAATTGAAATACTTTGAACAAGAAGCATGGCCGTATTAGCCACATATGTAATCCCGACCGCATAGATGTCCTGGCCGCATAAATTATTCTGTCGCATAGGTGATTCAGCCACAGGAGACTTTCAACCGCATGGCCTCTAGCCACGTCATCATTTGCCACGTATGACAATCTTTAGCACTTAAGTGTTGTCGATGTTTAAAGGGCACTTTTTAGTGCGGGATCCGAGGAGCTTAGCCTTCATTTTCGGCGGCTTATTTTGATAACCGAAGGGTCGGTTTATGTGTATGCACGGGAATCGAAACGCTCCATCTCTGTTTATAAATACGGGTAACTTTAGCCGGAGGGACTTCTTTACCTTCTCTTTCGTTCACTCTTTTTCCTGTCTTCTCCTTCCGATCTTCATTGTCGAAGCAATGGCTCCTAAGTCTTCTAAAGCCATTTCTATCGCCGCGAAGGGTAAGAGGGTGACGTCCTCGTCAGCCGTCGAACCTGACGCACCCGAAGTGCCCTCTGACGTTCGTCCTGCTTTTGAGGGTAAGGGTCGCTTTTAGATCTTTAGTACTCCTGGCTCTGTTGCATATTTATGCACAAGCCCCTTCTCCAATCTTGATGGCAGGGCCGCATATGCTGTGTGAGCCGCATGACTGTTTCATGCCCGAGCCGTATAGATAAAGCCCCATGTTTGAATCGCAGAAGACGGATCTAAACTACATACAATCTCCTCCGAACGGAGCCGCCTATGTGTTTTAACAGGCTGAACCGCATAGCGCTTTGTGCCGCATGAATTCTTTTGTTTAAAAATGTGTTCACTCGTCCAACCCGCATAAGCTATCGAGCTAGAGTCATATGGAATTTGCATCTGAGTTAGGCCGCATGTGACTGTATTGACTCGAACCTCATATGCTTCCCCAAAACTGTATTTCTTGGGACCCAACTGGATTGGAGCCGCATAAGTTGGGACCCCACTGGACTGGAGCCGCATAAGACCTTATTGACCTGAACCGCATAGGCTCGTGAGAGCTTCTTTATTCAGTAAATTTTTATTTTAGCCTTCTTTTAATCCTGTTTCTTCTTTTGCCCTTTCTTCAGTGAATCTTCCAACCAACCCAGCAGGAGAGCTCCTTGTGGGTCCAGCTCGGTGCGCCGTGGGCGTGCAACTTGATGACTTAATCCGTCGTATAGTGGATCATCTTCCCACTAATGAGCCTAGGGATAGGGTGGCTGCTATCAACAAACAACCTTTCAGCTTTCTTTGTTTCATGATGAATTCGGGGCAGTTGGATGGGGAATATCTGAAACCGGCCTTTCTCTTCGGGGATGCCTTTTTCATAAAGAACTCCCGATTGCTGGATGTCTCAGAGCACTGGGATTTTTCTGTAGACGGGGTAGAGATTCCTATTCCCGAGATGGAGCGACATTATCCTCTCTCGTGGTTTAACATGGTGCCGCTGAACAGGACGATGGTGAGCTCTTTGACTCCTACCCAACAGGGAATGTTTGTGGGCAAAATTTACCACAACGGACGCACGGGTTTAATATGTGCGGGCAAGGACTCCGTGAGTCGGACTGTGATAGGGCTGCTCCCGGGTACTTTTGTGAACACAACCGGCCCTAATTTTTCCTTCATCCTAGCTGATACTTTTCTGAATCAGCTTGCTCGCAAGGGGTCTTATCCCATAGGCAGGTTGTCCCTGCTGAATTGGAATAACCCTATTCCCACATGGACTAATCTTACCTCCTGGATTCTGAGGACGTACGGGGACTTCCTTCAGGAAATTGATCTTTACTACGCCGTCAGGGGTACCTACTACGGATTGCCCATTAATAAGCCCTTGTTTATGGCTCTATTGGAGTTGTATAACCGGCATATTGGGACTTTTTTACCCCCGGAGGAGAACTGGGGCTTGCTCTTCACGAAATAAACACTGTATCCAGATTGCCGTGGGGAGGCGAAGCTTTTGAAGTATACACGCCGACAAACGAAGAGCTCGGGGATTTGGATCAGCGGTTTCCTGGCTTCGTCGGCGTGTACCAAGAACTGTTGTGTCATCATAGCGCCTGCCATCAGATAGCTATTAAGAAGATAAATAGTTCAGAAGGGAACGCCCCTCATACCAGGGACTGGATTTTATATCTTTTTAAGTTGCGTCCTTCTGGTCACGTTTCGTCTCGAGCTCCCCAAACCTCAGAGGAGGTTAAGGATATGATGTCGAAGGTTAAGAAGTCGAAGTCTACTCGTGACCAGTTTGGGAGTAGCACTGACTCCCTCAGTTATTTCCACTATGGTACCCGGGAGATGTCTAATAAAGCGATCTTGGCTGGGTTTTTGATGGTGTGGCTACGCAACTGTGTAGTCTCGGGCGGCACTGGTTCTATAGAAAGGATCAGCCGCCATTTCATTCTTCCTGCTATAAAATTGGTCTTCAAAGTGAGGCTGGCACTTCTCCCGGCCATGGTGTGTAGCATACACCACGGCCTTCGTGCCTTTACATCCAAAGTTATTGCTCGTGATGTGTCGACGGACTTTAACCGGATAGAACTACCATACCACTACCTCATGGGGTAGTTATTGATGCACTATCGGTCATTGATGAGGCCGGGACCCGATAAAAACGTCTCTGTTGATGACGCCTTCATTTTCCGATATCGTCATCAGCCTTGGGAACACGATACCATGCCGGCCTGCCGGAGGGCGTTGGCGAGAATTGACGAGCTCGAATTCTTCGTATCTCTCCCTGAGTTCACCCCTGGAGAAGTGAGGAGGGTACACGTTGACGGCGTTGATCCTCCCCAACTTTTAACTGAGAAGATGCTTCTTTGGTTACGCAACATCCGTCCCGCGCACCTGGTGTATCATTACCGAAACAGGGTATACTTGGAGCCTTATCTTCCCAGTAGATTTTCCCATCAATTTGGGTATAGTCAATTGTTCCTGGATCGCCCTAGCGCTTGCTTGAGCTTCGAGGGCAGTGTACTTGATGGCATTCGGGCTTGGCATTATTATAATGCGACCCATACCCGAGCTAGCTTCTCACTCCCTGACGCCAAGGTGGAGGGTGATATTTTGTATATAGCGGCTCTTTATCATGTTGCAGCGAGCAAACCTCCTATTGGTTTTGATACGAATACTAGCTTCATTGTTGGCACCAATTTGGCCGAGAAGCCAGAAGGGTCCAAGAAGAGGAAAAAAAGGACGAATAGAGTTCCTGTATCGGACTCAGAGTCCAATAGGGCGGATGAGGGGGACGACGAATAGGACACTGATGACTTGTCCCATTCTTCGGGTGAGGAGGTTGGGACTCAACCTCCAGTCGTGCAGGCCGAAAGGGCCGTGGGTCAATCGTCTAGTCTGTCTGACGAGGTGGTGAAGGATCAACCATCTGCGATACCTGGCCCCTCGCGTAAACGGAGCAGGCGCGAGACTACCACTGACGACCGAACTTATTCTATGAAGCGCGCTGCGGTAAGACGTCGCAGGCTGTTTATTGATGATGTGGAGGATGTTCCTGAGGTGACTTGGGCTTCAGCTGTTTCCTTTCTTCTTCTTTTATGTTGTGACCTAATTATTTGTTTCTCCTGCTCTTTATAGGCATCGGACGAGCTCGCCCCTCAGGACCTAATTATGGAGGCTAATCCAGTCCTGTCTCATTTAGTCAGTGGGGTGTGCACCGCTATCATTGCTGCTGGGGTACTTCCGGTTGCGACCGAGGATTCTTGCCCTGCTGGAACCTCAACCCAGGGGGATGGGAGCTTTACTGCGCCCGTTCCTTAAACATCTGAGCCCCCTCATGATGGCTTTGTGGGTGGGGAAACTATGCCGGTGGTGAACGAGCCGTCGCCCCCATGCTCTTCCCCTGGTAATGCAAATTGAACTATAATTCGTGAATCAGCATACGTGTTCCTGTCATTCTTTAAATTCTTCGTCTAACGGTTGTTTTGTATGTTCAGATCCCAACCCGTCATTGCCAGTGATTGATATTGCTGGATCACACCCTATCGGAGAGGGCCTGACGGAATCTCCGTGTGTCGAGGGTCCTTCGTCTGAGTCGAGCTTGGGGCCTCAGGCAGCGGTACTGCCGGGACAAGGGACGATACCCCCTGTGTCCTCCCTTGCGAATGTGATTTCGGGGGTCAACCTTTCCTCCCTGCCGAGCATCCACGCTATTCGGGCGGCGGAAGAGGAGTTAGCCGCCATTCAAGCCTCTTTTCGTACGGAATTTGCTTCTTTGGTGGCGGGTGCGGTAACTTCTGAAACTGCCCCTCTGGTACCGTCTGCCACTCTCCCTCTGACGCCGTCATCCATAGAAGTCTTGGATGATGCGTTACAGGACGTAGTTGCTAGTTTCCATCGTCATCTGAAGAGGGGGATCGAAGCAGCGGTGGAAAGGGGGACTCCCTTCACTCTGGCCCGTCGATGTGCTGGCGGCCAGATTAATACCCTTAAAACACTCCCTGGGGGAGAGGAACTGGCTGCGCTCTTGGAGCCTAAGCTATTAGAGGCTGACCGTCTCGTTGCCCAGTTTCGCTCGTTGCAACAGACTGATTTACCTGCGGCCATAAATCGAGAATGCAACTTCCTCACTACCGTGGTGGAGAAGGTGATGGCTGCCCGGGAATCACTCAAACCGGCTATATTATAGGACCGTCGGAATCTGACTCAGTTGCACGACCAGTGGAGCCGTCGGACTGAAAATTACACGACTCGAGAAGCGGATGCTTCTCGTAGGGTGGCTGATGTTCGGGAACAGATCCTCGAGCTCCAGAGAAAGCTGGCTTTCCTGGAGTCAGAGCTTGAGGCCGTTCGTGTTGAGAAAGAGATTGCTATTCAGGAGGCTGGCAAGTATAGTAGGGCTTCTGCTAATCTAGAGCTTGCCCTAAAGAAGGTGGAGGACAACTGGCAGGCTTATACACATTTGAATGACGCAGAGCAGCTATCCCAAGAGGCCGAGCGTCGAGCTAAGCAAAGGCTCGATCGGGGGATTGCTTTGGTAAAGGACCGTCTTTTGGAGTTGTGCAGTGCCGAGCTATAATCGGCCTCTTGTTTTGTCCCCGTTTTCCCCTTCTTTTTTTTTTGAAAGGGACGTGGTCCCGAAATATGTAGTACTTCTTTTCTTCTTTCAAATAAAGAGTATTTTCCATTCTACCCTTCATTTGTATTGCCTGTTGTGCCTGTGATATTGTGGTGATGTTCTCCCCCGCATAGGGGATATATTTGTGGACCTGTTACCCATAGCGTATCTTGGTTTTAGGTAGAGATAACAAGTTTCGGTCAGGATGCCTGAAGCAGCCATAGCAAAGTGGTCATGGGTGATCTTGGTATTGAGAAAAGAATTGCCGTAGAGCAGCTGGGCTCCTGGGGCATGATGAGGTGATAGGTTTGTGTTAAGAAATTTAGCTGAGGATATTTGTGGGCCTATTACCCTTGGCATACCCTGGTTTAGGATACGGATAATAGGATGAAGGGGGATGTAGGTCCTAAAAAATCAAGTTGCATTAATCAACAAAGTCAAAAATTCAAGATATTCATCATTTTGATGAGTTGCGCAGACAACAGATTGCGCAGACGTCACTTTGTGCAGGTTGGTTTGCGCATGTTCCCAACTGCGCAGGATGACGTAGCAGAAGTCATTATTGACTGAATCAAATCAGATCTTCCTGACAGCTGACAACACGAATAACGAGGAGACTGTTCGTTTTTGGCGCCACACAGTGCTCGAGGACGGCTGACAGTTGGCAGCACAATCCGTGGTTGCGCAAACGAAGCCTGCGCAGTCTGAGTCTGCGCAAACCAGTGTATGCGCAGTTCACTTTGCGCATTCTACCAACATAACTGATAAATTACTTGTGGCATTCATGCCATCAATTGCTCATTACGTGGCAACTGTCTATGCACGATCATGCGTATTTCAATCAAATAATGCCATGTGTCTCAGATAGTTGGCCCACGATCCAGTAACTGCCTGTGCAGTCCATATCTGCGCAAACCAGTTGCTGCGCAAATCAGCTTGCGCAGTCCAAAATAACTGAAAGTTAGTTATTTTCAGAACTCTATAAATAGAGTTTTAAGTCTTCATTTCAAGGGAGATCAAGATCAGAGATCAGAAATCAGAGAGTTCAGGAGTTCTTGCCAAAGTGCTGCTGCATTCTTCCGAGACTTTTGTCTTCAACTTCAGAGGCTTTTGCCTTCAGTTTCCAGAGTTGTTTTCAACTTCAAAGGCTTCGTCTTCAAAGTTCACATCGTCCAAGGGATAGAGCAATCGTCATCAAGATTGGATTCCTATAGTTGTAATTTTCCCAGAATTTTTGTAATCTTTATTACAGTTTGTATCAATAAAGTTTTATACTTTTGTTTTTGCAAACAAAATGGCGACTCTGCTGGGGACAACTTTCTCCTCCGACGAGGAAGTAGCAACTCAATGTGACGTAGCGTCTATCGGGAAGACGCAAAAGACGCTGGTTGTTAAGGTCAACCAGACAGCCTACGAGGCGATGCTCAACTCCAAGACCACTCCCCGTACTGCAGTCACTTCTGCCAAGAGCAAAGTGCACTCAGTTTGGGTCTCCAAGTCTGCACAATCTGGCAGTTTTGCCACCAAGGATGCTGTACCAACTGCTGCACAATCTGCTAGTCAGATTGCTGCACAAACTGCTATACCAATAGTTGTACAGTCTGTCTCAACAACTGCTGCACAATCTGTTGCAGTCAAGGCTGTGCAGTCTGCTGCAACTATTGTGCAAGCTACTTCATATGCTATCTTGTCAAAACAGAAGACTCCTATAACTCTGGCGCAATTGGCAGTGGCTTTTCCTGTGCAAAATAGCACTCCAGTAACCAAAGTGCATCCCAAGCACTCTAAGACAAGAACTCCTGATGCACTTCCTACCAAAGCTTCTAGTGCACAAATGACTAGTGCACCTTCCACCCATGCGCAAACCAAGTCTGCGCAATCCAAGAAAAATAGCCTTTTGGCTAAATTCCCTTCTTCTCACAATAAAAGAAGAGATTCTACTCCTCTTCCCAAGCACCCTATTGTCCCTGCGCAATCCACTGAGGGTAGTCCTTTGACTATTCCTCTTTCTCTTCAAAGCAAAGGAAAAGGCCCATAGGTCTATTCTCAAACTTCCTTCTCTCATGACTTGGAAGATAACAGAGGGAAACGCTCTTTAGCTAACCCTTCATCTCAAAACAAAGGAAAAGGCCCTTTGGTCTTTTCTCAGTCTTCTTCAGTCTTTACTGAAGAGGATCCATCGCAATGTGTCTCGGCACCAATCAATTCAAGAACTCTGGCAAACAAGTATTCTTCTTTCCTTTATAACAAGAGTACTTGTACTAATCAAAGAGGTATTCTGCCTACTCCGATAGCAGAATTCTAGGATCTCCCGACTCTCCAAATTTGTCGTTCCAGACAGGGAAAACTGTTAGTGCCTCAAACAGAAACTCCTGGGGGTGAATTTGTTGACCTCAGAACTTATCTTAACCGATCCACTTCGGTAAAACGCAAACAGCCAATGCCGAAGGTCAAACATCATCAGAAACAAATCTCCAAGGTCAAAAATCTTGACACTTATGCCAATGAAGTGAGTACTTCCCTGTATACTCAAGGGACTAAACATTTGAAGAATCGGAATTATGTTCCAAATGTTATCAAAGAACAGGTCCCTCGGAACTTTCCTCGTCCTGTTGTAGATCTTCGAGAACATCTAAGACAAAAATAGGATAATGTCTCAATATCTCCATCTCAACCATCTGATCATCACTGTAATCATAAAGTCATCATCCAATGCTGTTGTCAAACGACAAAACGATCTGTCTTCGATCGTTTAACTTTTGCTAAATCTGAACCTATGTCAGAAGAAGACGAAGTTTTGTATGCTTCTGTTAACATGACTTCCCGAGACACTGGGGGTAAAAGATGCTCTAAGCATGGTAGACTCCGCAAGCCAAGCCAACGGTATTTGGAATTACTTCAAGAATCTTCTGAAGGAGTATTTCAACATACCCGTTCTCGAAGCCGAGATACAATCGGTCAAAGGAATCTTCCTCAAAACCCTTCAGGTCATCTTTCTATTTCTCAGTCAGGAGATGATTCGTTCTCTGATTATGATGCATACAGTGAAAGCTCTGAACAAACAGTATCTTCCACTGTGCCAAGAGAAGTGACGGCTTATGTTGTCACCGATGATCCGGATGTTTCAACTCCCGCAAATCAGGAACAGCGAATTGCTGCACTCGAAGACAAATTAAAAACCATGGCTGAGATGGTTGCTAGTATGCATTCCATCATTGTATCACAGCATGCTACACCACCAACTGCACCTATTACTAGTCCAGAGATCATAGCATCTTCAATACCTGCCAATACTGGGCTGGGGGTAGTGCCTCCCCAAATGCCTCCTGTACAAGTGCAAGTACAAACTACGCCTAGCCAGTCAGGAGCTGGGGGTAGTACTTACAACGCTGTTCGTCCTCCTACCACTACAACTCAACCTGCTCCTTCTTCTTCATCAGAAGACGCCAATGAAGCTGTCAAACTCTTACGAACCCAGTTTGAAGCATTTAAAGAGAAAGACAATCTACAAAGATTAGGGATTAAACAGCCCTATCCGGTTGAATGGAAGGACGTCCCGTTTCCCCCAAAGTACAAAATCCCTATAATCTCTCTGTTCGATGGCAGTACTTCCCCGAGTCAATTCATCAATCATTTTGAGGTAATGACTGTTCAACTTCAGCCAAATGACGCTCTTCTTACCAGAGTGTTCGTCGGTTGTTTAGCCGGCGTAGCATACGACTGGTACAGAAGTTTGCCCGATGGTTGCATCACATCCTTTTCAGGTCTCAAACAAATCTTTCTGGAACGATTCTATGAAGGATTTAATGATATGACTATGTCAGCTCTCAACAAAATCAAACAAAAACATAATGAAACTGCTGAGAGCTTTATTGAACGGTTCCGCCGTGAAGCTTTGAAAATGCCTCCTGGAACTCCAGCTGCTGTCACTATTGATACTTGTAAGGCAAATCTTTTACCTATTATCAGTATGTGGACGGGATCTACCCAATTCCAAGATTGGCCCTCATTCATCGTCAACGCCAAAGCTGCTGAAGTAAGTGCCGACAAGTTCAAACAATTGGGGGTACAAATGTCTAACCCTGATCGCGATGAGCATCAGAATTCAGGTGGTGGCAATCGCCAGAACAATCGCAAAGCGAAAGAGACTTTAAACATTAACTTGAACAAAAATAAAGAGTCTTTGGCTGTCAATGTGGCCCTACCTACATCTACTCCTACTCCTTCTGCACCTCCACCAAGGGAACCTCGTCCAAAAGTGGAATATTCTTTTGATGAGAATGACACTGCAAGTATCTTCGAATGTTTACTCAAAAGCAATAAGATTCAACTCCCTGATCCAAAGAAACCTGATGAAGTCAATAAGACTAATCATCCCAAGTATTGTGTCTATCACCGATTTATTGGACATCCTACTCGAGCATGCTATGTGCTCAAAGGTAAGATTCAAGAGCTTGTCAATGCTGGTGTAGTCACTCTGCAACAAGATGAGAAGACTGTTACTGCAAATATGGTTTCAGTCCAGTTTGGAGATTTTCCTCCGCAGATGATACAGCATGGTGTCATTCCAATTCCTAAAGCAACCCTTGAGATTGAGAATCTTCCGCTTCCATCCAATGAAGGTCTTATTCCCTTGTCTCTTGACAATGGTGAAATTATGTGGATCCATCCTGATCTTGCTCCTGAATTTGAGATATCTTCCAAGGAGAAAACTCGTTCTAAAGGCAAAACTAAGATCTGCAACATGGTATCTTTTGATCCCATTGTTGACGAAGAGATTCTGTTAGGCACCAGATCAGGGAAAGCCTATTTGAAAGATCATTCTGAAAGTCAAAAGGATCCTGCTTCTTCTTCCGAACCTGCTCCGGTACAACCTGCATCTGCTGAAGAGGTCCCTTCCACATCTTCACCAGTTGTAGTATCAATTCCTCCTAAGCCAACAACGGCTGACAAAGGCAAGCAACAAGTTCGATTTGATAAACCTCTAAAGAAGTCATCTCCTACTGGGCTTGAGAAGCCTTACAACTTTGATATATTGGCCCAATTAGCCAATACATCGGCTAGATTGTCAATCTTTGAACTTTTGCGTCTTTCCAAGGAGGCACGAGAAACTCTAAGTGAAGCTCTGATGCAGGCTGAAACTTGTTTAACTCTTCTCAAGAAGCCAGAATTAGAACCAGTCTCTTGTCATCACTGTCATAGTATTTTGGAACTGATCCCAAATATTACCTTCACTCAAGATGATATGTTAATGGAAGATAATAGACATGATCGTCCTCTTTACTATACAGGATATGTTGATTCAATGAAGGTTGATCGTATCCTGATAGATCCAGGGTCTGCACTTAGTATTATGCCAAAGATAATGCTAGATGCGTTGAAAATACCGGTGCATAGTCTTTCAACTACAATCACTACTATCTTGGGATTTAACCAAGAAAAGAGTGAACCTTTGGATAAGATCCGCCTGAAACTTCAAATAGGCAATCTTCGCACAAAGGTGACCTTTTATATCATCGACAATCATGGTTGTTCTTATAATGCTCTCCTGGGAAGGCCATTCCTCCATGAACACAATGTCGTTCCATCAACTCTTCATTAATGCTTTAAATACGTTGATGACAAAGGACAAGTTCACAAGGAAGTTGCGGACCTTTATCCTTTCAAGGGTGTTGAAGCTTATTGCAACGATGCTCGTATGTACAAGGATGAGTTTATGAAGGTGGTATTGGCTATGGATACTGAAGAAGATCAAAAAGCAGTACCTCAAGACACTATTATCATACCTGTTAAGGGGCGAGTTTCTCATCCTCAATCTTCCAAGCCACTGGTTATTCACTTACCAGTTCAAAAGAAATCAGTTGATGCTGATGAAAATCAAAAGGAGCTCACCTCTTCTGAGCCACTTGTTATCGACTTACGTCGTAACAAAGACAAAAAGCAGCTCATTCCTTCTGAGCCACTTGTTGTTGATCTAAATCGCAACAAGGAAAAAAGGGAGCTCACCTCTTCTGAGCCACTTGTTATCGACCTCCGTCGTAACAAGCCTCCTCCACGTTCTTCTTCTCCCCCTCTTGTAATCAATTTGACCAAACCTGCTAAGGTTAAAGGTCCTGTTGTAAATACTGATGTACAAATCAATGAAAAAGCACCTACTTTCCAGTATATTAATGTTATTTATTATACTAAAAGTTATTTGGATATGTTAGATAGCTTCCAATCAATTACACTGGGAGTCGTACAATCTCTTCAGACAGAAGTCTCGCTTGAAGATCCAGATGATTCTTACCGTATTCACCCTTCTTTGAAGAAAGGTGAAAGTCCAGCATTTTTATATAAAAGACCGGAAACAAAGATTAACTATCGGATGATAGCAAAGTTAACGATACGGGACGTCTCCAGTTCCATCGTTATAGTCAACAATCAAAAGACATCGTCCGAAAGATGGGTTACGACTTCAAGAGCGGCCTTAACTATGGTAAAGGTAGACGAACTCCCATTCGTACAACAGTTCCAAACGGAAAATCACAAATGTATTATGGCAGGACCAAGAAAGGTCTCGAATATACTTCTCCTCCACTGTTATCCCCAGCGGCTTCTGAATCAGATAGTGAAGAACGTTCTAATTCTTCTGATTCCAGATCATGGGATTCCGATACCAGCATCGGTGAAGTTCATCGTATAATCGTATCTTCTAACATGGTCTCCGTTGAACTACCTGAAGGCTGTGATGAAGATGTTGAAGAAAGTCCGAAAACAGATCCTTGGGCTCAACATATGGAAAACCAATGGGTACTTCATTTTGAACAACGTGAACCTCCTACTGAAAATCAATTAGTTCAAATTGATGTAGGGGAAAGCGAGTCACCTCGGCCAATCTTTATTAGCAAGAATCTTCCAGAAGCAAATAAGCAAGAGTTGATTCTTCTTATTAAAGAATACATAGACGTCTTTGCTTGGAGTTACGAAGACATGCCAGGTTTAGATCCCAAGATTGCTACTCACAAACTGAACATTCTTCCTAATGCTAAACCGGTCAAACAGCAACAAAGGCGATTTAAGCCTGAAATGATGGACGCAATTGATGATGAAGTTAAGAAGCTCATCGCTTGTGGCTTTATTCGAGAAGAGCAACATCCTGATTGGGTAGCCAATGTCGTTCCAGTTCTGAAGAAAACTGGAAAAGTTCGAGTCTGCATCGACTTCCGAGATCTCAATGAAGCATGTCCAAAAGATGAATTTCCTCTTCCTATCACAGACGTCATGATTGACAATACTTGTGGGTTCGAGCGAATATCTTTTATGGATGGATTCTTCGGATATAATCAGATTAAAATGCATCCTGAAGATGAAAAGCATACATCTTTCTGCACTCCTCGAGGAGTCTATTGTTACACAGTGATGCCATTTGGTCTCAAGAACGCTGGTGCAACTTATCAGCGAGCCATGAGTACCATTTTCAGAGAACATCTTCGTAAAACAGTCGAATGCTACGTTGACGATATTGCTGTCAAAAGTCGTCTAAAAGAAGATCACATCCAAGATTTAAGAACAATATTTAATCTCATGCGTCAACATCAGCTCAAGATGAATCCCACCAAGTCATTCTTGGGTGTCTCTAGTGGCAAATTTCTCGGCTTCGTCATTACCTCTAAGGGTATACACGTGGATCCCGAGAAGATCAAAGCCATTCAAGAGATGCGTCCTCCATGCAACCTAAAAGAGCTACGAGGATTCCAAGGCCGACTTGCGTACATCAGGCAATTCATTTCGAACTTGTCTGGACGCTGCAGACCATTCACTCAACTAATGAAGAAGGGTGTATCTTTTGTTTGGACTGAAGAGTGTCAACGAGCATTCGACGATATCAAACAATATCTTATGAACCCACCAGTTTTGGTGCCACCTATCTCTGGTATTCCATTCTTGATGTATGTCCGTACTATGGACCATTCATTGGGTGCTTTACTTGCCCAAAAGAACAAAGAAGGCCATGAACAGGCTATCTACTATCTTAGCCGAACTATGAATGGTGCTGAACACCGTTATAGTCCGGTCCAGAAAGAATGCCTGGCTCTCATGTTTGCTGTGCAAAAGACGAGGCATTATATCATTGGTCAAACTATTCATGTTATATCTCGAGTTAACCCTCTTCGGGTACTCATGAAGAAACCTAGTACACTTAATTCTCGGTTGGCTACATGGGCAATCCTGCTAGCTCAATATGACATGGTGTATGTTCCACAAAAGTCTGTCAAAGGTCAAGCGCTGGCGGATTTTTTAGCAGCTCATCCTGTGCCTGATACATCTAAACTCTATGACGAAATTCCTGACGAGACATTAGAAGTCAATATGATCTCCGAAGAGTTTCCAACTTGGCATCTATTCTTTGATGGTGCATCAAGAATTGGACCAAATGGTGCTATAGTGGCAGGTGTTGGAGTTGTTCTCGTTTCTCCAGACGGATTAACTATCCAAAGAGCCTACTCTTTAGATGAACCTTGCTCTAACAATGTGGCAGAGTATAATGCTTTACTTGTCGGCCTTCAGCTAGCTAAACAACTGAATATTGAATATCTGGAAGTCTATGGTGATTCTAAACTGGTTGTGAACCAGGTTAGAGGAACCTATGAAGTCCGTCATCAAGACCTAGTGCCTTATCATGAAGCAACAATTAATATAGCTACATCATTCAAAGCTTTCTTCATCGACTATGTTCGACGAGCTTGCAATACTGAAGCCGATGCTTTGGCCAATCTTGCAGCTGTCTTAGCCATCCCTATCAAAAGACATCAGGTGGTGGTTATTTCTAACCGAGAACTGTTCTATATTGAAAATAATCGTAATATTGAATTTAGCAATCTTGCTGAAGTCAATGTTATTGATGACGATTGGAGAACTCCTTTTATCGATTTTGTAGTACATGACAAACTCCCTGAAGATCCTAAGGAGGCTACAAGCGTTCGACGTCGATCTCTACGATTCTATTACAATCAAACCACCAAAACACTCTATCGACAAACTTATGATGGTCTTCTTCTACGCTGTTTAGCTGGTGATGAAGCCAAACAAGTGTTGCATGAAGCTCATGATGGCGTCTGTGGAGCACACCAACCTGGTCCTAAGTTACAGGATCGCATCCGACGTATGGGTTACTATTGGCCCTCTATGGTATCAGATGCCATTGAATATGCAAGGAAATGTCATACTTGTCAAATCCATGCAGACTTCATTCATCAACCATCGGAATTCTTACACCCGACTGCTGCTTCCTGGCCTTTTGAAGCTTGGGGTATGGACATCATAGGTCCTATTAATCCTCCTTCTTCTAGAGGACATCGATTCATATTGGCGATAACCGATTACTTCTCCAAGTGGGCTGAAGCTATACCTCTGGCTGAAGTCAAGACTAGCAGTGTCATTAACTTCGTTAAACACCATGTCATCTATAGATTCGGTGTACCTCGAAGAATCATTCATGACAATGGACCTCAATTCATTAGTCAGAAGTTTACTAGATTCTGCAATGATCATCGGATTAACAATGTTACTTCGACGGCCTACAATCCTGCTGCTAATGGTTTAGCTGAAGCCTTTAACAAAACCATTATTAAGCTCCTTAAGAAATTTGTATCCACTAACAAATGGAATTGGAGCGAGAAACTTGGCGAGTGTCTTTGGGCCTATCGAACTACAGTCCGCAATCCCACAGGCTTTACACCTTTCTCATTGGTGTATGGCTGTGAAGCTGTCCTTCCTTTGGAGTTACAAATTCCTTCTTTAAGGATTGCTATTGCCAATGAGCTCACCACAGAAAACGATGACCTTCTTCGACTTCAAGAGTTAGAGGCATTGGATGAAAAGCGGTTAATGGCTCAACAGCATATTGAGTTATACCAAGCCCGCATCTTAAAGACATTTAATCGTAAAGTGAAGGTCAGGGCCTTTCAGCAAGGAGAACTTGTTCTAACGGTCAGACGTCCTATGACTATGACTCATATGAGCAAAGGGAAATTCGATGCAAAATGGAAGGTCCCTATGTTGTAAGCAAAGTCTTTTCAAACGGAGCTTATCAACTTTCAGAACTTGATGGTCGAGTTGCTATGATGCCTATCAATGGCAAATTTTTAAAGAAGTATTATATATAAATATAAATACTTGTAAATTATCAGACAGAATCAAGTTCATAAATAAAATTTAAATTTTATTATATGATAGTACATATTAAAGGTCACTATCATCTTTTTCTACATTGGGACGAGGGCCACTGTCGTCCTTCTCAAAAATGCGGTCAGCAAAAGAGCCGAGAACCTCCTTGCTGGATCCCACAAAAAACTTGCAGGCGGCCATCCTCATGTATTCTTCTTTTTTAGTCTTTCCTGGTTCGAGCAGGAAGTCCAAAATATCCTGCGGTGGCTGGGGTGCAGACGAACCTTCGCCTGCTTCTGCTTCCTTTGGCTGAACTGGATCGGCAGGGTGTTCTTCAATACCCTTCTGAACCTTCGAGACAGTCTCAACCTTCTTAGATGCTTCTCCGGAAGATATTTTTATGTTGAAGAGTAGAAGTGTTCGTTCCTGTCAGATTTCTGCTATATTTATAGACAGAAGTTCCTCAATTAATGAAGCATTACATTCATCCGACGGTTCATCCGTTCATTAATACCTGACGGTTCATCCGTTCATTTATCACATTCATCCGACGGTTCGTCCGTTCATTAAACACCTGACGGTTCATCCATTCTTTTGTCATCATCCGACGGTTCGTCCGTTCATTAAACACCTGACGGTTTATCTGTTCATTTATAACACTCATCCGACGGTTCGTCCGTTCGTTAATATCTGACGGTTCATCCGTTCATCTATTTTGACGGTTAACCCGTTCATTTATTATCATTTGACGGTTAACTCGTTCATTTCACCATCATTTGACGATTTACCCGTTCTTTCATCATTACTTGACGGTATTCCCGTTCATTCATTTTCATATATATTGACGATTCATCATCGTTCATCTTCTACATCAGCAACTTGTCGTTTTCGATTAAGTTGTCAATAAATATATCATATCTATCTATTATTTATATCTGAATAAGATATGCAATAAATAATGGAGCCACAACAAAATGTCCTTTATATCAAAAAAATGAGACATTACAAAAATGTAGCTACAGCAACAAAACCCAAATACAAAATTAAGAAGGAGGGATAATCAGATTGTCAATTTGCTGCTTCAATGTCTGCAGCTCTTCTTCGTGTGTTGACGCTACTATCTTTCTTGCCTCCTCCATCCCGCTTTCTTCATCAAAAATAGGCATATCTACTGTCCTGCGAGTGATCTCTCACCATGAGTGGTCTCATACTCATTCATTTCTTCAATCAATGCATTAAATTGTTCAATCACCAGTTGGTGATTAACAGTTTCTTCTTCAAACTCTTGTTGGAGGCGAGTAATTTTAGCCTTCAGCTCAGCAAGTCGCCGTCCTTTGCTTTCAGCCACTAGAGTAATTGATTCTATTTTAGAATTATATTCAGCTGATTTTGCTGAATGAGCTTCTAACAGATTTTGAAGAGTTAACCTTTCCATATCAGCAGCTTGAGCCAGCCGCTCAAATTTAGCTTGTACTAAAGAGTCTACATCTTTCTTCTTGAGTTCTTTATACTTCTTGATGGAGACTTCTAATTCATCCAGTATATGTTCAAGGAGAGTGGCCTGAGCTTCGTCTTCTTGGTCTCTTATGGCTCTTATCAAGAAAGAAGTGGGCTTCCTAACCATAATGAAGTCAGCCCCTTCTTTCTCTATCATTTTACGGACGAGAGATCCCAGCGACTCAAAGAAACATCGGATAAATGACTGGACCACTTGCTGATTGATGGCCAGAGTTCCAGGAGTCGCTGCTACTCCTGATGAAGACGGGGTAATAGGTTGCTCGATTCTTTGAGGTTGGACAATAGGCTCTTTAAATAAGGAAGCCAGAGTAGAGCTGGTTGCTCCTCCTGCTTGATCTTCTGCAAAAGTAAAATTGTTATTTTACTAATTGATTGTTGATGAACAAAAAAAATTAAATTAAGAGCAATGTTACCTTGGTTTGGTCTAACAACGAGTTCATTCCTTACTGGAATGGAATACCGTTGAACAGAAGTAGCCTCAGCTACAATAGCCTGGCTGCTGCCCGCCTCAGAACCACAAGATAAATGATGACTACTGCTAATAACCACCGTTGGTATAGGCACCATAATCAGGTCCGTTGGAGGTATTGGTAAAGTCTCAAGATCTGCAAATGAAGATATTAGTTATCAGTTCATTTTAAAAAAAAAAGATTGTTAAATCTCGTTTTATACCTTGAGGGTCGGTGGCGGGATTTTCTTTTAGCACACCTTCGTCGGCTACTTCTTCAGGAGATATTTCTATCTCAACATCGACAGCTTTTTCTGCAGATGCCTCCACTTCAATATCCTTTTTAGGATTTGAAATATCATCGACAGTATCAAGAGAATTGTGTTCTTCATTATCCTTTTTAGGATCTTGTAAATACTCATCAACATTTTCGGATGAAGAACCTTCCTCGTATTCTTCTTTTTCTTCTTCTTCTACTGCTACATTTCCACTGCTAGTGGCAGCCTGATCTTCCTGCAAGCTATAACTGCAATCCTCCAGAGCTGCAATTATTTCACGGTCTTCGTCCTCACGAAGAATCCTGGGAGTAGGAGGAGGTTGAGTAATATCTGCAATAGGAGAATGAGGTCGTACACACTTTGTTCTTTCTCTAAGATATGTTCTCTAGGCTTTTCAATTCTTGGGGCAAAATCTCCCCTCTGTTTATTCTCCTCGAGAGTTTTGCTCCCTGATTCAGAAGCAGGTGTGGGAGATGCCATTAGAAGTCCTGCAGCAGCATCTACTGAAGTCAGGAGTTGTATAGAAGAAGACTCTTCCAAGACTCTTCTGGTGACTACTCTTTTCTTTCTGTGTAGAGGTCCAACAGGACTCTCTACATTTTCTGGCTCTGCTTGCTTTTGCACGGAAGTTGGTGTAGTGGCAACTTCTTGATGTGTCTCGGCCAATTGCCGGGATTGAGATCTGGTAGTCACCTTTTCAGAAGAAACATCAAGAATAAATTTCTTCTTCGCCACAGGAGCAGGAGGCTCCTCTCTTCTTCTTTTCTTCGCAGGAGATTTACCCACCTTCAGAGAAATACGAAGTGGTGCATTCACTTCTTGGGGGAATATAATATCCCTTGTAGTCTCCAGAGGTGCATCTGCCGGTTCCTGCGCCTCCTCATTTATAGGGATCGATGGAGCAATTCTTCCTCTTCTCAATCTTGTTGCAGTGGCGAAACTATCTGCGAGATTAAAATTCTAGGCAAAAGTATTCGCTGATGTGTAAAACACGGAGTATGTAAAAAGCATTCGAGGACCCTGAGGAGTAGTCCTTGCTGGCATGGAGAAAGTGGCTTTTGTATCACGGGCATTGTAATAAGCCCAAGCCCTAGCTCCGTCTATCAGATAACCTTTGCCTTGGAGGCAGGTAATTGCGTTCCCTATATGGAACTGATCATACCCAAACTGTCGAGCAAAACGGCTTGGGAGGTATGGTTCTAAGTAGCACTCTTCTTCGAATCGATAGACTAAATGAGATGGTCGAATTGTCTTCAACCATTCAAAATTGACACGAGTTAGAGGCTGCAGTTTTGAATCTACCATATTCGTGGGCATCTGATCATACCCAGCAGGGAAAGGAGCACAGTAAAAGTTCCAGCCTCTGTTCAGATTCAACATAAATCTACACTCAGTTAAGGAAGTATATTTCCATTTTCCATCGGAATACCTTCGAAGAAAACTGCCGTCAACTGGTCCCATGCAAGGATCCATTAGAGTTGGATAATGAAGAAGCAACCATCCAAACAAATATGTATATAGCAATTCTAAGCGAGGGAATTCTCTCTCTCCTTTCGCTTTCAACATCAAGTCAACATATAAACGAAGACTGGCGTTCAGCTTGCAGGTCATTGCTGATTGTAAGTCCATTTTATAACCGAAGACTAGCTTAACAGCTGCAAACAAGACGCCACGGTGAAAACGATCCACTGCACTGGATCCGGGAACTACAAACCTTCGCAGCCAGTATGTCAAGAATCCTGCCAATTGTGCTGCTTCTGACATGGGCCTATAGCCCATTCTCAAGTAACTTTCCAAATTATCTCCTCTCTTCAAAGGAGGATATTCATGATCATCCTTCACTTCTTTATCAAAGTGACCACTCTGTTCCATTAATTTTCTGACCTCTGTATGGCTCAAAGGTTTGAAAAAGGTTGGGTAGCATTTATCGTTCTCCTTGGTTTTCTTCTCCTCTATATGACTAAGAAACAGATATGGTAGCCACTTTGAAGAATAACTAGTATTGGCAGTGGCACTCTTGTAAAATAAAGAGCAGATCTTGTAATGGCACAATAGTTCTTCGAACACTGTCACCATCTCTGGATTATCTTTTCTGAGCTTGTTCAACTCATCATTTGTTGGTACATACTCCTCATACGGAGCATCTGCCATGGGCAAGTACGAGATATACTTCATCTCGTGGAGTGCAAAGCCCATCTCT
Source organism: Iris pallida (assembly GCA_029216955.1). Classification (NCBI taxonomy): domain Eukaryota; kingdom Viridiplantae; phylum Streptophyta; class Magnoliopsida; order Asparagales; family Iridaceae; genus Iris; species Iris pallida. The sequence goes on along the minus strand of JANAVB010022597.1, from coordinate 1,031,817 downwards.
TCCCCTGGGGTCATGAAAGTTCTGGTCCTGTAGTTGTATCTCTCAGATAAGGCTAAGAACATATGAGGATTGGGAGCAAATCCATAAACAGTGGCATGCACTGCTTCATACAGGTTGATTTGTTGGAGTCTGTCTTGGAATTTTCCCAGAACCCAATTCGCGATATAACTCCATCGCTTGTAGTCTGGATTCACCAATCCAGTCATTCTTATATCTTGCTCAGGATATTTTCCTTCAACCTTCGCAAACTCATTTGCGAATATTGGTGTCCTAACAGGCATTAGCATGGAGGAGTTCTCTGGTGGAATGCAACCAGGTCTTAAGCCTCTCAGTAGGACACTATATCTGTCGGAAGAGCTATAAAACATATCCTTATGTTGTGGCCCCTTCTTTACGAAGATTTTTCCTGCCCGAGCATCCTGAAATAGAGTGATATTCCAATCTATCTTCCTAGGGTAGCTTGCATGAGCGTACCGTGACAAAGGAAGACAGCGAGCGTTGTCGGGTATAAAAAAAGATCTATCTTGTTGGTGAACTACCCTATCTTCCATCCTTGGCCTAGGCTGAGAGGCTCTCTCAAAGGCGTCACCGAACAGGAATAAGGGTTTCTTGTGAATTACAGCATCAGCTGATTCTAAAGGCTGTCCGTTCATCAAACACATCAAAGTTTCATTGTCCTGAGAAATCAATATAGCCTGACGGGAGGCCGACAGATCATATTGAGGGTAATGGACATGAGACAGATCTTCTTTGTATTCAGACTCTGTAAGGGTTCCCACAAAATGTTCGTAATCTGGATCTTCATTGACTTCAACTGCATCAACAAACAGATGAAAATTAGTCCAAGACAAAGATTCTGTTTTTAAACATAAAATATTAGAGTGCGCAACCTCAGACTGCGCTGACATGATTTGCGCAACCTCAGACTGCGCTGACATGATTTGTGCAACCTCAGATTGTGCTGACATGACTTGCGCAATATCAGTTTGCGCATCATAAAAGGTGCACAAAGTAATGGTTTGCGCTGATATCTGCGCAACTTAATTATTTGTGCTGACTTCCTGTCAGCACAAATCAACAATTTGCGCAAGAATGCAGCCTTCATAAAAATAAAGAACTGATAGTTGATGCAACCGAAACCCTAAAAAGGGTGGCGCAATATGAACTTATCTCTAAAAAGAGATGAGTTTCAAGGGAGCGAATCACCCTAAGAAGGGGTTTTCGATCGGTTCAACTACCTCTCAGAGCAGGGTGTGCGGATTCGTGTCGGGAAGCTCGCCGTGCAACCCTGTCGGAAGACTCGACCGGAGCTTTTCCCTTCGCGGCGGCGGCAGCGACAGCATTTGATCGTCGTGGGGCTATGACAATCGTCGGAGGAGGAGAACAGTGAAGGTTTTTTTTTCTCTCAAAAAGCTCGAAATATTGCAAAGTAAAGAATTAAAAACGAAAAGAGGGGTATTTATAGTTTTTGAAATGCGAAACGGATGCCTCGGATTGCGCCTAAACTTGTGGTCTATTCGCTTTGTGCAGACAGCTCATCATATTGCGCAAAATGATTCAACATTCAAAAATTCAAAGTATTTCAAAATTTTGATTATAATCAACTTTCGAAAACTTTGAAGGGGGTCTTGTAGGTCCTAAAAAATCAAGTTGCATCAATCAACAAAGTCAAAAATTCAAGATATTCATCATTTTGATGAGTTGCGCAGACAACAGATTGCGTAGACGTCACTTTGTGCAGGTTGGTTTGCGCATGTTCCCAACTGCGCAGGCTGACGTGGCAGAAGTCATCATTGACTGAATCAAATCAGATCTTCTTGACAGCTGACAATACGAATAACGAGGAGACTGTTCATTTTTGGCGCCGCACAGTGCTCGAGGACGGCTGACAGTTGGCAGCGCAATCCGTGGTTGCGCAAACGAAGCCTGCGCAGTCTGAGTCTGTACAAACCAGTGTATGCGCAGTTCACTTTGCGCATTCTACCAACATAACTGATAAATTACATGTGGCATTCATGCCATCAATTGCTCATTATGTGGCAACTGTCTATGCACGATCATGCGCATTTCAATCAAATAATGCCATGTGTCTCAGATAGTTGGCCTACGATCCAGTAACTGCCTGTGCAGTCCATATCTGCGCAAACTAGTTGCTGCGCAAATCAGCTTGCGCAGTCCAAAATAACTTAAAGTTAGTTATTTTCAGAACTCTATAAATAGAGTTTCAAGTCTTCATTTCAAGGGAGATCAAGATCAGAGATCAGAAATCAGAGAGTTCAGGAGTTCTTGCCAAAGTGCTGCTGCATTCTTCCGAGACTTTTGTCTTCAACTTCAGAGGCTTTTGCCTTCAGTTTCCAGAGTTGTTTTCAACTTCAAAGGCTTCGTCTTCAAAGTTCACATCGTCCAAGGGATAGAGCAATCGTCATCAAGATTGGATTCCTATAGTTGTAATTTTCCTAGAATTCTTGTAATCTTTATTACAGTTTGTATCAATAAAGTTTTATACTTTTGTTTTTGCAAACAGGGGACTGACATACTTGCTCAGAGGTAACGAGGACATGGCAAGTAGGAAAGTTTTTTGAACGTAGAGTCTTCCTGCTCAGAGGTAATGAGTACATGGCAGGAGCGAACTCGATAGAGGGTATTGGTGGTCAACAGCGGACATTTATGGTCAACAGAGGACATTTGTGGTCAACAGAGGACATTTGTGGTCAACAGAGGACATTTGTGGACCCATTACCCTTGGCGTACTCCGGTTGTGGGTACAGGTAATAAGTCAAAAGGGGATCATCATACTTACTCAGAGGTAATGAGGACATGGCAAGTATGAAGGTTTCTTCGACGGAGCCTTCCCATTCAGAGGTAATAAGGACATGACAGGAGTGGGCTTAATGAAGGGGGGTACGTAGAATAACTCAGAGGTAATGAGGACATGGAAATTCTATGTAGGGGTGATTTGTTTTTGGCAGAAATGGGACGACTCAGAGGTGATGAGGACATGGTCGTCTTGGAAATTTGTGGATCCCTTACCTTTGTTGTGTACTGGGAGTGCAGGTATTAGATCATGAGAGAGGATCTCTTGTAGGAAGAAAGTTTAGCGGTATGATTATACATGACTTTCTTTCAAAAGAGTGACCGGGATGTAAGTTCAAGGGTACCGATGGGCACATAACTCGACAATCCATGAATGTTGGAATCAAAGTGTAAGTTCAGAGGTACCAGCAGGTACATGACTTGGGAATTTGGGATATGAGTTCAGCGGTACAAGAGGGTACGTGACTCGATAAGTTAGAAAATTAGGGGGTTGAGTTTAGTGGTACCAGCGGGCACATAACTCGAAACCCCAGAAAATGTTGTTTAAACATAGTATTTCTTCAGGAACTTGCCGTTGACGGGCAACATGAGCAAGTCTCCGTTCTGCTTGGCGAGGCGGTAAGCACCATTGGAGAACACGGCGTCGATGATAAATGGGCCTTCCCATTTTGGCTGGAACTTGCCGGTGGTCTTGTGAGTCATGACCATTGGCCTCCTGACTGCCAAAACAAGGTCGCCCACTTGGAATGTTCTGACTTTGACCTTCTTTTTGAAGGCTCCTGAGATGCGTGCTTGGTATAATTCGATCCTTTGCTGAGCTAGGAGGCGTTTTTCATCTAAGGCCTCTAACTCTTGTAGTCGACGTCGGTAGTTATCATCCGTTGTCAATTGATAAGTGAGGGCGACTCGGAGTGAGGGAATCTGAGTCTCTAATGGAAGAACTGCCTCACTTCCGTACACCAGAGAGAATGGTGTATTCCCGGTGGCTGTTCGAACCGTGGTGCGATAAGCCCATAAGCACTCGCCGAGCTTCTCTTTCCAGTCGCGTTTGTTAGAGGAGACAAATTTCTTGAGGAGTTTGATGATTGTTTTGTTGAATGCCTCTGCTAACCCGTTTGCTGCCGGGTTGTATGGTGTCGAAGTGACATTCTGAATGCGGTGTTTGTCGCAGAATCGGTAGAATGCGTGGCTTATAAACTGTGGACCATTATCATGGATGATCCTTCGGGGCAGTCCAAAGTGGTAGATGACGTGGTGCTTCAGGAAGCTGATTACGTTCGAAGTCTTGACTTCGGCGAGTGGGACAGCTTCTGCCCACTTTGAGAAGTAATCAGTGATCGCAAGTATGAAGCGATGTCCTCGGAAGAAAGGTGGGGTGATTGGACCAATGATATTCATCTCCCATGCTTCGAATGGCCAGGATGCTACTGTCGGATGTAGAAATTCGGATGGTTGGTGAATAAAGTCTGCGTGGACTTAGCAGGCCTTGCATTTTCGGGCATAATCTATTGCATCAGCCACCATCGTGGGCCAGTAGTAGCCCATCCGGCCAAGGCGATCTTGTAGTTTTGGGCCGGGCTGATAGGCCCCGCAGACACCGTCATGAGCCTCTCGTACGGCTTCTTTGGCTTCTGTGTTCGACAAGCACCGAAGTAGTAATCCGTCATAGGAGCGGCGATACAGCATTTTCGTCCCTGTATCGTAGAAGAATCTGAGAGAACGCCATCTGATAGAAGTAGCCTCCTTCGGGTTCTCGGGCAGGATGTCGTAGACCACGAAGTCTATGAATGGTTGTCTCCAGTCTGGCGCTTCGTCGATCATCTGAGCAGAATAACTCGCCATGGCTTGAACGTTGTTCTTGGGGCAGACCAGCTCATGGCCGATTACATCGACCGAATGATGAGAGTGGTTTGGCATTGCTAGGGAAGCAGCCAGGCCTGCTAGGGCATCATCTTCGATATTTTGGAGTCTGGGGACGTGTTCGATGAAGAATCCCTCGAATGATGAGATAATGTTGATCGCTATTTGGTGGTAGCGGATCATGTCTTCATGGCGGACTTCGTACGTCCCTCGAATCTGGTTGACGATTAATTGCGAATCGCCGTATGCTTGAAGGTATTCTACCCCCAGTTCTCTTGCGAGTTGGAGGCCAATGACCAAAGCATTGTACTCGGCCACATTTTAGAGCAGGGTTCCGTAAGAGAGTAGGCACGATTGATCACTAGTCCGATAGGAGAGACCAATACTACTCCGACTCCGACGACGATGTTTCCCTTGGGTCCGGTTCTTAAAGCGCCATCGAAGAACATCCGCCATATGTTATCGTGGGTGGTTGTATTTGAATCGGCGACCTCATCTGGGATTTCTTCGTATATTCTGGATGATTCTGATCCTGGATGGGCCGCCAAAAAGTCTGCCAGGGCTTGACCTTTGACAGCCTTCTGCGGGACAAAAATCATATGATAGAGGGACAGCAGTATCGCCCATGTAGCGAGGCGGGAGCTGAGTGCCCCTGGTTTGGTCATGAGGACCCTGAGAGAGTTGATTCGTGAGATCACATGTATGGTTTGTCCCGTGACATAGTGCCGCGTCTTTTGAATGGCGAATACCAGGGCGAGACATTCTTTCTCCACAGTGGTGTATCGGTGTTCGGGCCCGACCATCATTCGGCTGAGATAGTAAATGGCCTGCTCGTGCCCTGCGTCGCTGTTTTGTGCCAGCAGGGCACCGAGGGAGTGTTCCATTGCTCGTACATAGAGCAGGAATGGTTTTCCAGGGACCGGGGCCACCAGGACTGGAGGATTTGATAAATATTCTTTGATGTCATCGAAAGCGCGCTGGCATTCCTCGTCCCATACGAATGAGACTCCCTTCTTCATGAGGTGGGTGAACGGTCGGCATCGCCCGGAGAGGTTGGAAATGAACCTCCTGATATAAGCTAGCCTCCCTTGGAGGCCTCTAAGTTCACGGAGATTTCTCGGGGGACCCATCTCCATGATTGCCCTCGTTTTCTCAGGGTCTACATGGATACCCCGTGCAGTGATGATGAAGCCCAAGAACTTCCCGCTGGATATGCCCAAGAACGATTTTGTAGGGTTCATCTTCAGATTGTGGGCTCGCATTAAGTTGAATACCGTTCTCAGGTCTTGCAGATGATCTTCCTTACGGCGACTCTTGACGGCGATGTCATCGACATAGCATTCTACTGTCTTGCGCAAATGTTCTCTGAAAATGATACTCATGGCTCGCTGATATGCAGCGCCAGCATTCTTTAGACCGAATGGCATGACTGTGTAGCAGTATGTGCCAATCGGGGTTCGGAATGAGGTGTGCTTTTTGTCGTCGGGAGACATCTTGATTTGATTGTACCCCGAGAATCCATTCATGAATGACATACGTTCAAAGCCGCATGTATTGTCGATCATGATGTCTGTGATAGGAAGGGGAAATTTATCTTTGGGGCATGCCTCGTTCAGGTTGCGGAAGTCGATACAGATTCGAATCTTCCTATTCTTCTTGAGGACGGGTACTATATTGGCGACCCAATCAGGATGTTGCTCTTCACGAATGAAGCCGCTGGCTATTAGCTTGTTGACTTCGGCTTCGATCGCATCCATGATGTATGGGCGGAAGCGTCGTTGTTGCTGCTTGACTGGCTTTGCATCTGGCCGTATATTGAGTTTGTGGAGAGCGATGTCAGGATTTAACCCCGGCATGTCTTCATAGCTCCAGGCGAACATATCAATGTACTCTCTGACAAGTTCTAACAGCGATTCTCATTCTTCGTCAGTTAGGCTTTTACTGATAAATATCGGTTTTCGAGAAGATTCGCTGCCGAGATCCACTTGTATGACCTCATCTTCAGTAGGAGGTTCTCTCAGTTCGAACCGCTTTTCCCATTATGCGTCTAATTGCTGGGCCCATGGCTCTAGCTCAAGGATTTTAGGGATGTCTTCGTCTTCCTCGTAAGCGTCGGTGAATGCCATGTTGACTGACATGACTTGTCTGAACACATCTCCGATGCTGGTATCTGAGTCAGAAGTCGGTGATCTGGTTGAATGTGACTGCCAGTCGCATTCTTCATCTGAGCTTTCAGGGGTTGTAGTAGGCGTTACATACCCTAAACCGCATCGAGTTTTGTTATAGTAGTTCCTTGGTTTGCCCGCCGGGGCTGGCGTCTTCAAAGGTAATCGTCGTCCAGTGCCGTAGTTCAGTCCTGGCGTTGTCTCGAGATCATACCCTTGTTTCTGCATAAGATATTTGGATTGAGGGCTATAGAGATACAGAGGCAGTCTTCCAGCATCTGACCCGAAGTCGACTTCTTCCATGGCGAGGGGATGCAGGTTGTTCGTCCGGCCGAAGATGATTGGGTGGTCCCCTCCCTCGATTATTCGGTAAGCATCTTCTACTGGAGTAAGTATGATAGCGGTGTACACATTTGTCACCTGTGTATGTAGGTGAGTGCCTATACCGTGTTCCATAGCATGCATTGTACATAGCTTATTGAGCTCGGTGTAGTTCAAAGATAACCCTTTATTGATGAAGTAAGGTATCTTTTCTAGAGGGATTACATCATCTGCGGAGGGAGCATCAGTGTGGGCAGCCACATACTTGGCTAGCTCTGGTTCCTCTTCGGCTACCTCCTGTGTGAATGAAGATTGAGAGGGCATCTTAGTCAGCTTGATCTTCAGAGGTTCAACTGACGGAGTAGAGCGTGGGGTTGTCGGTAGACTAGCAACCCCCAGTCTGGCACTTGATGTGGAGCGAGGGGTGGCTGGTTCGCTTGAAGTGTCAGACCTCGCATCGGGGTGACGACCTTTCTTAGGCAGGCGTATCGTCAGAGGTCTATCAGAGGGATTGAGCTTCTCCGTTTGGGATTGACCGACTCTCGACAATCTGATGGTAAGTGGCCCTGTCGTGGGTCTCGGTACCTGGCCGGACCTTGGCAGCCGGATTCTCAACTGCTCTTCCTGTGCCGAGAGGCTGATCGCGTCCTTACGCAGCGTGGCCATAAGGGGTGCAAAATTGTCTGGTTTGCGAGCCTGGAGGTGGATTATCAAAGGTTCTTCTGATCCCGTAGTTGCTTCAACATCAGTTTGTTTATTTCCTCCTTCAAGGTGCCTCTTCGACTTTTCGTATAGGCAGGAGTCCGAGTAATAAGATTCGACCCCTTTGAAGGGATCGATGTCAGTAAATTCTGTCCTCACGAAGTCGTGCTTGTCGACATATTTGAAGCATTGGTGTAGCGTGGAAGATACGATCATGTAATCGTGTATCCAAGGGCACCCCAAAAGGATGTTGTATGAAGTGTCGGCATCTATGACGTAGCAAGTGACTTCTGATTGGAGATCGCCAATCTGACATTTCAGACGGATCTTCCCGATTGGGTAGCTCCTGCCCGAATTGAACCTACTGATAGCGGTGTTTGTAGGGGTCAGGCGATGCATCGGGATGCGAAGATGATACAGTAGTCCTTTTGGAATGATGCTTATGGAAGACCCAGGGTCAATGTGCATCCGGTCCACCTTTATGTCGCCGATGTAGCCTGTGTAGTATAATAGGCGATCGTATAGATTAGTCTTGATGAGCATGTCTTGTGGAGTGAAGACGATGTTGGGCATTTCTCCCGTACAGGCACTATCTTGGAGGTCTGCGGGCTGATTTTTTCCCGTGAGGTTGACCTGAGCCAGGTACGCATCGGCATTTTGAAGTGCATCGCTCAAAGCTGTGCGGACATCCTTCGAGAGCCTCAGGAGTTCATATAAGGACAATTTGGCCGGTGTATTGGCCAATTGCGCCAAGATGTCGAAGTTGTAGGGCCTCTCCAGCCCCTGAGATGTTTCCTTTCGGAGGGATTTGTCGAAGCGAGTCTCCTTCGGCCTAGGCTTGTCGGTCGTCGAAGACTGAGCCGGTCCCGGAGCATCCGTGGTAGTGGGCGGATGATCATCAGTCGAGTTTTCAGCCGCAGGTTGAGATTGTGCTCCGGATCGAGTAACAACGGCCGTGACTTCCTCTTCATCTGCTAAGGTGGTATGGCAGGATCTGACTTTTCTACTTTTCTTTTTAGAAGATGGAGTGGACTGAGTTACCTCGTGGACTAGGTTCGAATGGACCCACATGATTTCCCCTCGTGATGTGGTGAGGGGTACTAGACCAGCAGCTTGAGCAGGCGGGAGATTAGCAATCTTCATCGTTGCCAGAGGGTTGGGTATAACCCCGTCCTGGGTCTCTGTTGGAGGGAAGCTGCCGAATTGTACGGACACCATGTTGGCTGCCACGGTTACCTCCTCGAAATCGATGGCCAGAGCGTTTGAATCGATGAGGTTTTGGATATATCGTTTCAGTTGGTAGCAGTCGTGCGTAGCATGGTGGACGTAGCGGTGGTAATGGCAGAACTTTGGGTTCTCCAGATCAGCCGGCCGAGGCTCCCGTCTTGGTGGAGGAAGCTGAATCCTATCTCCTTGTATGAGCATGTCCAAGATAGGCTTGACGTGACCGTCTTCAAAAGAGTAAGTGATTTAAGGCCATTGTTTGTCCGCAGGTTGCGACTCAGGCTTCTGGGCTGTATCGGCCACCATAGCCTGCTTGCCTCTGTTGTCCCGGTTGTTGGAGGGGCTACCCCCATTGTCGTTGGTGGTGCTGGGACGTTTGCCCTTGTTCTCTCCCTCTGAGATATGTAATCCCAGTTGGCAAGCCTTCTTTAATCGTTCTTCGGCACTTGTAGCACTAATGATAAAAGCCTTCCAGTCCTTGAATTGACTCTCGCCCATCCAGAGACTGATTGTTGGGAGTAGTCTCTTTTGGCAAATTTCGATTAAGGAAGAGTCCGGGTTGCCAGAGGGTAACTTTATTGCGGTTTGACGAAACTACTCAATGTAATTCCTCGTCAGCTCTTTCTCTCCTTGAATGACGTCCATGAGGGTAGACATCGTGACGTCCTGCCCTACCTTATAGAACCTCTCCAAGAACAGGCGTTTAAAGCCAGCGAAGGAATAGATGCAATTATCCGACAGGTTGCGGTACCAATCGAAGGCGACTCCTTCCAATGCCCCAATGAATAACCGTGTGAGGATAGCATCATCATGGGGCAGATATTCGGTAGTGACCTCAAAGTAAGTGATGTACCGACTTGCTGAAGTCTTGCCATCATATGGGTTGATATTGAACGGCTTATATCTTGGTGGAAAGGGAACATCCCTCCATTCAGCAGGATATGGTTGCCGTATCCTGAGGTCTTGAGAGTTTTCTCGGGCATGGAACATTGCTCGGAGCTCCTGAACCTCTCTTCTTACTTCTCGGGCCTCATCTGTCGCGGTAGGGGCCGTTATCTCGGGAGAATTGTTGCCCGGGTTCGGTGCCGCTGAATTTGAATCTACGTTGATTGCGGGACCCGTGCTTGTCTGGCCAGGTGTCACCCCCTGCAGATTAGGAAGCGTCGCTTTAATCTCGTCTACAGACTTGACCAAGGCGTGCAATATGGCCTCCAAAGTGTCGATGTGCTGGCGATCACCGGAACCGCCTTGATTGCTGTCTGTCTTGAACACCGTCTTCACATGAGGAGTGACGGAAGGAGTGGTGGGGGATGTACCCTCCGAGTCGTACCCGTGCATCGAGAAATCATCAGGATATATGGGGATGTTCTCTTCAGGTCCGGACTCGGAAGGAACACTACCCCCAGCTTCGGAGCTTGCTTCGTCTAAGATGTCCTTGGGGACGTCGGTATCTGTTGTATCCGTCGGAGGATTTGCTTCCTCCAGTCCGTATTCCTGGAATGTCAGATTATCGTAGATGTTTGGAGGGGTGCTACCCGCAGTTCCGACGACCCCCAATGTTGTAAACGACGAACTTCCTACTGCAGCAGTATTCGTCTTCGAACGGGTGTGTTGAAATACTCCAGTAGAGGATAACCCTTTAGACGACGGTTTCTTAGCTGCAGTAGTTGACACCTTTGGGCTGGAGATGCTCGTTTTCTTCCCTCTTCCCTTGGCGAGAACTTTCTACGCGGACTTGCAGGAGACAACAGGAGGTGCCTCGTCTTCTGAGCTCGGGTGATATAGTCTTTGGAAGACGGATGGCCGGTCTTCCGTCCCCGCCGCGTTGCTGCAACAGCAGTTGACGATGATCTGGGTGCATTGATGTCCGTGTGAGGGCTCTTTACACCCCGAAGCTCCTTCTCTTTCCTTGCGTTTGTGGAGGATAACCTCACGCTGGTCAGAGGAACCACTTTGTCCGTTTGCCGCCGGGGGCTGGACTTGAGTGGTTTTATACAACTTTCCATCAGAGGCCCGCGTGATAATCAGCGGGACGCCCCGATAGTCAGAGGTTGGGGCAGTCATCTGGACTTGATGAGCCCGCGCTGCCCTAGACTTCCTCCTTTTAGCACTTGTGGGTGCGTAATAGGAGGAGTCTAAGTCGAATACCACAGAGTCTGGATTATCATCCAGAGAATGATCAGATTCAGGACCGCATGAAAGCCGGTCGAAGACTGATCGAGAGAAGCATGGGACGGATGCTATGTGGCTAGCATTGGGTACCGTGAAGGCTGTCTGTATGCGGCTGTCTTTTGTTGTAGGATGAGTCTTTATGCGGCTAGGAGTTACGACCGTGCAGGCTGACCGCATACGGTTGGCATCTGTGGCCGTATGGGTTTTCTGCAAGCGATTGACTTTAATAGCCGCATGAGTCTCATCCGTACGGTTGGCAACTGTAGCCGCATAAGTTATGCGGCTGACAGATGTGGCCGCATGAGTTTTCTTTATGCGGTCGGCGGTTGTAGCCGCATGGGCTTTCTCCCTACGGCTAATACTCTTCTACGGCTCGGATCGCGTAGAGTTCCTCTTTGCCCCTGCAAGTTCAGCATCATAGTATTTTCTTCTGCCGGACTTGGGGACAGCAGAGTTGTCTACGGTCTGAAGTGGGGCCGCAGGGGAGCCTTTCTCGCCATCTTGAGCAATAGAGAGCACCCCATCAAGGGCTTGCGGAGGAGCAAATGATTTTGGCCTCCACTCTTTGCGAGCCTTTATGGTGCGGGTGCGCTTCTGGACCGGGCCAGTGCTACCTTCAGAGAGCATCTCTTCGAACGCCTGTTGGTCGAAGCGTACGACCATCTTCTGTTGTGTAGAGCCAAGTTTAGCTGCGTCCGATTGCATCACCAACTCCTCAGCCGTGGAGAAGTTAGTCCCCAGCAGAGTCGCCATCGTGTTTGCCATTGATTGTAAAAGTACAGAACAATTATCGGAGGACTGAACTTAGACTCACAATACAAACTCGCTCGTACAAAGAAAGCCTAGGGACGAAAACCTAGGTACAGCAGTCTAAGTACGATTGTTTATTTTAGATTCTGGGGGGTGACGATAGAGGCTCGGGAAAGCGACGGCCGCTCTGCCTTACTCCTTGGACGATCGGTACGCAGCCTTGACTCGGGGAAGATCTGCTTGGTCGTTGACGAAGAAATGCCTTCTTGCTCTCTCTCTGATTGCTCTCCTGGCTTCTCTCTCTCTGTGTATATTCTCTCTCTGACTATGGGGGAAGTCTCTCTGTGTATACGTATTCTTCTCTGGTTTCTTTTTTTTTTGTATATCTCTCTATATCTTACAAGGGAATGGCACCTTGCTATTTATAATAGTGGGATATGACCACTAGGGTTGCCAATGATTAGCTCTTGGAGATGGCGGCGGCCTGGGGATTGATCAATCCAGGCCGTTCGTTTCTGATTGTGACGAATCAGAACCATTAAGGGTAGATTACGCCAAATCCCCATTAGCAATTAATGCTGATTGGCATAAATCTTCCTTATAATAATTCTCTAATATCTGCGAATAAATCAAATTTATTCTCCTGCCACGTGCCCCAGATCATTGGGATTCGACCCGATCTTGGATTGCCATAAATCTGGGAGATTGATCGGCTGAGGACACGTGTCCTGAGAACCAATGGTGAGACTGGAACCGCATGCAGATTGGGCCGCATGAGATTTGGGCCGCATGAATTTTGGGCCGCATAAGACTTGGGACACGTGTCAGGGCTGTCTGGGCAGTGGCCCCCTCCTTCAGACTTCTGAACCATATGATGAGCCGCATGAATCGCATAATGGTGTGTCTGCTTGAGCCGCATGGGCATGATCTTCTTGAGCCGCATAGGGATGATTCCACTCGAGCCGCATGGGACAGCTTCACTCTGAACCGCATGGGAATTCTTCACTTCGAGCCGCATAAGCATACCCACGTGGCAGGGCCACGTGGCATTTTGTTGCTCTCGGGGGATCGTGTCAGAGATTTCTTTCTCTTCCCTAGAGATTTATCATCATGACAGAGTCATAATTACCTGCTTTGGTGTCAGGTCTGTCAACTTTTCAGAGGGGTCAGCCGTCAAAGCAATTAATGTAGCATGGATCGGAGGGGAGCACTGTCACGCCACATGTCTTCTGAGCCGTATGGAATACCTCCGGCCGCATAGCTCCTTATACCGTATGACTCCCTGAGCCGTATGCGTTTTCTGAGTCGCATGGGTCTTTCTTGGCCGCATGAGTCAATTTCTTTAGTATTTTCCATGCTTCTACACTCTTGATTACAATGCTTGAGCCAGCAGAAGCTTCGGAAGGCGATGTCCATACATTATGTCCTGCATGGGCGCACGCTTCGACTCGCCAAGGAACTCCGTGCCTCGACGCATCTAAGCGAGCTCCACGCAACGAGCTTCTACCTGTGCCTGCACATAAAAACTGTGTGGGTGTCAGTACTCAACTGTACTGGTGGAGTGAGCTCCTCGCCCACCCATACAAAACCGACACGTTCATTTACTTTGTGCAATACAAGTCCCTTTATGATTGCCTTTCTAGTCTTGCCTTAGGATCAGTTTTAAGACTACGATGCCTGACCAACCGATGTGCAACGACATGGTCGTGTTATAATGCTAACGTGCATTTCGATCGAGGCAGTGCCCCCTTGCTTATGTACTTGACCGAACTTTAACTCGGGACGACAGGGTCGTGCCATACTCTATTCATGACTTCAATATATTCGAAATGGTGCTTCGCCGAGGAGCAACTTTATGCGAACTCGGTCGTGCCAAGACTTTCACTTAAACTCAAGTGTCTCTAGACCAATACTTGTGCCAATGACATCAAGGGGACGACTCGTGCAGGTCGTGCCTCTAGACCTTGCTTAGACTTGTTCGTGCATCAAGATTGAGGTTGTTCCTCGTAACTTATCAAGACTTATCCATGCTATCGCCTTGCGGCCTTCCTGCTCGACTCATAAACCAACTTGGACAAAACTTGTCAAACCTAGTATCGATTTCATGAACATCCTGACGCCAAGTATCGTGCCAAGCAAGGTGCCTATGCTGCAGTCCAATCCTAGGCCCAGACATTGTGTTACCGACTAGACCTGCATTCAAGCTCTAGACCCAATCCAAAGACATACACGCAGTTTGCCGCTATTCTGCCGACCCATCTACATGAGTGGTCACTAGCAATGTCAAGCTATCTTTGACTGGCTCGGGGATATCGAACAGTCCCTCCGTGGATAGCTAGCCCCGGAGGTGCCGAATCTCCCATACTGTTATCCAGCATCCTACTTTGAGCCGCAACTCGCTTCTCCGGGCCGACCTGATCCCGGTGCCCTGGCGATCACTCGAGAAGACTACACCTTATCGACAAGTTGTCCAATGACCATACAAGACTCAACTTGATCTATCAAGTCCTTCCTTAACCATGACCATGCTTTCCATCTTTCAATCGAGACTCCCAAGTAGTGGGACCGATATCGTGTGCGAGACTTATCGAGACTTGGCAAGACTCCCAAGTAGCGGGACCGATCTCACGTACTTGCTTATCCAGACTTATCGAGACTCCCAAGTAGCGGGACCGATCTCATGTGCAACACTTATCGAGAAGAGACTCCCAAGTAGCGGGACCGATCTTGGCGACAACCAGTCGCGTGGACTTCCTTTGTCCGTGGCATACTCTTTACTAAATCCACTGCGGCTCGTGCCTTACACAGGCCTGGTTCACTAGGCAACGCTATCGCTCAAGTCATATACTTTATACGACGAGCATTGCTCTGGAGGGACTACACGGCTTGACAACCGCAGATAGAGTAGAACAGTGCTAAAAACGGCTTAGACCGACCGGCATAACTTTGCCTAACTTATTTGCGGAACGACTTAACGAGCAAAGGCTACGCCAAGCTTCTCATCGAGAGGACGTACCGTACACACGTTCGACTTGAACAACCAAGTTCGTGCCTAGACTTAAGCCAAAAGCCGTACAAGATGACTTAACCTACGGGACATGCGAAGGCTATGCCAAGCCTTGGATGACGGGACCATGCATGCTTTATCAAGCATTCATGCAGGCGACGCCTATGACTTAGGCTAATTCGAGTGTCGGGGCAACTTAGCAACTTAGGCAAACTTCCTTCTCCCAAGCCATGGGACGAAGGATCGAGTGTCATTTTTAAAGCACGCTGAGCCGAATTCTAAGCAGACCATTGGACCATTTCCATGTTCTAAGACATTCCGATCCGTCGGGATTATTCCCTTAGCTATGTGCGTTCGTAGCTTTTATATTAGCCTACTTGTGCAAGTTGAAAATATGCAAGTTATTAAGTGAAGGCTAAGATGAGGCAAGTTCACCGAAACTACCCCACCTGTGCGAGGAGTCGCCTCGACCGAGCGAGCCATCGATCAGCCGTTGCAAGGCTAAGTTCGAACGTCGTCGGCGTTTCGATTCCTCCGATTGACTTTGCGGGACGGGGCACTACAACATACACCACTCAAAACAAGTCTCGTCCTCGAGGCTTTCCTGAAGGCAAGCCATCCTACCATTTCTATGGTCAAGACTTGATCGAGCCTAGACACGAAACTATAACAGTCGTGCAGGGTACACCATAATTTATCGTATACACTCCGCCTACGCGTTTCTTTGGTTCCGAGCCACGCTCGCACTATTATCATTCTTTCCCTTAACATGATTTCCAAGTCCTCGACACTGTTCCATTTCTCAAGTCTTGCTTGAACTCAATATATCACTTGGCTGGATCGTGCACGCATTCCAAGCGTCTCCAAAATACATGTATTCAGCCAAGCCGTATGATATAGAATTCGTCATTCTCACTCGAGTCCCATCGTGCATATACTCAGGCGTCCCTAAAATATATGCATGTCAGCCGAATCTCGTGAGGGATATTCCTATATTTGTAATTCACACTATCCATCCATGCCAATCCTCAAGATCAATCTTTGATTGATAACTCATGAAACAGGGCGTCTCGCCTAACCGCTAGGCTATTTCTCGAGGCTAAGTTAATGTCAGGATTGGAGTCATATTTCTCCAACAATAATGCCAACATTGACCCCAATCCTAGGGTTAAACCAAAGTCGGTAGTACGAGATTTTTCTACCCAAGCTCGCGTCATTCATATTTCTAAACATCGAGCATGATCACCTAATTCGCATCAAGACATTCGTTACGCCAATTTGAATCATTTCAATCACCAATTCATGCATTCGATCACGAGGTCGTCTAGCTCGACAATATGTTGCACCCCAATCTCATATGAGTTCGATTATCCACGGTGGTTCATGAATCACCATGCAACGCTCCTGCGGAATAATCATTCTTATCGGGGCGTAACTCTTGCTTGCGTCTAGACTAATTCATTCTCGATACGCAGATTGGACCTACGTAATCCTCAAATTCGATCGTCACGTACACTAAGTCATTCTCGAGTCCACCTTGACGTCAAACCACAAGTCGAAGTACACAAATTGCTACGCCATACTAGTTCAATCACCTCCGCTGTATGAATCACCATACCAGCACTAACGCGGAGTGATCGCCCTAATCGACGCTATGCATGTGTGAGACTAGAGTTACGCTCGCATAAGACAAGAACGTCAACGTTGTGGTTATTATCGAAGCAATCAAACATTTTATTTTCATCCAATCCAAGTTCGATAATCTGATTGTTATTCGTTCAACTAGAAAGTCCTCGAGCCAAGTCAATCATTTCCTCGACACATTTCAACATCCCGAATATAGCATCCATCGGAACAATAATATTTTACACGATCATCGTTTCTAGAATCAGAGTACCCCCGAGTTATCGTACATCGATCTTTGATACGCCTCAATACCATTGATGATGTACGTAACCTGACGATCTTCCTTTGCAAAAAAACTTCGAGTCGTACGACTGATGCTATTGTCCGAATTGGATATACCACAATTCCATTCGATCGAATCCAAAATCACAAGTACGATCCTCTAAGCTTCCTCGATCAAGACATTCACTTTTATTCATCGTCCCGAATCATTTTCTAACTCGTGTTGCCCATTCATAAGTTGTCCAAGTGACATCTCGTTCGGGACATTCGAAGTCACAACCAGCTAAGCGTGACACGTTATACGTTATGCGCGATCGCATCGCCTCGCCGATATACTCGCCGTTACTCGTAATCCTCAATTTTACTCGAATGATTTTCAAGAAAATCCATACACCACTCAGATTCTAGCCATCCAATCTAGTCATCAATCACGTTCGCATCATTTGCTAAGACATTATTCAGATTCGATCGACGAATCTCTAGCGTAATCGCTCACGTCGTATCGACGTACTAAGTCGTTCGCCCTATTTCTAAAAATCCAAACCAATCTTTCATGCACACCAAAGCATTAGTCTGATTGCATTCCTATCGATATACACTCTAAGTGTACCTCCATTCCCGACCAAGCGATACTTAATACTGCTCGCGACTCGTTTGCACCAAAAGGTCGAGGTGCGCGACACGCAACACAACTTAGCCAAAAGGCCGTTTGCATAGCCATCCTGTGTGGACAATATTCCGAATTTGCACGCTCAATTACTAGGGTCAATGTAGGACTAGTTAGGCACGCACGCGACTTGTTAACTTTAGCATGTGTTTTCTACCAAGTCAAGTTTGACACCGTTCGGCACAAAGGCCTATCGATGCGTCCGATAATGGCCTACCGATACGTACGATTGAACGCTTGCACGAGCTTTTGAAAATCTTTAGACTTAATGTATGGACATGTCGCGGGACATTTGAGAGAGAACGCACACTTCTTTATCCACGAGCGAGCATTCAAAACTGAGAGATTCAACATGAAGTCCAAGGATGTAAAGCCGTGCTCTGATACCATTATGTCATGCCCCGCTCCCGATGAAGCAATCGTCCTTGCTAAGGCATGATGCCGCACGAGCCTAGATTGCGCTCGTGCAAGGCAGTTCCATAACGGCCGATTTCAGCGGCGGCGACGGGGTCGTCGCACAGAAGTCCAAGCAGAAACATTGAAACATGCAGCGAAAATTTAAAGGCAAAACACAAGTTTTTCAAAATAAGCTCTTTATTGATATTGAACAATCAAATTACAATAGGCGCAAGGCCATGATTACAAGTCTCTTGTGCTCACTATTCTCTTATTATACAAGTCACTCTGCTCTCTCCCATCTCTTGATTACAATGCTTAAGCCAGCAGAAGCTTCAGAAGGCGATATCCATACATTATGTCCTGTATAAGTCTTGAGTTCACACGGACACACGCTTCGACTCCCCAAGGAACTCTGTGCCTCAATGTATCCAAACGAGCTCTATGCTACGAGCTTCTACCTATGCCTACACATGAAAACTGTGTGGGTGTCAGTACTCAACTGTACTGGTGGAGTGAGCTCCTCGTCCACCCACACAGTTTTTATGTGCAGGCACATAGAGAAGCTCGTGGCATGGACCTCGCTTGGATGCATCGAGGCACAGAGTTCCTTGGTGAGTGGAAGCGTGCGCCCGCGTGAACTCAAGACTTATACAGGATATAATGTATGGAAATCGCCTTCTGAAGCTTCTGCTAGCTCAAGCATTGTAATCAAGAGATGAGAGAGCAGAGTGACTTGTATAATGAGAGAAATGTAAGCACAAGAGACTTGTATAATGAGAGAAAAGTAAGCACGAGAGACTTGAATCATGACCTTGCGCCTATAGTAATCTGATTGTTCAATATCAATAAAGAGCTCATTTTGAATAACTTGTGTTTTGCCTTTAAATTTCTGCTGCATGTTTCAATGTTTCTGCTTGGACTTCTGTGTGACGACCCCGTCGCTGAAATTGGCCATTATGGAACAGCCTTGCACGAGCACAATCTAGGCTCGTGCATCATCACGCCTTAGCGAGGATACTCCTACGGGAGCGGGGCGTGACATAGGATAGTTCAATGGCAGCCTCTTATTGATGAAATAAGGAATTTTGTCCACATAGATTACATCATCAGGAGAGGGACTATCCACCTTTGTAACAAGATACTTCGTGAGTTATGCCTCCTCTTCAGCTACCCCCTGTGTGACCGGAGGTTGGGATGCTGTCTTGGGCAATTTGACCACCAAGGGTTCTGCTTGTGGAATTGGCTTGCCTGAGGGTCTCGGATTAACACTTGGTTGCCGGCTCGTCTTGGGAGGACGGATAACCATCAGCTCGGAGAGGACTTTGTGTCTTCCGATTACTTTTGATTGGATCTTGGCAATCAGATCACCATCGGCTCCCCAGAGGGCCTCACATCTTCCGGTTGCCGTTGATTAGATTTCGGCAATCGGATCACCATCGGCCCTATGACGGGTTTTGGCTCATGGATGGACCTTGGGAGTCGGATGACCATCGGTTCCGACTGCACAGTTGGAGCAAAAAAACCAGGTACCTCTTTATGCAAAGCTGCGACAAGGGGTACGGCTTTGCCCGGTTTACGGGCCTGGAGATGAATTCTTAAGGGTTCCTTTGGCCGTGTGATGGCCTCCAGTTCGTTAGTTATGTGCTTCTTGGATTCTTCATATAGACAAGCCTTCGAAGAATAATAAGGCTCAACCCTTTTAAAGGGATCGATGTCGTCGAATTTAGTCTTTACGAAGCCGTGCTTAGTGACATACATGAAGCACTGGTGGAGTGTGGATGGCATGATCATATAGTCATGTATCCATGGACGCCCCAAGAGAATATTGTAGGACGTATCTGCATCTATGACGTAGCAGGTAACCGCTGTCCTCAGGTCGCTGATCTAATATTTCAATCGGATCTTTCCTAAGGGATAGCTCCTTCGCGAGTTGAAACCGCTAATGGCAGTGTTGGTCGCCGCTAGCCAGTGCATAGGGATGCTGAGGACTTGAAGCAAACTTTTCGGGATGATGCTTATCGACGAGCCAGGGTCGATATACATCTGATCCACCTTGATGTCGCCTATGTATCCAGTGTAGTACATGGAGCGATCATGCAAGTTGGTCTTGATCAACATGTCCTGTGGGGTGAATACGATGTTGGTCATTGCATCCATACATTTGCTACCCTGGAGATCTGCCGACGAGTCTTCCCCTGTAGGTTTGACCTGGGCTAATTAAGCATCAACATTCTGGAGCGCTTCGCTCAATACGACACGAAGATCCTTGGAGAGCCTTAGGAGCTCGTATAACGACAACTTTGTCGACGTATTAGCCAGTTGTGCTAATATGTAAAAGTTGTAAGGTTTCTCCAGCCCTTGAGGTACATCTTTACGAAGTGGCCTGTCGAAGCGGGTTTCCTTCGGCTTGGCCCTGTCTGACGGTGGAGGCTGAGATGGCCCTGGAACATCAGTGGCAGGCATCGTTGCCGGCTGAGGGTCCTCGACTGAACTACCCGAAGTGGACTGGACTTGTGTCCAAATCGGGTAACAACGATCGCCGTCTCCTCAGCTTCGGTTGAAATTGTATGGCAGGATCTAGACTTCCTGCCCTTCTTCTTATTGGCTGGAGGTGATGCCGCCTGAGCAACTTCGGGCACCACGTCTGGGTGCACCCACATGACCTCTCCTCGTGACGTGGTGAGAGGTACCAAGCCAGTCGTCTGGTCCCGGATGGAGGGAAAATTAGTAACCTCCATCGTTGCCCAGAGGAGAGGTATTAACCTGTCTTGAGTACTTGTTGGAGGGAAGTCACCAAACTGAATTGATACCATGTTTGCTGTCATAGTAACCTCTTTAAAGTCTAGTGACAGAGCTTTGGAGTTTATAAGACTCTGGATGTACCGCTTTAATTGAAAGCAGTCTTGAGTGGAATGATGAACATAGCGGTAGAAATGGCAGTATTTTGGGTCCTCCATCTCCCCCGCTCGAGGCTCGCGCCTTGGTGGAGGGAGTTAGATCATGTCCCCTTGTAAGAGCATGTCGAAGATAGGCTTGATATGACTATCTTCGAATGAGTAATTTACCTTGGGCCACTGAGCTTCTGCCTATTTTTGTTCAGGCTTCTTGGTCGTACCGGCGACCATGGCCACTTCGTCTTATTTGTCCCGGTTATTAGAGGTGCCGTCAGTATTGTTGTTATTGGGGGTAGTACCAGGACATTTGCCTTTGACCTCTCCATCCGTGATGTGTAGTTTCAGTTGGCGAGCCTTCTTCAACTTTGCTTTCGTATTGGTGGCGCTTATGATGAAGGTCGTCCAATCCCTGAACTGATCTTCTCCGATCCAGAGGCTGATTACGGAAAGCAACTTCTTCTGGCAGATTTCAATCAAGGAGCTTTCGAGATTGCCTTGGGGCAATCTCATTGCTGTTTGGCGGAACCGCTCGATATAGTTTCTTGTTATCTCCTTCTTCCCCTGAATAACGTCCATGAGGGATGACATTGTCACATCATGTCCCACTTCATAGAATCTTTCTAGGAACATATGCTTGAAGCCGTCAAAAAAATGGATGCAGTTGTCCGGAAGGTTACGGTACCAGTCGAACGCGATTCCCTCCAATGCTCCGATAAATAGTCATGTGAGGATGGCGTCGCTATGCGACAAATGGTCGGTTGTGACCTCAAAATAAGTCATATACCGACTAGCAGAGGTATTTCCATCATACGAATCAATATGAAACGGTTGATACCGTGGCGGAAAAGGAACATCCCTTCTCGCAATGGGATATGGTTGCCGTATTCTGAGGTCCCGGGAGGAGACTCGGGCATTGAACACTCTTAGAAGCTCCTGGACTTCCCTCTTTACCTTCCTGGATTCGTCTACAGCTGAAGGAGCGGATGCTCCTAGAGGATTGTCATCCAAAGGAGGAGCAGTCGTGTTGGAGTCCGCGTTGACTGCCAGTCCAAAGCTTATTTGTCCAGGCATTCTTACCGGTTGATTCGACAAGGCAGCCTTGATTTCGTCTACTTACTTGACGAAGGACAGGAGCATGGCTTCAAGTACTTCTAGACGTTGTCGGTCAGTAGGCACTTCAAGATCATCGCCGGCCATAAAGACTGTCCGTACATGGGTAGACGTGGAAGGGATCGTAGAAGAGGTGCTCTCCGTGTTGTACCCTCGTACCGAAAAATCGTTGGAGAATGTCGGAATATCTTCATTCTCGAACTCGGAAGGGGTGCTACCCCCTATGCAAGAAGCCGCAACGTCTTGGGGAAGGCGGTCACCCTCAGGGATGTCCACGTCTGTTGCGTAATTCTAGTGGATCGATGTCCCCTATGTACGCTCTTAGAACATCGGGTTATCGCATACATTGAGAGGACTGCTACCCCTGGCTTCATCTATCCCCAAGGAGGTCAAGGATGCACCCGCAGGTGTTGGAAGCTTCTTTCTGGATCGAGTACCTAGGTAGACACCCCCTGTGGGTGTCGATGGCAATCCTCTATATGAGAGTTTCCTTGTAGTGCTGGTTGAGATTGTCGGGCTGGAAGAGCCTGTATTCTTTCCTTCCTTATCGGAAAGAACCTTCCGAGTTGAATTACAGGAGGCGAAAGAGAATTACTTATCTCCCAGGATTTGTATCTGTTCCTCAAGTTGTTGTCGAACAGGTGCTGGCTGGTACAATCATTGAAAAATGGACTACCGATCTTCAGGTGCTGCTGAGTTGTCGCAGCATTAGTTGATGATGACCTGGGTGCAACGATGTCCCAAAAAGGGCTCATCGTAAGCCAAGGTAGCTTCTTTCTCCTTGCGTTTGTGAGTAATCACCTCTCGCAAGTCGATTGCAGGCTGATCTACCTTTGATTCTGGGGGGTAACGATGGAGGCTCAGAAAAGTGTAGCAACTCTGCCTTACTCCTTGGACTATCTGACATGATCCTTGCACTTGAAGAAATTGCCCTTTGTAGGTTGCCAGCCTTTTGCATGGATGTGGTACCCTGCTATTTATAGTGATAGATAACTTGAGCCACATAGATGGCCATGTGACTACGTAGCTATAACAGCACACAAAGACCCGCTCATTGGCCGCCAGCTCGTGACTTGTTGAGATTTTTTTGCAGCAAATCTGGGTGGTTGAGACTTGGTCAGCCTGCAACGTATCCTATCGCGGGATAGGATCAGTCTGCTTGAGTCATTTTGAGCCGCATAGGTCTTTCAGTGTTTGGCCATGCTGGACCGCATAAGACTCATGCGGCTTAAGTCGCAGTCTTCCTTAGTCCGCATGTAGCTTGGGGACTTTTGAGCCGCATTCTGTATTCTGGGCCGCATGCGGCTCAGGTTGAAGTCACCCTTGGCCGCATGAAGCTCATGGATTGAGCCACATAAGGTTCATGCGGACATTTTGTCTGACCACGTCTTATCTTCTTTTAGTCAGAGTGTCAGAGCTGTCAGAGCTGTCAGTTTTGTCAATTTTGGCAGAGTTTGTCAACTTTATCAGAAAGGTTGATCAGCTTAGCCGCATAAGTAACTATTCTTTCTGCAGCTCCAATCAGTCTGGTTGCGAGATAGATAAGATGGGTCGCAGGAGGCATGTCGAGTCTGTCATGCGGCTCTTCTTTATGCGGACCAATTTGTCCCAAAGTACTCATGCGGTCAGTTGTGATCCGCATGAACCCCATATTTTTCATGCTTCTACAATAATGTTATATATGTATGTTACTATTATAGATATAGAGATATATGTTGATATATATATATAGAATTATATATCAATCTCAGTTCTGAAATTGATGTTGGGATAGTCTAGATTTGATCTTGATTGTATATAGATCCATGGGGGGTGTGTGTGTGTGTGTGTGTTGATAGTTGGTATGAATATATACTTATATATATAATTGAGAGTTTGTGTTTATTCTCAGATTTGTGCCAATCACAGCAGCACCCTCACAACATGACAGCCCACCCACGCACACACTCTCTTTTTCCTTTCTTTCCAAGCCTTTGTTTATGAGTGTATATATATATACATATTGTATGTAATATATGAATAGTGTATATGTGGTTGTGTTATGAATACTTTGAGATATAATCTAAGGGTTAATGAGTCAGTTTAGGATTGACCCAATGAGCCTAAATTGGCCAAGCTGACTAGCAAGTTGACCAAGTTGACAAAAGTCAACTTTGAGTCGAACTTGATCCAAATCGACTCAAACGGACTTGGAATGACTTGATAACTTGTGTTTGACCTAAAATTTGGTAGATGGACTAGTTGACTTATAGTTGACCTGGTTTGACCAGAGTTGACTAGGTTTAACCAGAGTTGACCAAGGGTTGACTTTGACCTAGAAGGACCTAGAGTCATTTAGAATGCATCGTAGGCTATTCTTGTTTTATATTGGACACTTTGTAACCTATGGTTGTTCTAAATATGATTCAGATACTCCAGTTCGGACTCTTATTCTCATCAGACAGTCGAAATACCAGGCGAGTACATTCTCTGACCATTTTATACTTGTTAGGAATTATATTCTTGTCATAAAATAATTTACGTGATACTGACACGACACTATCACGGATTAGTACTAAATGGATCTTTACATGAGATGTTATCCCTCTTGGGTGCATTGAATACATCATGTCATGTGCTTTTCATGAACATTATGTATTTTGTGGACTCTTATTATTCATGTATACTCATATGCTCTCATGATCTCATGAGCTTCATGTATAAACTATCATGTACAATAACATAACCTGTCTAGATCCTTGTGTATTGATTGGGGCATAGGAGAATAGAAATAGTCATGTGACCAATTCCAAAGTATTATAATCATGTACAAACTCTTTAGTGTAATTTTGTACAAATTAAGCCGTTCACATGTCTATCTTGTACTCTAAATCACATAGTCACTTACAGTTCTCTATTATCATATATAGATAGCTTTGTTTATTAGTTTCTTACTTTCTTTTCATGCATATTTTTTACAGCATTTCATGTATCTTAATCTATCACATGCTTTATATTTCATGTCAAGATATGAACTGCGTGAGATGTATTATGCTCGTTCCCGTCCTGATTGGACAGTTGAAAATATTACAGGTGATGATGGGTTTTCTACACTACATATTATTGCACTGGCTTAGATGACAACGACTACTTGGACCCTCAGGAGGATCGAGCAGTCACTGAGGACTTGCCTATTGTCTATTTGGGCTTGTAGACTAGTTTCTTGCTTAGATTGTTTTATCTTTAGATATACTTTCAGTTATTTGATATTTTGTGTTGTTTGTACACTCAGATGTTACTCTCTTTTATGACTCTTGTTGGGGATTACTCCTTTATCTTATCCATCCATTTACTCTCTTATTCTATTTTAGATTATGTGATTGAGTTATACCTTTATATTATTCTCCTTTGGAGCGTATATCATTGTGCAGGTATGGTTATATTGTTAGATGTAGTAACGTAGGACAGCGTTCTACCGTCGACACTGCGGCATAGGCTGGACGTACCTACTTCTCGTGCCCTTACAATGGGTGCGGGTCGTGACATCGATCATCGGTGCCATCCGCCCCCCAGCTCTCGCTCATAGCTGTATTCGAATTTTGAACTACCGTGCACCCTTGCGGCCGTGGGAGCGAGCGCGCTTGCCTCAGCATCTCTAGGACAAGATATGTACCCCACTTGCTCGTCCATGCCGAAGTTTATGCGCCCCCTGTGGCCACATACTCCTGCAGAAGGACCTTATGCCCCCTCCCCACGCGCATGCCCCATCCTGGCTTGATGAAGGCATGTGCCCCCCCTGCCCGAGCTCTCCTGAGTCCATGCGCATGGTCGCTGGCCCCTATATGCCCACGTATGGCCTATACAGCTATAGGAGGCTGTCCCTTTTGGGACATACACCCACAGCCGGTGGTTATGCGCCTACAGTCCCCGGCTATGCACCGTCTTTCTCTCGCGCATGCGCCCTTCTCCCTCCGGTGGGCCTCTTCTCCTCCTTCCAAGGTGACCTAGGTTCGTCACGTGCCGTAGGTGCCGAGGCTAGTTGCTCGACACCTCACATGCCCCTCTCTGCCACCTTTTGCCCGGCTTCGTTGTCATCGACGAACGGCACGCCGGTCGGCACCTTCCCTATTCCTCCAAACCACTCACCTCCCCCTCCCTCGCAGCTGGGACAGTAACCCCCACCCTCCCCCTCCTTTGCTGCGACCCTCCCCTCTGGCCCCACCTTTGTGAAGATCCTGTGGCCGGATCGTGGGACACCACATCCTCTTCCGGCTGAGAACATTGAGCTCCCTGACATCGAGTTCCCGACAGCTGGCGAGGGACACCCTTTGCGTGTTCTCTTCTCCCCTATAGAGATTGCCTCCCTCTCTTCCACCTTCGCGAAGACTTTCGTGCTAAAGCACATAAAGTGATCGTCGGATGGGGACTCTCCTCAGCTTACCGCATCGTGCCCTTGGACCCCAAGCACATATTCCTTCACATTTCATCCGACTATACTAGAGTCCGGGCGAAAGGCACCTCCAGCATCGACGGCCAAAGCGTTAAAATAGCCAAATGGACCCCCAGCTTCAATCTGAAAGTCGACTCTACGATTATCCCAGCGTGGATCACTCTCTCCAACCTTCCCTTTGTTTGCTTTACCCCATCTGCGCTCAATAGGATAGCCAGCTCCTTCTGGACTTGTTTGCAAAAACAAAAGTTGATCTTTATTTCAACAAACTTTGTAAGAAGATTACAAGAATTCTGGGAAAGTACAACTATAGGAATCCGATCTGAATGACGATCGCTTTATCCCTTGGACGATGTGAACTTTGAAGACGGTAGCCTCTGAAGATTGCAGCAGCACTTTGGCAAGAACTCCTGATCTCTGGTGATGATTCTGATCTCTATCTGTGTGATAATGAAGACTTGAAACTCTATTTATAGAGTTCTGGAAATAACTAAATTTTAGTTATTCTGAGTTGCGTCGGATGGATTGTGCAGACTTTGGCTTGCACTGGGATGAACTGCGCAGGCAGTTACTCGATCGTGGACTATCTGTATGTGAAGCACGGCATTGTTTGATTGAAATGCATTTGATCGTGTACAGACGGTTGCTACATGATGAGTAAATGATGGCATGAAGGCCACGTGTATATTTGTCAGTTGTCTTAATAGAGTGCGCCACCTGAATTGTGCTGGCTTCAAATTGTGCTGGGATGGACCGCGCTGCAGAGAGCCTGGCCGATTGTGCTGCATGTACAGCTGCCCTCGAGCGCTGTACTGTACGATAAACGAACAGTTTCCTCGTTCTTCGTGTTGTCAGTTGTCAGAAGATCTGATTCTCTGTCAGGTAATGATGACGAGGCCACGTCAGCTTGCGCACTTGGATGAGTACGCAGTTCAGCCTGCGCAATCAAGATGGTACGCAATCTGACTCCTGCGCAGTTCACTTGAAGGATGCATAATTTGATTTTCATGACTTCTTTGATGGGTGCAACTTGATTTTTAGGACCTACAAGACCCCCTTCAAAGTTTTCGAAGTTTGAAAATAGTCAAAGCTTCGAAATACTTTGAATTTTGATTTTAAAATCAAGTTGCGCAAGTAATGACTTGTCTGCGCAATTGGAGGAGTTAGCTCCCATTTCTTCGGTGCAATCCGAGGCGACCGTTGCTCTCGAAAAACTATAAATAGTTCTCTTTATTCTTCTTGTTATTCTTTACTTGTTTTCACTTTGCTTAAGAGAGAAAAATTCTCGAGCCTACTCCGACTTTCTTCTTTCTTCTCCGTCGACTTCAAATGGCTCCAAAGCATTCTGCCACCGAAAAGGGCAAGGCCCCTGCCGAGTCTTCGACTCATGCTGCACCGTGCGTTTCACGACACGAAGTTGGTCACCCAGCTTTGCAAGATAGTCATTCGATCGAAAACCTTTTTTAGGGTTATTCGACATGATTGAATCTCCCAAACCTATCTCTTTTTAGAGATTTGGTTATACTGCGCCGCCCTGTTTAGGGTTTTGGTTGCACAAACCCAATAGTTTTCATTTTTATGAAGACTATTTTCTTGCGCAATCGGTTAGAACGCGATGGCAAAAGTCAGCGCAATCTGCTGATTTGTGCTAGGCTATCCAGCGCAAACTGATGCTTTGCGCAAGTTATTCAGCGCAATCTGATGGCTTGCGCAAGTGGATGAGTTGGCATAACTAGACAGTTTGCGCATAGAAGATGTTGTTGCGCAATCTGATGCTTGTGTAATTTGTTAATTTTTTTGGACAGAATCTTTGATTTTACTTGTACTGAATTCTGTCTTTCTGCTTTGTTGCAGTTAACATCAGAGAGGACCCAGAGTATAAAATATTTGCAGGGACCCTTGCTGAACCAGAGTTTAAGGAAGATTTGTCCCATGTACTATTTCCCCAATATGCTCTGCCATCCTCCCGTCAAGCCATCTTGGTAGCACAGGATAATGAAACTCTATTGAGTCTGATGAATGGACTCTGCAGACTGCCGATGCCATTACCTATAAGAAACTTCTGTTCTTATTTGGCGAAGCTATTGACAATAGTTCTCAGCCGAGACCCCGTATTGAGCAGAGACTCTTCCAGAGAAAGGAGAAAATAATCCTGTTACCGTATATTGCCAGATGCCTCCCTCTAGCCCGCTATGCCCATGCAAGCCATCCCAGGAGGATGGACTGGGATATTACCCCCTCCAGCAAGCAAGGACAGGGAATATTTGTGTAAAGAAAGGACCACACAACAGGGATATATTCTATAGCTCTTCTGAGCGTCATAGCACTTTGCTCAGAGGATTGAAGCCTGGCTACATCCCTCCAAAGAACCCTTCCTTACTGCTGCCGGTGAGGACGCCGATCATTGCTAATGAATATGCAAAGGTTGAGGGTAGATACCCGGATCAGGACATCCGGTTGACAGGTCTGGTGAACCCAGACAACAAAAGGTGGAACTGCAAAATCAATTGGATATTGGTTCAGTTCGAAGACAAGCTCAAAAAGATTGAGCTATATCAGGCGGTATACGCTACCGTGTATGGATTCCTCCCCAATCCTCATCTGTTTCTGGCCTTGGCAGAGAGGTACAATTATAGGACAGGGACATTTATGACACCCTGCGGGGAAATTGGATTAGCCCTTCATAAGATAAAATACATCTCGTGCTTACCAATGGGAGACTTCCCTTATGAGGAATATGTTCCAACAAATGACGAGTTAGACCGACTTCGTCGAGAAAATGTAGAGATGGTGGCTGTTTTTGAGGAACTACTGTGCCACTACAAAATTTGCTCCATGTACCATAAGAGCGGTTCTTCCGGCACCTGTTATTCATCAAAGTGGTTGCCTTATCTTTTTCTTAATCATATCATCGAGAAAAAGACTAAGGATCATGATACGTGCAACCCGACCTTCTTCCAACCCCTCAGCCACAGTGACGTGATAAGATTGATGGAAGAAAACAAGAAAATGGACATCAAAGTTAATGACGAACTTCAATACCCTCCACTCAAGACCGGGGATTTTGTTGAGAGTTTTATGAGAATGGGCTACAAGCCTATGTCAAGGGAAGCCCAGCTGGCGGGTTTTCTGACATATTGGCTCCGACGCTTCGTCGTACCCGGAACGAGGGTCGTGGATCGCTTCCACCGTGGCGTACTCTTTGCTGCGGTCCGGTTAGTCTTTGGCTACCGGATTGATTTACTGTCGACGATGACCTGTAGAGTGAACGCAGGTCTTCGTCTTTATGTAGAATCTATGCTCAAATGGAAGGGTGAGAAGGGGAACTTCCCTCGGCTGGAGTTGCCTTACACCTATTTGTTCGGATGGTTACTTCTGCACCATCCGTCATTGATGAACCCTGACATGGGAGCAGTCGGAGGTAGTTATCTGCGGAGATTCTCCCGGAGCAAGTGGATATACACTAGTCTGAAAGATTGCAGACGTACCTTGAACCTTGGAAAGGGGTAGAACTTTTACTGCATTGCCCCTCCAACCGGTTATGAACATATGTCGACAAATCAAGTTGACCTTGGGAGGCAGCCGTTGGGTCGGGCAGTATTTGACTGGCTGAGGACGATCGGGCCGTCGCACTTGGTGTATAGATTTGAAGATGAGTGTTTCTTGGAACCATATCTGCCAAGCCGCTTCGCTCGTCAATTTGGTTACGACCAGTTCCACGTAGGCAATGCTATAACTTGCCTACAAAGAAAGGGGTATCTGATTGATGGTGCCAGAGAATGGGCCTATTACAACGCTCGAGACACAAGGACGGTGTTCTCGATGCCGACCAAGAATGATCACGGCCTTCGAATATTATACACATATTCACTTTTTTACACAGTTGCAAATACATTCGCCGAGAACTTTAATCTTGTAGATAGCTTCGCGACGACGACGCATTTGAAGAAGGGAGCAACTGTTATGCTAGCTCCAGGTAATGACGAGCAGCATGAGCCAGTGGATGATCCATTGGAAGCCTCAAGGGAAGCTAACTTCCCTGAGGAGGTCAATGAACCACTACGAGTTTCTTTGAAAGTGGTCAAATCGCCAACCAAGGAGAGAAAGAGAAGGATTAATGAACCTTCTTCTCCGGTTGCAAAGAATAAACTTATCTTAGACCCATCAGAGAAGGTCACCACCAGGTCACAGTCTCGGCATCTGGTCGAGTCGACCCAAAGAGAAGAAGCGACCACACCGACCTCTCTTCCAAGGCGGGTCGATGTAGTAGATGTGGAGAGTCCAGAAAGACCTCTTCATAGAAAGAAACTGGCCTCTAGAAGAAGAAAGAGGGTGATCACCCCTCTGAGACAAATCTTGTCCTCGGTGGTGGCAAGTGCTGTAGCTGGAATAACCATGTCATCCCCTACACCTGCCTCCGAGCCTAGGCAGGAGACTCCTTCCCCAGAGCCAAGGGATGAGATTGAACAGAGGGATGAAGCTGAGCTAGGGGATAAAGCTGAGCTGAGAGATGAAATTGGGCAGAGGGATGATAAAATTTTGCGATCTCCTTCTCTTGCGGTGAAAACTACCCATATTCTTGATACAGCAGGAGGGCTCCGTGAAGAAGAAGATCGTCTAATGATCGAAGCTCTAAATGATTGCGACTTCGGTCTGCAAGACGATGTTGATCAAGCCACTGCCACAATTGCCAACGAGGAAGCTCCAGAGGATAGTATAAGCAATGAAGATACATCAACAGAAGATGTTGATGATACATTAAATCCCGAAGAGGGCACTGATATCCACATGTCTCCCGAAGCCGTAGATGACACACTAAATCCTAAAGCGGATATGGAGGTGTACATGTCTCCGAAAAAGAATACGGATGTAGAAGTAGCACCTGCTGAAACTACTCCTGCTGATCCAAAAGGTATTAAATTATTTTATCTACCTTCTTTTCATAGATTCAAATAGCTGACATTTACATTTTTATCCATTCAGAACTTGAATCTTCCCCGGTTCCTCCTGTGTGCACAGACATAGTGCCATTAACGGCTATCGCTAGCGGTAGCCGACATTTTTTGGGTGGTTCTGAGGCCAGAAGTAGCCAGGTAGTAATGTCTGAGGCTACCTCTGCTAGACTGGAATCTGTGCCAACAGATGAAAGGCTTGTTGCTGGGGCAAGTCATGGTAAGATTGCCTTTGATCTTTTGATCCTTTTCATTTAGTTTCTAAGGACAACAACAATCAATGATAAGGTTTATTTGATTTTGCAGAAGAGCATCTGGGAGGAGCAGCTAGCTCTACGATGGCTCCTCTAGCTAAAGAGCCGTCTACTCAAAGAGAAGAAACCGAACGTCTATCTTCACAGACACCTGCTGCTGCTTCTACATCTATGGGAGTAGATGCTACTCCGGGTGCTCTGGCTACCAACCAATTTATCATCAACTCCTTCAGCAACCTTTT
Organism: Iris pallida; assembly: GCA_029216955.1. Classification (NCBI taxonomy): domain Eukaryota; kingdom Viridiplantae; phylum Streptophyta; class Magnoliopsida; order Asparagales; family Iridaceae; genus Iris; species Iris pallida. The sequence goes on along the minus strand of JANAVB010022597.1, from coordinate 999,947 downwards.
TTTTAATTCTTTGAAACCCTTAGTAGATAGGGTAATAGGGAAAGAAGAAGCTGGTTTCTCCACCGTCAGAGGTCCAACCTCCTATTTGATCCATGCCATCCACAATCAAGGCGACGAAGCTCAGGCTGTCATTCTTGAACATGTACTAGATGAGCTGGAGGCATCGATTAAAATTTACAAAGAGCTGAATAAGGGAGAGATGGAGCTCTTGGTACAAGCTGAATTCGAAAAGATGTCACAAGAAGCTTCAGTTGCAAAGGTTGACCTGCAAGTTCTTTTAGACACTTTCTCTACCAAGTCTGCTGAATATAATTCCAAAATGAAAACAGTAGCGTCTGTTGCTGACGAGAAAGAGAGAAAAGTTGCTGAGCTACAATCTGAATCTGCCCGTCTTCAGGAAGAACTGAGACTTGTCCAGCTTGCTCTGGAGGACGAGGCCGCAAAACACCAGGTTGCAGTTCAACAACTGAATGCTATGACTCAGGAGAGAGATGAGTATGTCACAAATCATCAAGAAGAAATCTCTCGCAGAATAGTAACTATGCCATCTTTCGACGACAAGTCTGGGATGAAAGAAGCTAGGAAGCGGGTGATGGAATCTCGTGAGGTGCGACTACAATCTTTGAAGCAGCAGATGACCAACTTAATGACTCCACCGGCAGAATGAGAAAGATTTTTGTATCTTCACTCTTTTTGTGATATGTAATATTGTAATGTCTTTAAATTCTGATCAATCAATAAAAAGACATTTTTCTTGGTGGCTCTATTATTTATTGCATATCTTATTCAGATATAAATAATAGCGATAGAAAATATATTCAGAGGTGCAAGACATGATATATTTCTTGATTTTGGAAAATAATCATATTCAATTATATCTGCTCAGAGGTAATGTGGACGTGGCAAATATAATTTATTGAATTATTTCAATAGACAACTTAATCAAAGATGACAAGTTGCTGATATGAACGAAATGGATGATTCGTCAAAATATGTGAACGAAATGAATGAACGAAATGAGTCGTCGGAATGAACGGATGGACCGTCAAACGAATTAAATAAACGGGTGGACCGTCAGATGAACGGGTGAACCGTCGAATAATTGGAATGAACGAGCGAACCGTCAGATAAATGTAATGAACGGACGAACCGTCAGATGATGAACGGGCGAGCCGTCAGATGGATGCGTGAACGGACGAACCGTTGGGTGAATGAATATAATGAACGGACGAACCGTCAGATGAATATGATGAACGGACGAACCGTCAGATGAAATGAACGGGCAAACCGTCAGATGGATGTGTGAACGGGTGAACCGTCGGGTGAATAAATATAATGAACGTGCGAGCCATCGGATGGATGTGATGAACGGATGAACCGTCAGATGAATGTAATGAATGGACGAAACATCAAATGAATATGATGAACGGATGAACCGTCAGATGCATATGTCGCTTCGTTGTTGTATGAATTGATGTCTATAAATAGAAGAGAAAATCAGATGGGGTGATCACTGTCATTTTTCAACATAAAGATGTCATCCGAAGATGCATCCAAGAAGGCTAAGATTGCTTCGACGGTGGAAGTGGGTACTGAGGAACATCCAGTTCAGCGGATGAAGGTTCGTCTGCCCCCAAACCGCCAAAGGTCATCTTGGACTTCCTTCTTGAACCAGGGAAGACTAAAGAAGAAGAAGCCATGAGGATGGCTGCTTGCAAGTTCCTGGTGGGTTCGAACAAGAGTGTTCTCGGCTCTTTTGCTGATCATGTCTTCGATAAGGACGGTAGTGGCCCGCGTCCCAATTTTGAGAAGGATGATAGTGACTTTCCTTGATATTATGTACTATCATTCATGATGAAATAAAATTGAATTTCATTTATAAACTTGCCTGATAATTACAAGCAACATCTGTTACATTTATACATAATACTTTTTGAGGAACTTGCCATTGATAGGCATCATTGCAACTCGACCGTCTAGCTCTGTGAGTTGATAGGCTCCATTTGAGAAGTCTTTGCTCACGATATATGACCCTTCCCACTTTGCATCGAATTTGCCCTTGCTCGAGTGAGTCATAGTCATAGGACGTCTGACGGTTAGAATGAGCTCTCCTTTCTGAAAGGCTCTGACCTTAACTTTGCGGTTGAAAGTCTTCGAGATGCGGGCTTGGTATAACTCAATATGCTGTTGAGCCAATAGCCGCTTCTCATCGAACGCCTCCAATTCTTGAAGTCGGAGAAGATCGTTGTTCTCTGTCGTGAGTTCGTTGGCGATAGCAATCCTCAAAGACGGAATTTGGAGTTCCAGAGGTAGAACTGCTTTACAGCCGTACACCAAAGAGAAGGGTGTACAACCTGTAGGATTGCGGACCGTAGTACGGTAGGCCCAAAGACATTCTCCAAGCTTTTCACTCTAGTTTCATTTGTTAGTGGATACAAACTTCTTGAGGAGCTTGATGATATTGTTAAAAGCTTCAGCTAAGCCATTAGCAGCAGGATTGTAGGCTGTCGAAGCGACATTGTCAATCCGGTGATCGTCACAGAACCTTGTAAACTTTTGGCTGATGAACTGAAGTCCATTGTCATGAATGATCCATCGAGGTACACCAAATCTATAGATGACATGGTGTTTGACGAAGTTGATGACGCTTCTGGTCTTGACTTCAACCAATGGTATAGCTTCGGCCCATTTGGAGAAGTAGTCGGTTATTGCCACTATGAACCGATGTCTTCTAGAAGAAGGAGGATTGATGGGACCTATGATGTCCATGCTCCAAGCTTCAAAAGGCCAGGAAGTAGCAGTCGAATGAAGAAATTTCGACGGTTGATAAATGAAATCTGCGTGGATTTGACAAGCTTGACATTTTCTTGCATATTCGATGGCATCAGATACCATAGAGGTCCAATAGTAACCCATGCGTCGGATGCGATCCTGTAGTTTAGGACCGGATTGATGTGCTCCGCAGACACCATCGTGAGCTTCACGTAATACTTGCTTTGCTTCATCACCAGCAAGACAGCGTAAGAGTAGACCGTCATAAGTTCGCCGGTAGAGAGTTTTGGTGGTTTGATTGTAGTAGAATCGCAGAGACTGCCGACGAATACTCGTAGCCTCCTTGGGATCTTCAGGGAGTATGTCATGAACTACGAAGTCGAAGAAAGGAGTTCTCCAATCTTCATTGATAACATTGGCTTCAGTAAGATTACTGAACTCAATATTATGATTTTTTCATCGCAGAACAATTCCCAATTATAGATAACCAACACCTGATGTCTTTTAATAGGGATGGCTAAGACTACTGCAAGATTGGCTAAAGCATCGGCTTCGGTGTTGCAAGCTCGGCGTACGTATTGGATGAAAAAGGCTTTGAATGATGTAGCCATGTTGATTGCCGCTTCAAAGTAAGGCACTAGATCTTGATGGCGAACTTCATAAGTCCCTCTAACCTGGTTAACAACCAACTTAGAGTCACCATAGACTTCAAGATACTCAACGTCTAGTTGTTTAGCCAACTGAAGACCGATAAGTACAGCATTGTATTCTGCCACGTTGTTGGAGTAAGGTTCATCTAAGGAGTATGCTCTTTGAATAGCTGACCCATCTGGAGAAACGAGAACAACTCCAACTCCTACGATAATGGCCCCATTGGGTCCAATCCTGGATGCACCGTCAAAGAATAGGCGCCAAGTAGGAAATTCTTCGGAGATTGTATTAGATTCTAATGTCTCGTCTGGAATTTCATCATAGAGTTTGGACGTTTCTGGAACAGGATGAGCTGCTAAAAAATCTGCCAATGCTTGATCTTTGACAGATTTTTGAGGAACATATACCATGTCATATTAGGCTAGCAGAATGGTCCATGTAGCCAGCCGAGAATTGAGTGTGCTAGGCTTCTTCATCAGTACCCGAAGTAGATTAACTCGGGATATGACATGAATAGTTTGGCCAATAATGTAATGCCGAGTCTTTTGAACAGCAAACATAAGAGCTAGACATTCTTTTTCAACCGGACTATAACGGTGTTCGGCACCAATCACAGTACGACTGAGATAATAGATAGCTTGTTCGTGGCCTTCTTTGTTCTTTCGGGCAAGTAAGGCACCCAATGAATGGTCCATAGCACGGACATACATTAAGAATGGTATGCCCGAGATCGGTGGCACCAAGACTGGTGGGTTCATGAGATATCGCTTTATGTCGTCAAATGCTCGTTGACATTCTTTCGTCCAGATGAAAGATACACCCTTCTTTATTAGTTGAGTAAACGGTCTGCAGCGTCCAGAAAGATTCGAAATGAATCTCCTGATGTACGCAAGTCGACCTTGGAATCCTCGTAGCTCTTTTAGGTTGCTTGGAGGACGCATCTCTTGAATGGCTTTGATCTTCTCGGGATCCATGTGTATACCCTTAGAGGTAATGACGAAGCCGAGAAATTTGCCACTAGAAACACCTAAGAATGACTTGGTGGGATTCATTTTGAGTTGATGTTGGCACATGAGGTTGAAGATAGTTCTCAAGACTTGGATATGATCTTCCTTTAGACGACTTTTGACAGCAATATCATCGACGTAGCATTCGACAGTCTTGCGCAGATGATCTCAAAAAATGGTACTCATAACTCGTTGGTAAGTTGCACCAGCGTTCTTAAGACCAAATGGCATTACAGTATAGCAGTAGACTCCGCGAGGAGTGCAGAAAGAAGTATGTTTTTCATCTTTAGGATTCATCCGAATCTGATTGTATCCGGAGAATCCATCCATGAAAGATATTCTTTCGAACCCACAGGTGTTGTCAATCATGACGTCCGTGATAGGGAGAGAAAATTCATCTTTTGGACATGCTTCATTAACATCCCGAAAGTCGATGCAGACTCAAACTTTGTCGGTTTTCTTTAGAACTGGGACGACATTGGCTACCCAATCAGGATGCTGCTCTTCTCGAATAAAGCCACAAGCGATGAGCTTTTTGACTTCATCATCGATGGCATCCATCATTTCTGGCTTAAAGCGCCGTTGTTGCTGTTTGACCGATTTTGTATTTGGCAGGATGTTCAATTTGTGAGTAGCAACTTTGGGATCTGGACCTGGCATGTCTTCATAACTCCAAGCAAAGACATCAATATATTCTTGAACAAGAAGAATTAATTCTTGCTTATCTGCTTCTGGGAGATTCTTGCTGATAAATATTGGACGAGGTGACCCGCTCACTCCTACATCAATTTGAATTAATTGATCTTCACTCGGAGGTTCTCGTTGTTCGAATCAGAGTTTCTATTGGGTATCCATTCGTTGAGCCCAAGGATCAGTTTCGAGGTTTTCTTCAATATCCTCGTCGTAGCCTTCTGGAAGTTCGACGGAGACCATATTAGAAGATACAGTCAATCGATGAACTTGACCAATGCTTGTGTCAGAATCCCATGATCTGGAATCAGAAGAGTTGGAGCGCTCCTTACTATCGGATTCAGAGGCTGCTGGGGATAATACCGGAGGGGAAGCATATCCGAGACCTCTTTTGGTCCTGCTGTAGTACACCTCTGACTTTTCTTTTGGCACAGCCGTACGGATAGGAGTTCTTCTACACATACCGTAGTTGAGGCCATTCTTGAAGTCATAACCCATCTTTCGGATGATGTCTTTTGATTGTTGACAGTAACGCCGGAATTGAAGATGCCCCGTAACGTTACTTTTGCTATCATCCGTATAGCTGAATTGTTGTTCCGGTCCTTTACTAAAAAGTATTGGACTCTCGTCTTTCTTACGAGCAGGAATAATACGATATGAATCATTTCGGTGTTCAAATAAGACTTCTGTTTGAAGAGATTGCACAACTCCCATCGTAAATGATTGAAAGCTATCTAACATATCCAAATAGCACTTAGCATGATAAATGACATCAGTATACTGGAAAGTAGATGCTTTTTTATTGATTTGTACATCTGTATTTACAACAGGACCTTTAGCCTTAGCAGGCTTAGTCAGATTGATTACAAGAGGGGGAGAAGAAGAACGTGGAGGAGGATTGGCCTTGTTACAACAGAGGTCGATAACAAGCGGCTCAGAGGAGGTGAGATCCCTTTTATCCTTGTTATGAGATAAATCAATAACAAGTGGCTCAGAAGAGGTGAGCTGTCTTTTTTTCTTGTTACGACGTAAGTCAATAAAAAGTGGCTCAGAAGAGGTGAGCTCCCTTTGATCCTGACCATCATTAGTTGGTTGCTTCTGAACTGGCAAGTGAATAGCCAGTGGTTTGGAAGACTGAGGACGAGAAACATGCCCTTTGACAGGTATGATGAGAGTGTCATCAGGCACTGCTTCTTGTTCTTCTTCAGTGTCCAGAGATAGCACTACCTTCATGAATTCATCCTTGTACATACGAGCATCGTTGCAGTATACTTCGACGCCTTTGAAAGGATAGAGATCAGCATCCTCCTTTTGAACCTCTCCATTGTCATCAACATATTTGAAACATTGATGGAGAGTCGAAGGAACAATGTTATGTTCATGCAGGAATGGTCTCCCCAACAAAGCATTGTAAGAACAACCATGGTTGTCAATGATGTAGAAGGTCATCTTTGTGCGAAGATTGCCTATTTGGAGTTTTAGACGAATCTTGCTGAGAGGCTCACTCCTTCCCTGATTGAACCCGAGGATAGTGGTGATTGTACTGGAAAGACTATGCACTGGGATCTTCAATGCATCTAACATTGTCTTCGGCATGATGCTGAGGGCAGACCCTGGATCTATCAGAATACGATCGACTTTCATCGAGTCGACATATCATGTATAGTATAGAGGACGGTCGTGCCTATTATCTTCCACCAGCATGTCATCTTGTGTGAAAGTGTAGCACCCAGTTTCCCAAATGGGGGTAATTTTGAAATTTCGTATTTATAATTATTTTAATAATGATATTTAATTCATGATATGATTTTTGGTGGTTTTAAATCATTTTAAAATTATTTAAATCAATGACTTGTGGTTTTAACGTTTTGCTAGTGAAATCCTAGAGACTGTTTGACCTAGAGCCTAACCATGTGATTATGATATTTTAATGTCATTTTTGGCCTAAGGATATTTTTGCATTTGACCTCTTTGAATTATTTTGATATTATTTTATTATTTATGATATTGTTTTGGGGTTATTTGAGTCGGGTTCGAATTTCAACTCAATCCGACTTGAAACGGGGACCCGGGGGTAGTTTGACTCTAGTGGGACCCACACACTAGTTAGGCATGGCCCACATGATATTAATTTTAGTCCACATGATAGAAATATTTTATTTAGAGGTTAGACTAATTATTATGGATAAGGTTAGTGTGATTAGAGACTTTAGAATGACTAATTTAGCCCCAACCAATTAGCCATTTCCTAATACTCATAGAATAGGTTAGTGGGGGCATTTTGGACCTTACCATAATAGGACAAATAGTCCCATATGGCCAGCCACTTTGGGAGAGGATAGGCTCAAGTTCATTTCATTATTCTCATCCACACTCTCTCTCTTATTCTTCCCCAAATTCCTAGAGAGCAATCCCTAGCAATTTCTCTACCAAATCCTTCTATTTCACCACCAAATCTTCTTCTTTCCTTCTCCATTCTAGCCAAGGAGGAAGCTACCCAAGTTTGGGAGGATTCGGAGCTCGTTCGTGTCCTTTTGGAATCTCTACGTGTCGGTGTCGCTCCGGGAAGGCTTTTTTTCGATTCGATCTACCGGGAGGTATAAATCCCTTCTCCTTTTCATTTCCTCTTGCATATAGGTCTATTTTGAACCCATAGGAATGACCCCCACGGTTGTATCTCCATTTGTGTCCATTTTGTGTCCATTTGGAGGTCATAGGAGTGTCCTTTGTGTTGTGGTTGTGTCCATGTGGGAAAATCCCAAATTTGGACACACTATGTGTTGTTGTTATGTATGAATGAATTATTACATGTTTAATCTCATATTTTTGTATTGGAGATGTGTTCTATAGTGTCTCATATATATATATATATATATATATATATATATATATATATATATATATATATATATATATATATATATATATATATATATATATATATATATATTAGTGTAGAGAGTGAGTTCTTGATATATTGTGTTATATATTTGTGTTCTTTTGTCTCAAACTACCCAAATCCGTCATGATTTTTATCCACGTTTTTAATTTCAGCCCTAACTTAGAAATATCATAACTTCTAGCTCAAAGCTCGGTTTAATCTCCCGTATTTTTTAAAAGAAGCGTATTGAAGTTAGATTTCCAAAAACATATATTAATAGGCCTAATTTTTTCTGTAACTTTCTGGAAAATTATTTGAGTGTCAGCTGTACGAAAGACAAACGCGTTCTCGGTGTTTTCGCGATTCCGGGAGTTTTCGGAAACGAAAACGCGATCCGTTGGAAGTTTCGGAAAGCTAACACATAGATCTATAACATACTTTAATCTTAGATTTTAATTCATGCTGAGATGGTACAGTATTAATTATTAGTAGGATTTACTATTCGGCATATGCATTTCGTGCACCCTTGTGTATAATATAATGTTCTATTTGATCTAAACCCATGATAATGTATATACATTATGTAATTAAATAGAGAATGCAAGTATGAGTAAATGGTTAAATAAATGATGTATGAGGTGTAAGTATCCTATCTAATGTAAGCATGTATAAGTATGGCTTGTACTGAATATGTAGGTTCCATAGTATGTAATGTATGGTGCATATAGTAGTGCAAGAGAATAAATGAATGATGAATGAATGCAAACATGAATGTAATGTAATGTAATAATAGATATAATGTATGCAATATACAAGTTAATGAGATGTAATGTTCTATGTTAACACAAATCCTATATTACCTCATGTACCCCTTACACTATGTTGACACTATCACACTTGACACTTTGTTCACTTACACTTTGACACTCTTTGATATGTATACATTATGTATGCCCATTTAACCCTCACTTGACCATTTGCCATGTTCACATACACACACATAGCCTCTTAAATAAGTATTTATGAATACAGTTAACTTATCTATGTATGTATATTATATATATATTAGCATATTGTGTTGTAATATATAAGTTTATATAACCATTTGAAATGCCATGATTATAGACCTAATATTGAATACCAATATATGCATGTGTATATATGTGTATACATATATAGCTTAAAGTAATAGATTACCTAGTGTATATCCAATGTGAATTCTTGCCTATTTGAGTATTGAATAATTGCATGCTATATAGAGTTGGGTGTATATTGGCTTGTATAGCCTTGTATTGATGTGTGCTTGCTAGAATAGTCTTGGTTAGGCCTAGTAAGACTTGCTGGGTTAGGACATGACCTAGTTTGACCTAGTTTGACTAGTACAGTTTACCAGAGTTGACCAAGGGTTGACTTTGGCCTAGTTTGACCTAGATTCATGTAGAATGCATTGTAGTGCTTTATATTACCCTTCTGGATATGTTGTGACCTGTACTGTTCTAATTAGGAGCCAGACACCTCTCCTCGGATAGTATCTTTACCTTAGACATTCAGATATCAGGCGAGTACATTCTCTGATCATTTCATATCCTGCTTAGAATTATTTCCTGCAGTAGATTATTTTACTTGTACTGTCACGATGGTCACACGAATTGGTACTATATGGATCCTTTCTTGAGATGTTATCCTTAGGGAGCATCGGGTACTCTATGTTCTGTGCGTTTCACTTACATGGCATATCACTATGCTTCTTGGTTCACTTGATTACTTGTGACATGTACCCTCATGATCACAGAGTCTCTTGAATCTTACACTGTTGGGTAACCTCCAGAATCCCCAGTTATGGGACATCCATGTATCACCCTTCGGGGGCCGTGTATGGAATCATATAACATAACCTGGCTGGATCCTTGTGTATTGATTGGGGGTACGGGGGAGTAGAAGTGGACATGTGAATAATACACCAGTAGTATCTTCATTGAATCATTCCGTAGTGTCTTCACATAATCATCCCAGGCCATTTACATGTTCATGTTGTACTCTGACTCACTAGTCACTGCTAGTTCTCTATGTATAGTAGATATTTCTATTACAGTTCTCTCACAGTTTATATACTGCTTTCTTTCAGTACCTGTATCTTACTTTAATGTATGATTATATTTTCTAACCTGCTATGATCTGTTGAGATGTACTGTACTCGCTCCAGTCCTGACTGGACCCATTGATAAATTTTACAGATAGCTTGGAGGTTGCCTGCTAGCCTAGAAGAGACACAGTAGAGGTTGTTTAGGTAGTTATTTCATTTTGTCTGGAGTTATATTTACTTTGTGGATTACTGTATCTATATTTGAGTTTGAGGTGAATTTCTAGGTTTTTGTATCTTAGACACTTAGACTTCTATCTCCTGTATTTCTTTTGGATTTCATGTTTTATCTATCCTTATCATGCTCTACCCTAGATGTGATTGAGACTGTATCTGCTATGTCACCCCCATTCGGGGAGTATAAACTGCTTGGCATTATAATGTTAGATGTTGTGACCTAGGACAGCGTTCTACCGCCGACACTGCGGCGTAGGCTGGGCGTTATTACGTTCTCGTACCCAAACAGTGGGTGCGGGTCGTGACAGAAAGTTATGTTTGGAATTAACTCCAACACACTATGACAATGAAGGCAAGAGACAGGCTCCGCTTTTGGCTTCTTTAGCAGGGCAAGACAGGTTTCTGCCTGCATGAGAGCCTCACTCAGAGTTTCCCGAGTCTCTTTGGAGAGGCTCAAAAGCTTAAAGATTGACAGCCGGGCCGGTGTATTGGCTAACTGAGCCAAGATATCAAAGTTGTAAGGCTTCTCAAGTCCGGAAGGAGATGACTTCTTCAAAGGTTTATCGAAGCGGACTTGTTGTTTACCTTTGTCGGTAACTGTCGGCTTGGGAGGAATGGGTTCTACAACCACTGGTGAGGAGGTAGAAGGGTTGCCCTCGGTAGAAGCAGGCTGTACTAGAGCAGGCTCAGAAGAAGAAGCAGGATTCTCTTGAGCTTTGGGGTAATTCTTTAGATAGGCTTTCCCTGATCTGGTGCCCAGCAAGATTTCTTCGTCAACTATGGGGTCAAAAGACACCATATTGCAAGTCTTTGTCTTGCCCTAGGAGCGGTCTTTCTTCTTGGAGGAAGAGGGAAGTTCGAACTCTGAAGCAAGATCTAGATGAATTTACATAATCTCGCCATTGTCAAGAGACAAGGGGACGAGACCTTCACTTTGTGGAGGAGGGAGATTCTCGATCTCAAGAGTAGCTTTGGGGATAGGAATGACACCATGCTGTACCATCTGCGGTGGAAAGTCACCGAATTGAACTGAGACCATATTTGCGGTAACAGTCATCTCGTCTTGCTGCAGAGTGACAACACCAGCGTTGACCAGCTCTTCAATTTTGCCCTTGAGCACATAACATGCTCGAGTGGGATGCCCAATGAACCTATGATAGACACAGTACTTAGGATGATCAGTTTTGCCGACCTCATCAGGCTTCTTCAGATCTGGGAGTTGAAGCTTATTGCTTTTGGTCAAGCAATCAAAGATGCTTACGGTGTCATTCTCGTCAAAAGAGTACTTTACTTTCGGACGAGGTTCCCTTGGTGGAGGTGCTGAAGGAGTAGAAGTAGACGTAGGTGGTGGTACGTTGACCGCCAGAGATTCTTTGTTCTTCAAGTTGATATTCAAAGTTTCTTTCCCCTTGCGGTTGTTCTAGCGATTACCACCACTCGATGTCTGGTGTTCATCCCGGTCGGGGTTAGACATTTGTACCCCTAGCTGCTTGAATTTGTCGGCGCTAACTTCAGCAGCTTTAGCATTGACAATGAAGGATGGCCAGTCTTGGAACTAAGTAGATCATGTCCACATGCTGATGATAGGCAAAAGATTTGCCTTGCAGGTGTCTATGGTGACAGCGGTCGGAGTTCCAGGAGGTATTTTTAAAACTTCCCGGCGGAACCTTTCAATGAAACTCTCAGCAGTTTCATTGTGTCTTTGTTTGATTTTATTAAGGGCTGACATGGTCATGTCGTTGATCCCCTCATAGAATCATTCCAAGAAGATTTGTTTGAGACCAGAGAAGGAGGTGATACAACTATCGGGCAAGCTTCTGTACCAATCGTATGCTACGCCGGCTAAACAGCCGACGAATACTCTGATAAGAAGAGCATCATTTGGCTAATATTGGACAGTCATTACCTCAAAGTGGTTAATGAACTGACTGGGAGAAGTATTGTCATCAAACAGCAAGATTGTTGGAATCTTGTACTTCGGAGGAAATGGGACTTCCTTCCATTCAACTGGGTAGGGGTGCTTGATCCCCAACCTCTACAAGTTATCTTTCTCTTTGAAGGCCTCGAACTGAGTGTACAGGATCTTGACAGCTTCATTGGTATCCTCCATTGATGTAGAAGGAGCAGGCTGAATCACAGTATTAGGGGGAGGAACAGCGTGATAAGCACTACCTCCAGCACCTGACTGACTGGGCGTAGGTTGAATCTGTACAGGAGGTAGTTGAGGAGATGCTACCCCCAGTCCTGCATTGACAGGCACCGACGATGCTATGATTTTAGTTTTAGGATTTGTAGCAGGTACAGCCGGTGGTACTGTATGTTGGGCCACAATAATAGAATGCATACTTGCAACCATTTCGGCCATAGTTTTCAGCTTGTCTTCTAGCATAGCTATTCGCTGTTCTTGACTTGCTGAATTGGAAGCATCTGGATCTTCAGTGACAACATAAGCTGTCACTTCTCTAGGTACAGTAGAGGACACTGTCTGTTTCGAACTTTCGCTGTATGCATCATAGTCGGAGAAAGAATCATCTCCTGAATGAGAAAGAGGAAGATGGCCGGAAGGATCTTGAAGATTCTTTTGACCTATTGTATCTCGGCTTCGGGATCGGGTATGTTGGAATACTCCATCAGAAAATTCTTGGAGTTGATCCAAATACCGCTGGCTTGGCTTGCGAGGCTTGGCTTGCGAGGCTTGCCATGCATGGAGCACTTTCTATCCCCAATGTCTCTGGAAGTCATGTTGACGAAAGCATACAAAACTTCGTCTTCATCTTGTGACATAAGTTCAGAGTTTATAAAGTTCAAACGATCGAAGACAGATTGTCTTATTGTCTGACAACAACACTTGATGACAACTTTATGGTTACAATGGTGTCCAAGTGGTTGCTCTGGAGGCGTTGAGATGTTGTCCCATTTTTGTTTAAGTTGTTCTCGGAGATCGGGAACAATGACGGGACGAGAAGAAGTTCGAGGAATATGTTCTTTGACAACATTCGGAACATGGTTCTGGTTCTTCAAATGTTTTGTCCCTTGAGTGTACAAGAAACTACTTATTTCATTGGCATAGGTGTCCGAATTTTTGATCCTGGAAGTTTGCTTCTGATGCTGGTTGGTCTTCGGCATTGGCTTTTTGCGTTTCACCGAAGTTGGTCAATTGAAATAAGTTCTTAGATCAGGAAACTCACCTCCAAGGGTTTCTGTCTGAGACACCAGCAATTTTCTCTGTCTTGAACGGGATATCTTGAGAGTTGGAAGTGTTAGCCCAATGATTATATCATATTTTTGAATATGGCTAATCAATTAAGTTTAACATAATGACATCACTAATATTCATATAATCACTATTATGTTGCTACTTAAACTTAGCATTGTCATAATATTAGCATTGTCATAAATATTCTATATCATATTGCTATGCTTGTATCATATTGGTTTGTTTGTCTAACATGTATTTGTAGACATGCAGTAAGCATGATCAAGCTTTGTCAAACCAGGACATATGCAATAGAGAATTATTGATGGGCCAAAGACGACGTTATACAAGAAGATTTCTCTTAACCGCCTAACGACCTATCCGGGGCCTCGCATCGGGGGTTCTGCTGCCCGGTCAGCAGACAGGGGTCGAGGGGACAGCACCCCCCGTCAGGGGTTCGGGGGCGAAGCCCCCGAAAGGTATTCAGATTTCCAGATCTGTTTATCTTTGGACGACCGCCGTCAAGTGAAAAAGACATCTTCAAGTCTGCTCAAATATTTGAAGAAAGGCGTCATCAAAGGGCTCTTGGTTTTCCTATTTTATCAATATATTTTTCATATTTACTGAGTCTAGGAATACGATGTACACTGCATCTTACTGGCAAATAGGCTACCCAAGAAACGTTTTCAAAATACCCCTTTATTTTGAAAACAAGCCCACTAACAAAAGCCCAAACTACTTCCTAACTGCCTGACTTTTCAAAAAGCCCAAAAACCAATTTGCAAAAACCCTGACAGAACTCCAACAGAACTCCAGGAGAATTCGGCCAGAGTTCGGCCCGAATTCGGCCAGAGTTCGGTTAGTGAACGTTGCTTTTTGAACTTGGTCTTCCTGCAGTTACGGATCCCACCGAGATTTCCTCATAGAGTTCTGCCCGAATTCTGCCCGAATTCTGTCAGAATTCTACCTTTGAAAAAACTATAAATAGAGAAGGATTTCGATCATTTCAACACACTCATTCACTTTCATATCTCTTCTCTATAAGCCTACTACTTCTTCCAAAGTATTCTGAGCTATTCATTTTCAAATCCCAAGCCAGTTACAATCCTCTAGTCGATTTGCCAGTACGGTACGTTCTTTTGGGGCGTTTAGCCGACGAGCACCTGTTAGCTCGGAGCACTTTTACTTACTGTCTGCCTACGGGCTGTAAACATGATTGACAAATCCTAGGGTTGATCATGTATGACTAAACTCTTGCTAGTCCTAACATTTTATAACGACTAGCTTCATGATCAGTTGAATATGTAATATTTGGGACGCCTTATTATTGTATATTTAATGATCATACATCTTGCAACTTTACTTACTTGTGGTGATTGAGACACTAGGCTTGTTCATGACCATAAGAGACTGTTGGCTTGTAGAAAACCCTCATATATCTAGACAGCCGTGACCGTATATCGAGGTGGTTTCCATTTCAATATACGTAGCTGGCTATGTCTGCCCCCGCTCTCCAGTATTCTGATTCTGGGGCGTGACAATTTTAATATACACTTTCAAAATTATATATTTATTATTCTTGCTATAAAAAGCCTTTTGTTTCTAAAAAGTTATTAATAATAAATAATATTTGGTATACTAGAAAAGCCTAATTAAGTAAAGGATATTTTTTGCATACAAATATTTCGTTATTTATTTATTGGTCTATTTTAAGTAAAAGTATAATTTTTGAAATTTATTAATGGTAATATTTTATTGTTCAAAAAGATATTTAAAAATATTTATTATTTTCGAAATTATTATTATTGGTATTTTGAAAAATATTTTTGGAAGTTATTTCTTGATTTAATGTTTGGAATTATATAAATAGATTAAACTAGTATCTATATTTGGAATTGGATTATTGATTTGATTTTTTAAACTAAAAGGATTTAATTAGATTTAATTAGATTTTGTATTTGAATTTAGATTTGATTTCATTGAATTAATTTAATAATTATCTATTGGGTTTTAAATCTATTCCTAATCCTACCCAAAGTGGGAATTCCCACATCCTATAAATATAGGCAGGTACTCCTCCACATTATTCATCTACAAATTCCTCCACAAAATAATTCTCCAATGGTGCGTGCCCCGTGTCCGTGTTCCACCATCCACGATCTTATTCCATATGTTTTACAAGTACATTGTCCATCTTTCCGTGTCGACACACCCGACACAATCAGATACCTATTCCTAAACATATCCTAAAACCTATCGACGGAACCCAGCCGAGCACCCCCGCACCGTCTTGTCGTCCTCCGACCATCCCCATTATCGCCACCATCGTTGTTTCCTGCCTGCGCCGAACCCCTGCCCTCACCGGACCACCCTCGTCATCACCAACCTCCAGCCAAATCCTTCCGCCACGTCGTTGTAGCCACCGGACCACTCATCGCAACAATATCGACCACAGACATGGCCAAGACCATCACCATCGACACCACCACTCTCACCGACACAACCCCAGCCACCATGGCAGTCCGCACACCCAACCGCAGCCACTGCCACTGTTCGATACCACCGTCACAACAAACCCCGACCACGCAAATTCACCACCACCCCAAATAACAGAGGAAAAGAGAACCCGACTCACCTTCGCCGACGAGCTCGCCGACTTCTCCGCCGGAGAGCAGACCCGTCGCCGCGCCGTCCGCCCTTGCCGTCCAAGCCGAACCCTAGCCCCGTCTCCCCTCTCCCAGCCATCCGTGCCGCCCGCTCGAATCTTCACCCTCCGCCACCGGAAACCCGCCGATTCCGCCGCCCTAGTCGCCGTCCCCACCACGTGGCCTCCTTCCTCCTCCCAGATTCGTCGTTGAACTAGCCGAGTCCGCCGTCCCCTTCACCCCTATTTTGACCTCCCGACCACCAGCCCACGCAGACCCTCGCCTCCGCCCCTGTCCACCGGACTGCCGCCCCCTTTCAACCCTTCCACCGTACGAGCGCGAGCGCGCCGCCGCAGCTCCGCTCACCTCCTTCTTCCCAGAACTTCCCCTGCCTCCCCATCGGCGTCCGACCAGCAGCGATCGCCTCCGTCGACTCTCGTTCTCCCGCCGCTCCTCTTCTCTCACTCTTTCTGCACCCATCCGCTCTCTCTCTCCTCTGTTTCCATCTTTTTTTTCTTTTTGTCTCTTTCTAAGCCACAGAACAGCAGCTTTTGTTGTATTTTTTATTTATTTTCTTATTTTAATTTATTATTGTAATTATTATTATTATTAGTATTATTATTATTATTATTATTATTATTATTATTATTGTTATTATTATTATTATTATTATTATCAAGGTTACTATTTAAGATCATATATTATTAGTTTTCGAAACTATATGTATAGTATGGAGGTAAAGCTATCTAGGAAATTTTCAAATTGGTTTAAGCCTAAAAATAATTTTCGTAGATTATATAATGATTACTTAAATATATTTTTACCATAAGAAGTAGATTTTCAAAATTTTAAAATATTTTTATTTTAGTTATTTGTCGAAGATATTAATGATGATATATAGTTCTTTTTATATAAGGTACAAACTTAAGCGTTTTGCCCTAAAACGACTTTCGATTTTTGGGTATTTTATTGGAGGGCATATTTTGACGAATGAATTATATTTGAAGTATTATAAAATATATTTTTTTCAAATCATATATATCTAATTACTCCTTTAATAATCCTTCTGCCAATGACTATCCTTTTTCCTCATTCCCTCGACTAATTTTGGTCTACCTTATGTCCACCCTAACTAAAATAACCCTTCTGGACTTAATTCCATGATCCGTGCCGCCATCAGAGGTCCCTTGTGTAGTTGTCGTACCAAAGTCGCAGTTCATGCCAGCTTGATCATTGCAGCACACCAGGCGTACTATCAGGCAAGACACCTTGCCATTAGATGTTTAATTATTTTTTTTGCTCATATTTCATGCATTACTTATTTTCTTTATAAACTGTGATACATGGCATAACTGTTCATTTATATTTCCTACTGTGTATTATTTTTCTTACAAATTAAACCTAGATTTAAGGGACCACCTTGTGTGTCGCATTCATTGGCCTTGACACGCTGTAAACACGAAGTTGTGTGTCACATGTAGAACACGAAAGTGCATGATTGGCTGGCCACCAGTACGTACAAGCCGTGCGATAGGAATAACCGCTAATAGAGGTTGCATGCTAGTTTGACTTAGCGGTTATAGAGTTAGCATTGGGCGGGAAGAACATGATTAGAAGTTGACTACCACCCTATCTATCGTAGACTCGCTCGCTACTGAGGAACGATAGGTAGACTATATGCTATAGACTCGCTCGATGCTGAGGAATAGTATATGGTGTTGTGACTCGCTACTGAGGTCCTGCATTGGTATTTTCTTGACTTGACCCGGTAGTCATGCGACCATGAACTGTTCTTAAACTGCAGTCACCTAGATTTGGTTAGGCGCCCTTATCCGTTAGGTACGAGTACTTTTGGTTTGGGTACTTGTATCTGACCGTGGCTTGGGACAATAACTTGTCGCGGATTAGTTCGTCATATCTTATCCTTGTTTGGTTGTAGGTGTGACTTACTACTTCGATGAGAAGGTATTGAACCTTGTTGGGGTCCGGATACCATATTAGATTCATAGCATGGAATAATACGTCGCCATGAATTAGTTTACCAACTCCTGTCCTTGTTTGGTTGGGGGGATGGTACGCTCGTTCAGTAGGTGCGTATTGGACCATGTTATAAATTCGATTTACTTATTTATTGAGAAATATTTATTCAGTTTATATGGCATGCTATTATGTGTCTTGTTACGTCCCTCTGAGGACCTGGTTGTCTTGCCAGGCGTGTGCTATTGTCTTTCGCATGTGTTCTAGCTCTAGCCGTGATCTTCGCTACTTCTTCGAGGATGATTGTATTTGGATCGTCTTCGCTTCGCTCGCCACTCATTTCAATTCTCTATGTACTTTTCTTTATTTTGTTGGTAGTGGATTTGTCTCCGCCCAACATATTGTATCAAGATAAATTTATTCTCATTATATGATCTTTTTTCTGCGTGGATAAGATTAGTTATGGTTCTACTGCATTTTACAGCTTATGTACTTGTACGAGGCTTCCATATATTGGAGTATACTTCGTATGAATACAGCTGGCATGTCTACGTTCTTAGTCCTTCGTATTTTGGGACTGGGGCGTTACATGTTTTTGTGGTGGCCCATGCAGGTCATATAAATTGTTTGGTTACTTTACAGTACCAAGCAAGCCTGCGTATAGGATTAGAAGTTTAGGATCTCATCCACATACTTGACCTCTTTCCTTGATTTTATCTAGCGTTTGACTCATCAATTGTATCTTGCTTGCTTTCTTTCATTCCTATTCTTATCTTCCCTTCGTGCTTGCTAGAGATTGACCCTACTAGTTAGTTGTCCCAAAACACTATTAGTTTAAATCTTTAAGTTGGGTAGAATACCTTATGACTTAGCAACCCCTTTGACCTAGTGACCTATATTAGCAAGCTTATTAGATCCTAGAATCTAGAGGACCTAACCCGTCTAGCCAACCAACGACTTGGACAAGAAGACTATAGGACAACTGTATGACTTAGAATCATTCTGCTTTTTATCTAAATATCTCGTGCCTATGATTTTACCACCTTGACTAACGATACTAATGTAGCCTAGTTTTTGCAAGCTTATCTTTTATCGAGCTTGTTCAAGATATATGTTATTGGAAGAGCTCCCACTAATATGCTGTCTAATCAGAATCAGTGCATAATGGTCTGATCAACCAAGTGCACTTTGGTTCGCTTTGCCTAATATTCTACGTGGATGGGGACATAGCTAAACTTGTCCTCTAGAATCCCATCCACGACTGCCTTGCCAATTCCTTTGAAATTGTTCAATCGTCTTTGAATCACGTATTCGTATTCGATAACGCCTCCTTCGAACTCTATCTTGCTTTCGCCTTCACCTATTTTAGAAGGACGAAGGCGTTATACTAGCACTTCCTCTAACCTTCCTACCAGCTATGACCATCACCACTCAATATTGCTATATCTTCGTCTTAAAACTACTCGACCATTCCCTCGACCCTAATTCTTCTATTTCGACTTTCTAATCACTTGAATTTAAGAGTGATTACAATCGTCTCTTATTCATATCCTCAACCTAAACTACGACCATATCAACTTTGAACCCTTCTATCTACCGTTGTGCCTTCTCACCCCCCTACTAATTCTTAATTTCGAGGACAAAATTCTTTTAAGTTGGGTAGGATATAAAACCCCTAAATTTCTACTATTTTTATTTATTTATTAATTTGCATGGATTTTAAAAAAAAATTGTGTACTGTATGCCACGTAGTCGTATTGTACGTCGTATGCGAAATTTTCGTTTGCTCGACGAGTACGAATATGTGCGAGCGTACATAATTTATAAAAACATTTTTTTTTCTATTTTTGTCACCCTCATTTCCCGTATTTCCCGTATTTCATATTTATACTCGTATTTGGATTTTGGCATGTATTTTTATTTTTCTCAACTTGTAGAATTTTGGTATTTCTCATATTTTGGTTTTGGCATGGCTCGGTTTTATTGGGGATGGTTTGGTTTGGTTCAGTTTTATGTGAGTTGGATCACCTTAACCTACACTCCACCTTCAACACACCACAACTCCCCCTCTTTATATCCCCACCTACCACTCTATCTCCTCATAACTTCCACTATTAATTTCCTTCTTCTTCTCCTTCTCCTTCCTCCACAACTCTTCTAACCCTAGGCAAGTGCACCTTGCCCCTTCATGAGAGCCCTATTTTCTTAGTTCATTTGCTAGATTAGGAGATGGGGATAAACATTAGAACTTGGTGTTTTGTGATTTGAAGTCTCCTTTGCTCTAGATCTAAGTTATTTCTATTTTTGGATTTTGTATGGTTTGATCTCTTTAAGTTGGATTTTCATGGGTTTTGGTGTTTCCATGTGGAAGAGCATTCAGTTTCACTCTAGTTGGAACTTTGGAAATCTGGATTTGGAGTTCGGATGGCCAAGTTATGATGCTTTGAAGCCTTGGGTTCATCCATGGTGTTCTTGCTGTTTGGAGAAGACAGTGAGCAGTGTGCAGAGCTGTTTAACTCACGCACACTGAGCTACGCGCGCTCTTTAGCGCTGCGTACGCAGACTTGGGTACGCTCCCTGTTGGAATCGTGTTCCCTTGAGCGTGCGTGACTTTTCACGCAGCTGCTCCCTTGAGCGTGCGTGACTTTTCACGCAGCTGCTCCCTTGAGCGTGCGTGCCTTTTCACGCACACTGTTCCCTTGAGCGTGCGTGACTTTTCATGCAGCTGCTCCCTTGAGTGTGCGTGACTTTTCACGCACACTGTTCCCTTGAGCGTGCGTGACTTTTTACGCAGCTGCTCCCTTGAGCGTGCGTGACTTTTCACGCGCACTGTTCCCTTGAGCGTGCGTGACTTTTCACGCAGCTGCTCCCTTGAGCGTGCGTGACTTTTCACGCACACTGCTCCTTGAGCGTGCGTGACTTTTCACGCACACTGTTCCCTTGAGCGTGCATGACTTTTCACGCAGCTGCTCCCTTGAGCGTGCGTGACTTTTCAAGCACACTGCTCCTTGAGCGTGCGTGACTTTTCACGCACACTGTTCCCTTGAGCGTGCGTGACTTTTTACGCAGCTGCTCCCTTGAGCGTGCGTGACTTTTCACGCACACTGCTCCTTGAGCATGCGTGACTTTTCACGTATACTGTTCCCTCGAGCGTGCGTGACTTTTCACGCAGCTGCTCCCTTGAACGTGCGTGACTTTTCACGCACACTGCTCCTTGAGCGTGCGTGACTTTTCACGCACACTGCTCTGTAGCGTGCGTGACTTTCACATACGCGGCTCTTTCAGCGTGCGTGACTTTTCGTACGCTGCTCCCCTGACCCCTTTTTTTAAGCTTGGCATTTCTATGGTCCTGTTTATTGATATTTTATTAGATATTTTACGCCCATTTTATATCCTTACGCCTTTTGTCATGAACTTGATTTTACTTAATATGTTAGGAATGACTATTGTACATGGCATGGTATGACAAGGAACTAGCATAATACGACAGTGACCCGTAGTGGTGTACTCCTGACATGACCAACCTGACATGATAGTGGCCCGTCGTGGCGTACTCCGGATAAGTACCCTGACATGATTTATTTTAATGCTGTTACTTGACTTGCTTTGACACCGTGGGTAGCTCTTTCTTGCTTGCTTGTTAAATCCACTTGTCCTGTCTTGCATCATGTCTAGGATGGGACTCCTGAGTACCACGGTCAGGAGTACCTACTAAAATGGATTAAGGTTAATAACTAGAAAACACAGTAGTCATGAAGAGATGACACAGCTACGGGCAATCCCGTTACCTTGGCGCTCTTGGGATCTGTAGCCTGCCGTCGAGTAGGGCACATTTCCAGCACACCATCGCGTGTTGCACCCTCTAAGTCGCCTAAGGGTACATTTGTCTTCTGGGCGATGTACCCACCTGAATTCAACCCCTAACTTTCGACCTGGGTAGCCTGGATGGTCTGCAGGGCTTGTGGCTGTGGAATAATCTCACTGCATCTTGTTAGTAATTAGGCCTGTGATAACCCTAGTTAGTTAAAGTAGTAAGCCGTAGTACCTGCTTGGCCGTGATTGATTGAATGAGGTATAACTAGTCTAACCATGTCTTGATCCAGTGCAAGATTGCTTCCTGTCTTGATTACTTTCATTACTTATCTTGCCGACAAATGGTGGGAAACCAAGCTCTGTTCAGATGAAGGGTTACAACCTCGGTCCTTGTTTGGTTTACGGGTTATAACCTGGCTATCGGAATAGTTCCATGGTTATCTTGTCGTATATCATCCTGACATGTTTTCGTAAATTTTAGTTTTAATATTAGATTTTCTGTGCTGATTGCTGGCTTTTGTTCTTATTTTGTGGCCCCCTTGTGGCACTTGCTCTTTCTGGGGTTAACCCAGCTGGTTTTGTGTGGCCAGATTTCGGAGCAGCTCCCGAGGATCTACCAAGCTTCCAGCCCAATGGTGAACACTAGACGGAATCCGGGCCAAGAGTGGGTTTTCTATTTTGTTTCGCTCACTCTATTGTAAAAATTATTCTTTTGAGGCGTTTAGCCGACGAGCACCTGTTAGCTCGGAGCACTTTTACTTACTGTCTGCCTACGGGCTGTAAACATGATTGACAAATCCTAGGGTTGATTATATATGACTAAACTCTTGCTAGTCCTAACATTTTGTAACGACTAGCTTCATGATCAGCTGAATATGTAATATTTGGGACGCCTTATTATTGTATATTTAATGATCATACATCTTGCGACCTTACTTACTTGTGGTGATTGAGACACTAGGCTTGTTCATGACCATAAGAGACTGTTGGCTTGTAAAAAACCCTCATATATCTAGACAGCCGTGACCGTATATCGAGGTGGTTTTCATTTTAATATACGTAGCTGGCTATGTCTGCCCCCGCTCTCCAGTATTCTGGTTCTGGGGCGTGACATGGTTTAAGTGGTGGCCCATGCAGGTCTTGTAAATCAAGATGTGTGGGGGTTTACCAGATAGATGTCTCAATCAGTACTCGTCCTTGATCTCTGTTCGTATCCTCTGAATCCCTGGATTCTTGCCTTGATCCTGTGCTTATATCGTTGATCTGTCCTGGTCCTTTCCTTATTGTTTCATGTGTCGTCTTCTTCAGCGACACTGTACCTGGGCCTGCTGATCGACGAGATGGAGCACTTCCTGCAGATCAGCAGCAACCCGGAGATCAAGCCCAGCATTCCGGGGTAGCCTCCAGAGTTGTGCCTACGGGAGAAGAGTCACCAGTTCGGCCCGTCCAGCCCGCAGAGCCAGATGATGGTACCTTAGTAGGCCTCATCAGAACCTTGATAGCTTCCCAGGATCGTCGAAGCGACGCCCTGCACCAGACAGTTCAAGATACTTTGACCCGAGGCGGACATCCAGGGAACCAGGCGGCCAACAGCTTCAAGCGCTTGAACCATCCTTTCTTCGACGGCACCGAGGATGCGATTGTCGCAGATACATGGCTTCAGGATACCGAGGTAATTCTGGAAGCAGCTAGGACACCCGAGAATGAGAAGGTGGCGGTGGTACGCATGCAGTTATTGGACTTGGCTCGCAGTTGGTGGGCGGCACAAGCCATGGGATTAGTGGCCCACATTGCTTGGGCAGTGTTTAGAGAGAGATTCCAGACAAAGTATTTCGATGCTGTGGCTCGGTAGGACCTGCAGACCAGATTTACCAACTTGAAGCAAGGAGGCAAGACAGTTGACAGTTATGCATCGGAGTTTTCTAGGCTGAGTAGGTTTGCCCCCACCTTGGTGGCAACCGAGCTCGATAGAGCCCAGCGGTTCCAACATGGACTGCGTTTGGAGATCTTGTTGGCGGTTGAGCAGTTCGAGCACCAGGCGTTCGATGCAGTCTTGAGATCAGCTAGGAGGCAAGAGTATACCTCCCAGAGGATCGTGGATAGGACCAGAGGTAGGAAGCGGTCCCACAGTCAGATGCACCAATCATCAGCTCCAGCCCCGGCAGCTAGGGAATTGACCATTGGAACTCCGAGGCGGGCGACCTCAGTAACGTCGGTTCAGCATTCGACCCCGACGTACCCGCAGCAGCAGAAGCAGAAGCAAACTTCCGCGATAGGATGTTCTCATTGCGGTAAGCCAGGGCATGTGGTGGCAGACTGTCGCAGGGTGCAGGGATTGTGCCTGGCTTGTGGAGCAGCAGATCATAGGATAGGGGCTTGCCCGAATAGGGGTGGTTCATCAGCATCCAACCCTTCTAGCTCTTCGGTGAGAGGACCGACCCCAGTACCAGTTCAGCAGCAGTAGTAACAGTCTTCGAGGCCCTTGCCGTCTCAGTCTCAGGCATTCCAGCAACAACACCCCCAGCAGTATGCACAAGCCCAAGCTCAGACCCAGAATAGGCAGAGAGGTTTCCAGCAGAGGGGACCAGCAGCTAGAGGTCAGGCCATGATGATGGCTATGGAAGAAGAAGTTGCACCAGGTGAGGTAGTGGCAGGTACTATTCTCGTCAACTCCTTTCCAGCTTCGGTATTCTTTGATTCTGGTGCATCGCATTCATTTATGTCTGCACGATTCGCGACACGGATAGGATTGGAGCCCGAGTCATTATCAGTAAGGCTCAATATACTTACTGGTAATGGCCTTGTGGGAGTAGATCGTATGTTTTCCTCGTGTCGGATCGTAGTTAGCGGTAGGGAGTTCCCCGCTATATTCATAGAGTTTCCTATGGCAGATTATGATGTAGTCCTAGACATGGATTGGTTGAGGAACCAGTATGCTAGGATAGACTGCCATATTGGCAGAGTTGTCTTTAGTATCCCCGGCGAGCCAGAGTTTTCGTTTTCCAGAGGCACAGTGGAGCCATCTTCCCCAGCATTGCGGATGGCAGTAGCAGCAGTACAGTTACCCCGGATAGTTGAAGAGTTTCCAGATGTCTTTCCAGAGGAGCTTCCAGGGATGTCGCCAGAGCGGGAGATTGAGTTCACTATAGACTTGATTCCCGGGACAGCACCAGTGTCAGAACGAGTCTACAGGATGGCGCCTTCAGAATTGGAGATTTTATACAAGATGATTGAAGAACTGAGGACCAAGGAATTCATCCGTACAAGTGGATCGCCTTGGGGAGCCCCGATGCTTCTTGTGAAAAAGAAGGATGGTACGTCCAGGCTATGTGTTGATTATCGTACCTTGAATTCGGTGACAATCAAGAACAGATACCCTCTTTCAAGGATAGATGACTTGTTTGATCAGCTCAGAGGGGCTTCAGTATTCTCGAAGATCGACTTGCGGTCGGGATACCACCAGATCAGAGTCAGAGAGCAGGACATCCTGAAGACGGCATTCAGATCGAGGTATGGACATTGGGAGTTCCTTGTTATGCCCTTTGGAGCGACCAATGCGCCGGCCGTATTCATGGACCTCATGAATCGTATTTTCGTGCCTTACTTGGATCATTTTGTGATCATGTTCCTAGATGACATCCTGGTCTACAGCAAGAGTGAAGCAGAGCATGAGCAGCATCTCAGAGTCGTCCTTCAGACGCTTAGGGAGCATCAGTTGTACGCCAAGTTCAGTAAATGCGAGTTCTGGCTCGATCGCATTTTGTACTTGGGTCACATCATTACCCGAAGAGGAGTGGAAGTGGATCCCCAGAAGATTATGGCTATCGAGTCATGGCCGGTACCCAGCTCAGTGGCAGAGGTTCGTAGCTTCCTTGGATTGGCCGGCTACTACCGACGGTTCGTTTCAGATTTTGTAAGGATTTCAGCGCCGATGACCCAGTTGACCCGCAAGGATGTGCCGTTTGTTTGGACAGCAACGTGCCAGGAATCATTTGAGAAGTTGAAGCGAGGTTTGATAACGGCTTCCATTCTTACCCTTCCAGATGGGACCGGAGGATTCACAGTTTATTGCGACGCTTCAGGCAGAGGATTGGGGTGTGTCTTGATGCAGCATGGGAAGGTAATATCTTATGCGTCACGCCAACTTCGTGATCATGAGAAGAATTACCCGACCTACGACTTGGAATTGGCGACGGTAGTGTTTGCTTTGAAGTTGTGGAGACACTACCTGTACGGAGATAGAGTGGAGATCTTTACTGATCATAAGAGCCTGAAGTATGTTTTCACCCAGAAGGACCTTAATATGCGGCAGAGAAGATGGCTCGAGCTACTGGTGGACTATGATGTGGATTTGCAGTATCATCCCGGGAAGGCCAACGTTGTAGCAGATGCATTAAGCAGGAGAGCCGGAGTTTATTTCCTGACGGCGCAACCAGAATTATTGGCAGATCTTCAGAAGATGGGAATTGAGGTGGTTCTTCCAACCAGTGTGGCATTGATGGCCAGTCTACAGGTTCAGTCCAGCATAGTTGAGAGTCTGGGTGGCACAGTCAATAGATTCTAAGATCCAGCGACTCAGAGCAGAGTGTGAAGCAGGAAGAAGGCCAGAGTTATGTATCCATAAAGACGGTACACTTTGGTACGGCACTCGTCTTTGTGTACCCAGTGGAGATATCAGACAGGAAGTCATGGCAGAAGCCCACAGTTCACAGTATTCTATTCATCCGGGTGGTACGAAGATGTACCGTGATATTCGTCAGCATTTTTGTTGGAATGGCATGAAGAGGGAGATAGCCCGGTTTGTCTCTCGGTGTTTGGTTTGCCAACAGGTTAAAGCTGAACATCAGAGGCCCGCTGGACTTCTTCAACCCTCACCGATCCCAAAATGGAAATGGGAACATATAACCATGGATTTCGTGACCGGATTGCCCAGATCTCCGGCCGGCAAAGATGCTATTTGGGTAATTATGGACAGGCTTACCAAGGTGGCACACTTTCTCCCATTCAGAGTTAGACAGCCGACGACGCAGCTAGCAGAGATGTACCTCAGGCAGATCGTCAGGCTTCACGGTATGCCAGTCAGCATCACCTCGGACAGGGATTCAAGATTCATATCACACTTTTGGTGCAGCTTGCAGAAGAGTTTGGGGACTCGTCTTCAGTTTGGCTCAGCTTATCACCTACAGACGGATGGTCAATCAGAGCGCACAATCCAGACTCTTGAAGATATGTTGAGATCCTGTACCCTTGACTTCGATGGTTCATGGGAGAATTATCTGCACCTGGTGGAATTCTCGTACAATAACAGTTATCAGGCAAGTATCCAGATGGCACCCTTCGAGGCTCTCTATGGCAGGAAGTGCAGATCCCCGCTAGCATGGGACGATGTCGGAGAGAGGCAGATGCTCGGACCCGAGTTGATTTCCCAGACGGTTGAAGTGGTCAGGAAGCTCAGAGATCACCTCCGAGTTGCCCAGGACCGCCAGCGCCATTGGGCCGATGCTCATCGGCGTCCCTTAGAATTTGCTGTCGGCAACCATGTATTCCTTAGGATCTCGTCTAACCGCGGCGTCATTCGCTTCGGCGTGCGGGGAAAGCTTAGTCCTAGGTATATAGGGCCGTTCGATATTCTAGAGCGAGTAGGAGATGTATCCTATCGTCTCGCTCTTCCGCCGTCGCTAAGTGAGGTACATGATGCATTCCATGTGTCCCAATTACGACGGTATATTCCGGACCCGAGCCACATCCTAGACCATTCGGAATTGGTTGTTGGTACCAACCTTTCGTATGAGGAGAGGCCCGTGTCTATTTTGGACCGGAGGGAAAAGATACTCAAGAACAAGACTATTAAATTAGTCTGTGTTGCTTGGGGTCATCACTCTCTGGGTGAGTCAACGTGGGAGCGTAAGGACGACATCCGATCGCGATATCCCTACCTGTTTGACTCGTGAGGTATAATGTCTTTCTTATGCCTTACATTTTTCCTTCCTTGCTTGCATTGTATGATTGTATGATTGGACTGCTTAGTGTAACTTGCATGTGCTTAGTGTAGCTTGTCGTGACAATCTCTAGCTCCTTGATTAAATTTCGAGGACGGAATTCATTTAAGGTGGGTAGAGTTGTCACCCTCATTTCCCGTATTTCCCGTATTTCATATTTATACTCGTATCTGAATTTTGGCATGTATTTTTATTTTTCTTAACTTGTGGAATTTTGGTATTTCTCGTATTTTAGTTTTGGCATGGCTCGGTTTTATTGGGGATGGCTTGGTTTGGTTCGGTTTTATGTGAGTTGGATCACCTTAACCTACACTCCACCTTCAACACACCACAACTCCCCCTCTTTATATCCCCATCTACCACTCTCTCTCCTCATAAGTTCCACCATTAATTTCCTTCTTCTTCTTCTTCTCCTTCCTCCATAACTCTTCTAACCCTAGGCAAGTGCACCTTGCCACTTCATGAGAGCCCTATTTTCTTGGTTCATTTGCTAGATTAGGAGATGGGGATCAACATTAGAACTTGGTGTTTTGTGATTTGAAGTCTCTTTTGCTCTAGATCTAAGTTATTTCTATTTTTGGATTTTGCATGGTTTGATCTCTTTAAGTTGGATTTTCATGGGTTTTGGTGTTTCCATGTGGAAGAGCATTCAGTTTCACTCTAGTTGGAACTTTGGAAATCTGGATTTGGAGTTCGAATGGCCAAGTTATGATGCTTTGAAGCCTTGGGTTCATCCATGGTGTTCTTGCTGTTTGGAGAAGACAGTGAGCAGTGTGTAGAGCTGTTTAACTCACGCACACTGAGCTACGCGCGCTCTTTAGCGCTGCGTACGCAGACTTGGGTACGCTCCCTGTTGGAAGCGTGTTCCCTTGAGCGTGCGTGACTTTTCACGCAGCTGCTCCCTTGAGCGTGCATGACTTTTCACGCAGCTGCTCCCTTGAGAGTTTGTGACTTTTTACGCACACTATTCCCTTGAGCGTGCGTAACTTTTCACGCAGCTGCTTCCTTGAGCGTGCGTGACTTTTCACACATACTGTTCCCTTGAGCGTGCGTGACTTTTCACGCAGCTGCTCCCTTGAGCGTGCGTGACTTTTTACGCACACTGTTCCCTTGAGCGTGCGTGACTTTTCACGCAGCTGCTCCCTTGAGCGTGCGTGACTTTTCATGCACACTGTTCCCTTGAGCGTGCGTGACTTTTCACGCACACTACTCCTTGAGCGTGCGTGACTTTTCACGCACACTGCTCCTTGAGCGTGCGTGACTTTTCACGTACACTGCTCTGTAGCGTGCGTGACTTTCACGTACGCGGCTCTTTCAGCGTGCGTGACTTTTCGTACGCTGCTCCCCTGACCCCTTTCTTGATTTTACTTAATATGTTTGGAATGACTATTGTACATGGCATGGTATAACAAGGAACTAGCATAACACGACAGTGACCCATAGTGGTGCACTCCTGACATGACCAACCTGACATGATAGTGGCCCGTCGTGGCGCACTCCTGACAAGTACCCTGACATGATTTATTTTAATGCTGTTACTTGACTTGCCTTGACACCGTAGGTAGTTCTTTCTTGCTTGCTTGTTAAATCCACTTGTCCTGTCTTGCATCATGTCTAGGATGGGACTCCTGAGTACCACGGTCAGGAGTACCTACTAAAATGGATTAAGGTTAATAACTAGAATAACACAGTAGTCATGAAGAGATGACACAGCTACGGGCAATCCCGTTACCTGGGCGCTCTTGGGATCTGTAGCCTACCGTCGAGTAGGGCACATTTCCAGCACACCGTTGCGTGTTGCACCCTCTAAGTCGCCTAAGGGTACATTTGTCTTCTGGGCGATGTACCCACCTGAATTCAACCCCTAACTTTCGACCTGGGTAGCCTGGATGGTCTGCAGGGCTTGTGGCTGTGGAATAATCTCACTGCATCTTGTTAGTAATTAGGGCTGTGATAATCCTAGTTAGTTAAAGTAGTAAGCTGTAGTACCTGCTTGGCCGTGATTGATTGAATGAGGTATAACTAGTCTAACCATGTCTTGATCCAGTGCAAGATTGCTTCCTGTCTTGATTACTTACATTACTTATCTTGCCGATAAATGGTGGGAAACCAAGCTCTGTTCAGATGAAGGGTTACAACCCTGGTCCTTGTTTGGTTTACGGGTTGTAACCTGGCTATTGAAATAGTTCCATGGTTATCTCGTCGTATATCATCCTGACATATTTTCATAAATTTTAGTTTTAATATTAGATTTTCTGTGCTGATTGCTGGCTATTGTTCTTATTTCGTGGCCCCCTTGTGGCACTTGCTCTTTCTGGGGTTGACCCAGCTGGTTTTGTGTGGCCAGATTTCGGAGCAGCTCCCGAGGATCTACCAAGCTTCCAGCCCAATGGTGAACACTAGACGGAATCCGGGCCAAGAGTGGGTTTTCTATTTTGTTTCGCTCACTCTATTGTAAAAATTATTCTTTTAAGGCGTTCAGCCGACGAGCACCTGTTAGCTCGGAGCACTTTTACTTACTGTCTGCCTACGGACTGTAAACATGATTGACAAATCCTAGGGTTGATCATGTATGACTAAACTCTTGCTAGTCCTAACATTTTGTAACGACTAGCTTCATGATCAGCTGAATATGTAATATTTGGGACGCCTTATTATTGTATATTTAATGATCATACATCTTACGACTTTACTTACTTGTGGTGATTGAGACACTAGGCTTGTTCATGACCATAAGAGACTGTTGGCTTGTAGAAAACCCTCACATATCTAGACAGCCGTGACCGTATATCGAGGTGGTTTCCATTTCAATATACGTAGTTGGTTATGTCTGCCCCCGCTCTCCAGTATTCTGGTTCTGGGGCGTGACAATTTTAATATACACTTTCAAAATTATATATTTATTATTCTTGCTATAAAAAGCCTTTTGTTTCTAAAAAGTTATTAATAATAAATAATATTTGGTATACTAGAAAAGCCTAATTATGTAAAGGATATTTTTTGCATACAAATATTTCGTTATTTATTTATTGGTCTATTTTAAATAAAAGTATAATTTTCGAAATTTATTAATGGTAATATTTTATTGTTCAAAAAGATATTTAAAAATATTTATTATTTTCAAAATTATTATTATTGGTATTTTGAAAAATATTTTTGGAAGTTATTTTGGCCAATTAAATCTTGATTTAATGTTTGGAATTATATAAATAGATTAAACTAGTATCTATATTTGGAATTGGATTATTGATTTGATTTTTTAAACTAAAAGGATTTAATTAGATTTAATTAGATTTTGTATTTGAATTTAGATTTGATTTCATTGAATTAATTTAATAATTATCTATTAGGTTTTAAATCTATTCCTAATCCTACCCAAAGTGGGAATTCCTACATCCTATAAATATAGGCAGGTACTCCTCCACATTATTCATCTACAAATTCCTCCACAAAATAATTCTCCAATGGTGCGTGCCCCGTGTCCGTGTTCCACCATCCACGATCTTATTCCATATGTTTTACAAGTACATTGTCCATCTTTCCGTGTCGACACACCCGACACAATCAGATACCTATTCCTAAACATATCCTAAAACCTATCGACGGAACCCAGCCGAGCACCCCCGCACCGTCTTGTCGTCCTCCGACCATCCCCATTATCGCCACCATCGTTGTTCCCTGCCTGCGCCGAACCCCTGCCCTCACCGGACCACCCTCGTCATCACTAACCTCCAGCCAAATCCTTATGCCACGTCGCTGTAGCCACCGGACCACCTCCCCGGCACCCTCATCGCAACAATATCGACCACAGACATGGCCAAGACCATCACCATCGACACCACCACTCTCACCGACACAACCCCAGCCACCACGGCAGTCCGCACACACAACCGCAGCCACTGCCACTACTCGATACCACCGTCACAACAAACCCCGACCACGCAAATTCACCACCACCCCAAATAACAGAGGAAAAGAGAACCCGACTCACCTCCGCAGACGAGCTCGCCGACTTCTCCGCCGGAGAGCAGACCCGTCGCCGCGCCGTCCGCCCTTGTCGTCCAAGCCGAACCCTAGCCCCGTCTCCCCTCTTCCAGCCATCCGCGCCGCCCGCCGACCCTTGTCGCCGGCGTCCACCTCCGCGCTGGCCTCGCCCCTCCGCTCGAATCTGTTTTCCATAAATAAATTCACTTTATTTATTTTGTATCTGAGAAAATTACAACTGTAGGAATCTAATCTAGAAGACGATTACTTTATCCCTTGGACGATGCGATGAAGAAAACTCGAACTTCGAAGAACTTGGACAGCAACTGGGTAATCTCTCTGTTCTCTCTGAAAAATGACCTCTCTTCATGAAGGTGAAGAAACTCTCTTTTATAGAGTTCTGGATAACTGTCCTGAACCATACGCTCAGGTAGTTACTTGACGTGTGCAAAACTGCAGGGACGCGTGGCAAATTCTGACGAAGACACGTTGGCGTGCGGTTGAGAGTAGTAGAGCACATTCAGGAGAGATTGATGGCATGAAGGCCACATTGCATAACTTCTGAATAAATGAGTAACTGAGTACAGGACACGTGAGAACGTGTGTTGACTGTACGTTGAAAATCATCCTGGATACAACTGCTGTAGAGTCATACGCTAGCTTTTGAAGAGGAGTCATACGCTAATTTGGACAGCGTAGTGCCATAGGAAATCCATACGCTCACTTTATGGGCAAGGAGTCGTATGGAGATCATACGCTCGCTTGGTTAGCAAGGAATCATGTGAGGTCCATACGCTCACTTGGCTGGGTGAAGAAGGAGTCATGTGAGGTCGATACGCTCACTGGAGAAGTGGCCACGTGGCTATCATCAATCTTCTTTGGTACACCATATCTTCCCATAACTGACAAAATCTTCTCGAGCGTCGTGACTGCGGATTTGACGGCTGACAGACTGTCAAAACTGACAGTAATGATGGCTTTTGTATTTATGAAGGCTGTTGAGTTGTCCTCGTAAAAGACAAAACCGACTCTTCGAAAACCTATCCGATGGTTACTTTTCTCGTGACAGCTGTCTTTGCACGAAAGATGAAGTGTCAGATTCATTCCTCATTTAAACATATGCTGTGCTGTCACTTCAGTAAATAATAAAATATTTACTGAGCGTATGGCTTTTGAATGAGTGTACAACTCTGAACTGAACGTATGGCTCTTAACTGAGAGTATAGCCTTGAGCGTATGACTTCTGTTTGAGCGTATGGCTTCAACTGACATCTGTCTTTAAACGTATCGATGAAAATGACAGCGTGTCATAATTTTCTACATCCTACAAGACCCCCTTCAAAGTTTTCAAACTTTATGAGTTTCAAAAGTTCGAAATTACTTTGAACAGAAAGTGGGAATGAGTCCTGACACGCTGGCATGAAGTTCATTAAATGTCATGATGACTCTTCATTTTTCGAGATTGATTGAATCTGATGGAAGAATATGAACAGCCAGCAAGCTCTATTATATAAACCGAGGGAATTCAATTTTTGACTTTCATCTTTTGAAACCATGACTCCAAAGGAAGCCGCTGAAGAAGAAGCACGTAAGTTAGGATTCTGTTCCCATGGTGACCCCACTTTTGGGGGCCAAGAACCCGAACCTGTCGTCATCGAGCTCAAGGACGACCCTACGCATTTAACCAAGAATTTCTTGGGCTACTTTGGTCTGGACGGCTCCTCTTCTTCTGATGGGCAGAGCCTCGCAGAGAAGCGTAAAATGTTCGTTGCTCTGTTACACCGCATGGGGGTCCAAAGCGTAGAAGAGTTAGGCGTCAAGCTTAGTCGCTCTGGAAAATAGAGCGTGACTTTCCTCCTGCTGTTTTCCGCAGAAACTTGGCTAAGTCTTTTCTTCAACTTCAGAACTGGCATTGGCAATGTGGATGCTATGGAGAATATCCTTCTGACATCTACATCAGAGAGCTCATACGCTTTTGACGCGTACATCAGACAACTCAGAACTCTTCGTGGGATAGAAGGGTCTTCCTCAGATGGTAGGAAGCGCCTTTATACACGGAGAGTTGGACGGTGGAGTCAACTCTTACCCGAGAGATTGGGTAGTAGAGTTCCTTTCACGGCAGAACTAGGAATTGTATCCCAAGGTTTGGATACATTCCTATCTGCATGAGGTACCGCCGTTCCTCCATGCGCTGTATTGGCAGCAACACGCCATCGTGTTGCCATACTCCGTGGTTCTCCTCTCGTCTGAGAGATAAGACCAGAGTTTGATTCCTGCTGGACACCCAGGAATTGCCACAAACAACGAGATTGCCAGAGAAGATCCAAGAAGAAATAGATCTCAGTTGTACATAGAATGAAAATCCAAGATTTGTAATAGATTTCCATTATGATTTGTAAGAAAGTCTAAGAAAATATAATAGACATTTTGTGGTGAAATGGGAATGGAAATGACAATTCTTCTATGCTCAATGATTTGTATTTGTGGATGAATTGTGGACATGATAGATAATAAAATCATCTTTTCTGTTTTTAGAGTATATGATATTATCAGAGGTATTATGGACGTGATAATATGTATGAACTCAAAAGAAAATAGATTGATTTCTATGCAGAGGTCAAAAATGACAAATGAGTAAGTAAATTCGGAATTGATTCAGAGGTTATGAAAATATGATAAATAATGAATCCCCACTTGATAAATTGATAAAAGATTATGAACGGATGAACTGTTAGGAAATGATGAACAGATAAACTGTCGAGTGAATGTAATAAATGAACGGATGAACCGTCAAGTATTAATGAACATGTGAAACGTCGGATGAATGTGAGAAATGAATGGATGAAATGAATATCGGGAAAGAATACGTTCCTTCGATCCTTGTAACCATATGCCTATAAATAGAGCACATATTTGAGTAGAAGGATCACACATCATCCTCTTTTATCCACAATGTCTTCTCCGCAGAAGAAGGAAATGGGCGAAAGCTCATCTACTCCCAAGCCGCCAAAAGATATCCTCGATTTCCTGGTTGAACCAGGAGAAACCGAAGAAGAAGAAGCAATGAGGCTGGCTGTCTGTCGGGTCTTGGTGCGGTCAGGAAAAGATGTATTCAATTCTTTTGCTAATTATATATGCGGTCCTCGTCCCAAGTACGAAAGGGATACCAGTGATCTTCCATGATGATGTATTTCTTGAAGAATTTGTCTCAAATAAACTCTGTTTAAGGAAACTTTGTTTATGATGTATCTTTCCTGCTTTATATTATTTTGCCTTTATTCACTGATCTTTAGACTCAGAAATCAAAAGGACGAGATATCATTTTCATAGAATATGGTACATACTGAGATAGAAAATTCAGAGGTGATATGGACATGATTTTCTATACAATATCTTTATTAAATCCACTGGGAATCTAATAAGACAAAATATCAAATTCTCTGGAAAAATGATACATGGTAGAATATCAGTTTTCGCTGGGGATAACGACATCGAAATAGCTTTTGTAGAGAAGAATAAATTTTTTATTTTACACTTGCTGGGGAGTAATGAAAATATTATATATATTGATGAAATTTATACATAATATTTCTTTAAGAATTTGCCATTGATAGGCATCATCGTGACTTTCCCGTCCATAGAGGCAAGCTGATATGCTCCATTAGAGAAGACTTTGTTTAATACGAATGGGCCTTCCCATTTCGTGTCAAATTTGCCTTTGCTCATATGTGTCATGGTCATCGGACGTCTGACAGTAAGGACCAATTCTCCCTTCTGATATGTTCTGACTTTGACTTTCCGATTAAAAGCTTTTGAGATTCGGGCTTGATATAGCTCGATATTTTGTTGCGCATACAATCACTTTTCATCTAGGGCTTCCAGCTCTTGAAGTCGAAGTCGATCATTATTCTCTGTTGTAAATTCATTGGAGATTGCAACTCTCAAAGAAGGAATTTGTATCTCGAGGGGAAGAACAGCTTCACACCCATATACCAAAGAGAAAGGTGTACATCCGGTCGCATTGCGAACTGTGGTGCGATAAGCCCATAAACATTCACCAAGCTTCTCACTCCAGTTACGTTTATTGGAAGAAACGAACTTTTTCAAGAGTTTGATGATTGTTTTGTTGAAAGCTTCTGCTAGTCCATTGGCTGCTGGATTATATACTGTAGAAGCCAAATTATTAATCCGATGATCATCACAGAATCGAGTAAATTTCTGGCTGACGAACTGTGGTCCATTATCATGGATAATACGTCGAGGAACACCAAATCGATAGATGACATAATGTTTGACAAAGTTGATAACATTAGAAGTCTTGACTTCAGATAACGGGATTGCTTCAGCCCATTTAGAAAAGTAATCAGTTATTGCTAGAATAAACCGATGTCCTTTTGATGATGGTGGATTGACAAGACCGATGACGTCCATGCCCCAAGCTTCAAAGGGCCATGATGCCGCTGTTGGGTGTAAGAACTCCGATGATTGATGGATAAAGTCTGCATGAATTTGACAGGCTTTACATTTTTGAGCATATTGAATGGTATCAGCTACCATCGTGGGCCAATAATAACCCATACGTCGGATACGATCTTGAAGTTTTGGACCTGGCTGGTGAGCTCCGCAGACGCCATCATGTGCTTCACGGATTATCTGTTGTGCTTCTTCACCAGCGATGCATCGAAGGAGAAGACCATCATAGGCTCGACGATATAGTGTCTTCGTAGTATGATTATAATAGAATCTGAGAGACCGGCGCCGGATAGATGCTGCTTCACTCGGGTTATCAGGAAGTATGTCATACAACACAAAGTCCAGAAACGGACGTCTCCAGTCCTCAGTTACGGTGTCTATTTTGTTAGAAAAGACATATTCCATAGTAGAATCGGAAGAAGACAAGGACACTTTGTCAAACTTTAATTCAGCATCAAAGTTGAGAGAATCTTCGTCTGGATTATGGGGAAAAGCCAAAGCCAGATTATTTTTAACGCAGAATAGTTCTCGGTTATAAACCACTATCACTTGCTGACGTCTGATTGGTATGGCTAATACAGCAGCAAGATTAGCCAAAGCATCAGCTTCTGCATTATAGGCTCGTCGAACATGTTCAATAAAGAAACCTTCAAAGGAGGAGGCCATAGAGAGTGCTGTTCGATGATAAGGTATCAAATCTTGATGACGAACTTCATACGTTCCTCTGATCTGATTGATGATAAGCTTAGAGTCTCCATAAACTTCTAAATATTGAACATCCAGATGTTTAGCGAGTTGAAGACCAATGAGCAACGCATTATATTCTGCAACATTATTTGAACATGATTGATCCAGAGAATAAGCCCTCTGAATAGTTAATCCCTCTGGGGATACAAGAACAATTCCAACTCCGGCGACAATATCGCCGTTAGGACCTATTCTAGATGCTCCATCAAAGAATAGACGCCAGGTAGGAACTTCTTCAGAAACCATATTTGAATCCAGAACTTCATCGGGAATCTCATTATATAATTTAGAATCTTCTGGGACTGCATAAGCTGCTAGAAAATCAGCAAGAGCCTGTCCTTTAACCGACTTCTGAGGAATATAATGCATGTCATATTGGGCTAACAAAATTCCCCAATTAGCAAGTCTAGAGTTGAGAATACCGGGTTTCTTCATCATAATCCTGAGTGGATTCACTCTGGAAATGACGTGAATCGTCTGACCGATAATATAATGTCGCATTTTTTGAACAGCAAACATTAATGCTAGGCATTCTTTCTCGATTGGAGAATAACGCGGTTCAGCGCCTGTCATTGTGCGACTGAGATAATAAATGGCCTGTTCATGGCCATCTTTATTTTTCTAGGCGAGTAATGCACCAAGAGAATGATCCATAGCTCGAACATATAGGAGAAATGGTATTCCCGAGACGGGAGGTACCAAAACTGGAGGGTTCATGAGGTATTGTTTGATGTCGTCAAATGCTTTTTGACATTCTTCGTTCCAGATGAAAGATACACCTTTCTTCAGAAGTTTGTGGAATGGTCTGCAGCGTCCTGATAAGTTGGAAATGAATCTCCTGATATAAGCAATCCTTCCTTGAAATCCTCGTAGCTCTTTTAAGGTGCGTGGAGGACGCATCTCTTGGATGGCTTTGATCTTCTCGGGATCCACGTGTATACCTTTAGCGGTAATGATGAAGCAGAGAAATTTGCCACTAGAGACGCCTAGGAAGGACTTAGTAGGGTTCATTTTAAGTTGATGCTGACGTATTAAATCAAATATAGTCTTCAAATCTTGGATATGATCCTCCTTTCGTCGACTTTTGACTGCAATATCATCAACATAGCATTCGACTATTTTCCGGAGATGTTCACGGAATATAGTGCTCATTGCTCGTTGATATGTTGCTCCTGCATTTTTGAGACCAAACGGCATCACGGTATAACAATATGTACCGATCGGTGTTCTGAAAGAAGTATGTCTCTCGTCATCTAGAAACATCTTGATTTGATTATACCCCGAATACCCATCCATGAATGACATTCGTTCGAAACCACATGTGTTATCAATCATTACATCTGTAATTGGAAGAGGAAACTCGTCTTTAGGACAAGCAGCATTGAGATCACGAAAGTCTATACAGACTCGGATCTTGCCGGTCTTCTTGAGGACAGGAACGATGTTGGCCACCCATTCAGGATGTTGTTCCTCTCTGATAAATCCGGAAGCTATAAGCTTGTTGACTTCAGCTTCAATTGCATCCATAATGTCTGGACGAAATCGTCGCTGTTGCTGTTTGACCGGTTTAGCATTTGGCATAATATTAAGCTTGTGCATTGCAATCTTCGGATCTAGTCCTGGTATATCCTCGTAGCTCCAGGCGAAGACATCGATGTAATCACGAATAAGCTTGATCATATCTTGCTTATCTGTTTCTGAAAGACTCTCACTGATGAATATTGGTTTAGGGGAACCTTCTTCACCAACATCAATTTGGATCAATTTATCTTCAGTAGGAGGTTCCCTCTGTTCGAACCTGAATTCCCATTGATTATCTAATCTTTGAGCCCATTGTTCTGATTCCGGTAATATTTTAAAATCATCCTCATCTTCACCATTTTCTTGTGGGCCATCAACAGAGACCATATTGATGGATAGAATAGAGCGATGAAGATCGCCAACACTCGTATCAGAATCCCAAGAAAGGGAATCAGAAGACTCAGATCGTTCATCTTCAGATTGTTCGTCTTTATTGAATTTTGACTCTTCATGAACTATGTTGATAAAAGGGGTGGGAGCAATGTAACCTAAACCACATTTTGTCCTTCCGTATTTTAATGGAGGAATTCGAACAGGCATTCTTCTTCCTTTTCCATTAAGACTGGTTCTGAAATCATAACCCATATTCTTGATGATATTTTTGGATTGCTGACTGTAGCGACGTAGCTGTAATCTTCCAGTATCGTCATTTATATCATCCTCCTCCAGATTAGGAGGATTCTGAGGTCCTTTATAGAAAAATATTGGATTTTCTCCCTTCTTTCGACTGGGGACCACAAAGTATGATTTCTGTATAGAGTCTAATGATACGTCTGTATGAAGAGCTTGAACAACCCCTATAGTTAGTGGCTCTAAGCTATCTAGCAATTGTAAATAACTTTGTACATAACTGCAAACATCAATATACTGCAAAGGAGATGCTTCATTAATACTAGATGCTGTATTTACAACAGAAGGCTAAGCCTTATCAGACTTAGTCAGATTAATGACAAAGGGGGAAGAAGAAGAACAGTTAGAATTTTTGTTTCGATTAAGATCGATAACAAAAGGCTCAGAAGAGGTGAGCTCTCTTGAAGAAGACCGTGGATAAGTAATGCGTCCACTGACTGGAATGACTAGAGTATCTGATCTAGCCTGAGAAGATGGAGGGGGAGTGATGCGTCCACTGACAGGAATGATCAG
Organism: Iris pallida; assembly: GCA_029216955.1. Lineage (NCBI taxonomy): Eukaryota > Viridiplantae > Streptophyta > Magnoliopsida > Asparagales > Iridaceae > Iris > Iris pallida. Next base: position 960,071 of record JANAVB010022597.1, on the reverse strand, counting down.
CGAACTTTGTGAAGCTTGGAAAGATGGTACAGTAGTACGTCCACTGATAGGAATTATCAGTGAGCCTTGGGCGGATGATGAAGTAGTACATCCACTGACCGGAATTATCAGTGAGCCTTCTTCAGATGTTTTAACAGACTGTGGAGGAGTAATACGCCCTTTTACAGGAATAATAAAGGTGTCAACTTTGGATGTCTCATCTTCATTATCCATAGCTTGTAAGACTTTCGAGTATTCATCTTTGTACATGCGAGCGTCATTGAAGTAAGCTTCGACTCCTTTGAATGGGTAAAGATCTGCCACTTCTTTTTGTACCTCTCCATTATCATCAACATATTTGAAGCACTGATGAAGAGTTGAAGGAACAATATTATGTTCATGCAAGAAAGGTCTCCCCAATAGAGCATTGTACGAGCAACCATGATTGTCGATGATGTAAAAAGTAACCTTAGTACGAAGATCGCCTATTTGAAATTTAAGGCGAATCTTGCCTAAAGGCTCACTTTTTCCTTGATTGAATCCCAAGATGGTAGTGATAGTGCTGGAAAGACTATGCACAGGTATCTTCAATGCATCTAACATAGCCTTTGGCATAATACTGAGAGCGGATCCTGGATCAATCAGTAAACGATCAACCTTCATAGAATCAATATATCCTGTATGATATAAAGGACGGTCATGTCGATTATCCTCTAGCAGCATATCGTCCTGCGTAAAGGTAATGTTTGGAATAAATTCTAATACATTATGGCAATGAGAGACAGGTTTTGTTTCCAACTTCTTGAGGAGAGTTAAGCAAATTTCTGCTTGTAACAGTGCTTCACTCAAAGTTTCTCGAGTCTCTTTAGAGAGACGTAAGAGTTTGAAGATTGACAATTTAGCTGGTGTATTGGCTAGTTGAGCCAATATATCAAAATTATAAGGCTTTTCAAGTCCTGTAGGGGATGATTTCTTCAATGGTTTGTCGAAGCGGACTTGTTGTTTGCCCTTGTCAGCTGTTGTTGGTTTAGATGGAACTGTTTCGACAGGAACATTTGAAGGTTCTTCAGTAGAGACTGGTGTTGGGGCTGTAGCCGGAGGGACATCAGAGGTTTCTCCAGAAGTGTCAGCATAATCTTTGAGATATATTTTTCCTGACCGAGTTCCAGCATGAACTTCAACTTCAGATTCTGGTTCAGGATCTATCGAAACCATGTTACAATTCTTCATCTTGCTTTTAGTTCTTTTATGCTTGATGAGAGCTTCGTCCCAGAAGCCGAGACCAACACGAGATTGATTATGTCTCATAGTGAGGGCAAAAGGTGCTCGGAATCCTTTGCCTGAGTTCAGACCAGGAGCAGAGGCTAGATCATAGCCCATCTTTGCCATTAATTCACGAGATTGTGAACTATATAGATGGAATGCAGGCTTGTACTTATCTTCAAATTGAGGTACAGTTTTTACCTCAGTAGAGTGAATTTTCTGCCAAGATGAAAGTAGAGGTTAGATAAAAATTGGGTGTAGTACTAGAAGTCACATTGCATGACTTAATTTTCTCGAGTTTCTTTTTAGATGAAGGAGTCTTCCGAGGAGAAGAGGAAGGTGTCTCAAACTCTGTCTTTAAGTCTGGGTGGATCCACATAATTTCTCCCTTCTTAGTTGTGACAGGAACAAGTCCTTCATTCAGTGCTGGTGGGATATTCACCACCTCGAGAGTTGCTTTGGGAATAGAAACAATCCCACTTTCTACCATTAAAGGAGGGAAATCACCAAACTGCATTGAAATCACATTTGCTGTGACTGTCTTGTCTTTGGGTGTTAGTGTCACAGCTCCTGATTTAATCATCTACTGGATCTTTCCTTTTAATACATAACAAGACCGGATTGTGTGACCCAGCATTCTATGGTATGGACAGTATTTTGGATGATCTGTTTTATTGGCTTCATCAAGCTTTTTAATTTCTGGCAATTGTATTTTATTACCTTTGAGCAAGCATTCAAAGATACCCTGAACATCGTCATCATCGAAAGAATATTCTTCTTTTGGCCGAGGAGATCTCTGTTGTTGATTTGTTGGAGCTGAAGTAGCTTGGGTAGTCTTTACTTCTTGACTACTGCTTTGGAGATTGACTTCAAGAGCTTCTTTTCCTTTGCGATTGTTGGGTCGAGTACTATTGCTAGCACTCTGATTTGATTCTTTGGAAGCCATTTGTACCCCCAGACCTTTGAAGGTCTCAGCACTGACTTCGGCAGCTTTGGCACTGACGATGAATGAAGGCCAATCTTGGAACTGAGTGGACCCTGTCCACATGCTGATAATTGGTATGAGGTTCGACTTGCAAGTGTCGATCGTAACAGCATCGGGAGTTCCAAGAGGCATTTTGAGGGCTTCTCTTATGAATCTCTCAATGAATTCCTTAGTGGTCTCATTATTCTTCTGTTTGATTCTTATGAGTGCCGACATGGTCATATCATTGAGCCCTTCATAGAATCGTTCAAGGAACATTTGTTTGAAACCGGCAAATGAAGTAATACACCCGTCAGGGAGACTTCTGTACCATTCATAAGCCGTTCCTTTGAGACATCCAACAAACACCCGAGTAAGGAGGGCATCGCTTGGTTGCAATTGATCAGTCATTACTTCAAAGTGATTAATAAACTGACTTGGGGAAGTAGTCCCATTAAAGAAGGAGATAGTCGAAGGCTTGTATTTAGGAGGATATGATACTTGCTTCCACTCTATCGGGTAAGGTTGCTTGATACCTAACCTTTGTAAACCATCCTTCTGTTTGAATGCCTCAAACTGAGTTTTGAGATTCTTTAACTCTTCTGTAACAATTCCAGAGGATTGTGGAGTTGTGACTTGTTGAGTGTAAATTGGGAGGAGGGACTGCAGCATATGTACCACCCCCAGCTCCAGAGTGACTTGGGGTGGTTTGTACAGGAACATTAGATTGTACCCCCGGAATAGTAGAGGGTTCGGGGTTTGGAACAACAGGGGTATTCAATAACACTGGTGGTGCTGTCTGTTGTTGAGCCTGCATTAGAGTGTGCATAGCACTCAATGTATCTGCCATAGCTCGCAATTGTTGTTCTAAAGAAGAAATCCTCTGTTCATGAGCCTCATTGCTAGTCGAAGGTTCATGATCACCTTCTGCCTTGTAAGTGGTAATCATTCGAGGGATAGACGATGAAACAGTTTGCTCTGAATCATCGCTGTAAGAATCAGTATCTTTCCCGGGACTGTTTACAGGAGTTAATGCCGGAAAGTTGGACTCTCCAAGGAAATCTTCCGTGATCTCCGGATTATTACTTGGATGAGAAGAAGAAGAGATTCTGGCCAAGGCTCCGGTCCTGGATCGGGTGCCAAGATAAACACCATCTTCAGAATCTGATATAGCGTCAGACCGGATTCTACCCCCAATATTTCTGGAGGTCATGTTGACAAAAGCATAAAGAGGTTCATCTTCATCTGATGTTGGTTCATATTGAATCTGTTCGAAAACAGACCGTCTTTTTGGTGAACAACAACATTGGATGACAACCCGAGGTTGGAAGTCACAACCATGCTTTTCATGGCGAATATGGGCAATGTCATAGCCAGATGGAGTGTCGATTCTCCGTTTGTTTTGTAAATATTCCCGGAGATCTGTAGGGATAGATTGGAAAGTACTGGAAGATAGTTTCTGTGTAGAAACTTGTCTTTTGTTCTTCTATCTTCTTGGTTCTTGAGTGTATAGAGACCGATTAATTTGAGCCACATAGTTCCTGGCATATTCAACATCAGGGTCTAGTACACTTGTCTCAATTTGATAAGACTTTTTAATACCAGAAGCATAACTGTGGTGATTTTGATTAAGCTTGTTACGAAGATCCATGGAAGATATGACTTTGGTATCAGTCTTGGATACTTGTAACTTGCCTTTCTCAGATCGAGAAATTTTGAGAGAAGGGAGATGAGTATTATTCCGACTAGGAGTCGGTAATAATCCATCTTTAGAGGAATTAGCCAAAAGGCGTTTTCCTTTGTTTGAGCTAGTAAAAGTACTAGTCAAATTAACTCCAGAGGTAAAGACCTCAGAAGTAGAGGAATCGACTAAAGAGTCTTTCTCCTTGGTTGGCACAAGATGCGCAAGTTGTGGGGGAATCATTTGTAGGTTCTGTGAAAGAGAACCCCCAGTCTGATTTTGAGAATCAGTCAAAGGACTGTATCTGTCAGCATACGCCGACTTCTTGTTAGCATATGCTGGCTTTTGCTTAGCGTACGCTGCCTTCTTGTTGGCATACGCTGGTCTTTGCTCAGTGTACGCTGCCTTCTTGGTAGCATACGCTGGCTTTTGCTTAGCGTACGCTGACTTTATCGCATGCTGCCCTCTGACTGCTGTACGCACAGAGTCATCAATAGCTAAAGAGCCGACTGCTGTCGTAAGAGCAGAAGGAGAAGGGACTTTGACATGTCCAGAGATGGTTTTCCTTGGACACACTGACTTGGTTAAAGAACCAATTTTGTCAGCGTGACTAGGGGAAACCATTGTTGCTGTGTTCAGGGAAGTAGAAGTGTGCTTTGTTGAAGTTGAAGATGTGTTCTTGTCAACGTGAGAAGTGACAGGAACATCTCGGGCTGTCGAAGAAGACTTGGGGACATAGACAAAACGTCCCGTCTTCTTGGCAGCAGGAAGAGCGGAGGAAGCAGTTCGGCCCTCCTTCGCCTTGAGCATTTCTTCGTAAGCAGATTGGTCGAATTGTACGACCATCGTCTTCTTCGTCGAGCCGATTGACGAAGTATCGCATTGAGTTGTTGCTATCTCGTTGGAGGAGACAGCTTTCCCCAGCAGAGTCGCCAATTTATTTTCCATAAATAAATTCACTTTATTTATTTTGTATCTGAGAAAATTACAACTGTAGGAATCTAATCTAGAAGACGATTACTTTATCCCTTGGACGATGCGATGAAGAAAACTCGAACTTCGAAGAACTTGGACAGCAACTGGACAATCTCTCTGTTCTCTCTGAAAAATGACCTCTCTTCATGAAGGTGAAGAAACTCTCTTTTATAGAGTTCTGGATAACTGTCCTGAACCATACGCTCAGGTAGTTACTTGACGTGTGCAAAACTGCAGGGACGCGTGGCAAATTCTGACGAAGACACGTTGGCATGCGGTTGAGAGTAGTAGAGCACATTCAGGAGAGATTGATGGCATGAAGGCCACATTGCATAACTTCTGAATAAATGAGTAACTGAGTACAGGACACGTGAGAACGTGTGTTGACTGTACGTTGAAAATCATCCTGGATACAACTGCTGTAGAGTCATACGCTAGCTTTTGAAGAGGAGTCATACGCTGATTTGGACAGCGTAGTGCCATAGAAAATCCATACGCTCACTTTATGGGCAAGGAGTCGTATGGAGATCATATGCTCGCTTGGTTAGCAAGGAATCATGTGAGGTCCATACGCTCACTTGACTGGGTGAAGAAGGAGTCATGTGAGGTCGATACGCTCACTGGAGAAGTGGCCACGTGGCTATCATCAATCTTCTTTGGTACACCATATTTTCCCATAACTGACAAAATCTTCTCGAGCGTCGTGACTGCGGATTTGACGGCTGACAGACTGTCAAAACTGACAGTAATGATGGCTTTTGTATTTATGAAGGCTGCTGAGTTGTCCTCGTAAAAGATAAAACCGACTCTTCGAAAACCTATACGACGGTTACTTTTCTCGTGACAGCTGTCTTTGCACGAAAGATGAAGTGTCAGATTCATTCCTCATTTAAACATATGTTGTGCTGTCACTTCAGTAAATAATAAAATATTTACTGAGCGTATGGCTTTTGAATGAGCGTACAACTCTGAACTGAACGTATGGCTCTAAACTGAGAGTATAGCCTTGAGCGTATGACTTCTGTTTGAGCGTATGGCTTCAACTGACATCTGTCTTTAAGCATATGGATGAAAATGACAGCGTGTCATAATTTTCCACATCCTACAGAATCCTCACCCTCCGCCACCGGAAACCCGCCGATTCCGCCGCCCTAGTCGCCGTCCCCACCACGTTGCCTCCTTCCTCCTCCCAGATCCGTCGTTGAACTAGCCGAGTCCGCCGTCCCCTTCACCCCTATTTCGACCTTCCGACCACCAGTCCACGCAGACCCTCGCCTCCGCCCCTGTCCACCGGACCGCCGCCCCCTTTCAACCCTTCCGCCGCGCGAGCGCGAGCGCGCCGCCGCAGCTCCGCTCACCTCCTTCTTCCCAGAACTTCCCCTGCCTCCCCATCGGCGTCCGACCAGCAGCGATCGCCTCCGCCGACTCTCGTTCTCCCGCCGCTCCTCTTCTCTCACTCTCTCTGCACCCATCCGCTCTCTCTCTCCTCTGTTTCCATCTTTTTTTTCTTTTTGTCTCTTTCTAAGCCAGAGAACAGCAGCTTTTGTTGTATTTTTTATTTATTTTCTTATTTTAATTTATTTTATTTTACACTTACGTTTTGTTGTTTTTATTAATTATGTTACTATATTACCATTTATTATTATTATTATTATTATTATTATTATTGTAATTATTATTATTATTAGTATTATTATTATTATTGTTATTATTATCAAGGTTACTATTTAAGATCATATATTATTAGTTTTCGAAACTATACGTATAGTATGGAGGTAAAGCTATCTAGGAAATTTTCAAATTGGTTTAAGCCTAAAAATAATTTTCGTAGATTATATAATGATTACTTAAATATATTTTTATCATAAGAAGTAGATTTTCAAAGTTATAAAATATTTTTATTTTAGTTATTTGTCGAAGATATTAATGATGATATATAGTTTTTTTTATATAAGGTACAAACTTAAGCGTTTTGCCCTAAAACGACTTTCGATTTTTGGGTATTTTATTGGAGGGCATATTTTGACGAATGAATTATATTTGAAGTATTATAAAATATATTTTTTTCAAATCATATATATCTAATTACTCCTTTAATAATCCTTCTGCCACTAACTATCCTTTTTCCTCATTCCCTCGACTAATTTTGGTCTACTTTATGTCCACCCTAACTAAAATGACCCTTCTGGACTTAATGACACGATCCGTGCCGCCATCAGAGGCCCCTTGTGTAGTTGTCGCACCAAAGACGCGGTTCATGCCAGCTTGATCATTGCAGCAAACCAGGCGTACTACCAGGCAAGACACCTTGCCATTAGCTGTTTAATTATTTTTTTTAGCTCATATTTCATGCATTACTTATTTTCTTTATAAACTGTGATACATGGCATAACTGTTCATTTATATTTCCTGCTGTGTATTATTTTTCTTACAAATTAAACCTAGATTTAAGGGACCACCTTGTGTGTCGCATTCATTGGCCTTGACACGCTGTAAACACAAAGTTGTGTGTCGCATGTCGAACACGGAAGTGCGTGATTGGCTGGCCACCAGTACGTACAAGCCGTGCGATAGGAATAACCGCTAATAGAGGTTGCATGCTAGTTTGACTTAGCGGTTATAGAGTTAGCATTGGGCGGGAAGAACATGATTGGAAGTTGACTACCACCCTATCTATCGTAGACTCGCTCGCTACTGGGGAACGATAGGTAGACTATATGCTATAGACTCGCTCGGTACTGAGGAATATTATATGGTGTTGTGACTCGCTACTGAGGTCCTGTATTGGTATTTTCTTGACTTGACCCGGTAGTCATGCGACCATGAACTGTTCTTAAACTGCATTCACCTAGATTTGGTTAGGCGCCCTTATCCGTTAGGTACGAGTACTTTTGGTTTGGGTACTTGTATCTGACCGTAGCTTGGGACAATAACTTGTCGCGGATTAGTTCGTCACATCTTGTCCTTGTTTGGTTGTAGGTGTGACTTACTACTTCGATGAGAAGGTATTGAACCTTGTTGGGGTCCGGATACCATATTGGATTCATAGCATGGAAAGATACGTCGCCGTGAATTAGTTTACCATCTCCTGTCCTTGTTTGGTTGGGAGGATGGTACGCTCGTTCAGTAGGTGCGTATTGGACCATGTTATAAATTCGATTTATTTATTTATTGAGCAATATTTATTCAGTTTATATGGCATACTATTATATGTCTTGTTACGTCCCTCTGAGGACCTGGTTGTCTTGCCAGGCGTGTGCTATTGTCTTTCGCAGGTGTTCTAGCTCTAGCCGTGATCTTCGCTACTTCTTCGAGGATGATTGCATTTGGATCGTCTTCGCTTCGCTCGCCACTCATTTCAATTCTCTATGTAGTTTTCTTTATTTTGTTGGTAGTGGATTTGTCTCCGCCCAACATATTGTATCAAGACAAATTTATTCTCATTATATGATCTTTTTCCTGTGTGGATGAGATTAGTTATGGTTCTACTGCATTTTACAGCTTATGTACTTATACGAGGCTTCCATATATTGGAGTATACTTCGTATGAATACAGCTGGCATGTCTACGTTCTTAGTCCTTCGTATTTTGGGACTGGGGCGTTACAATAGCCAAAAGACTACCCCTAATGGATTGCGCAGGAGCAACAGGGTGCTTGAGAAGAGGAGCAGAGCTTTTCCCTTGCTGTGGGAAGAGAAAAGATTAGCCAAAGGGCTGTCTCTCTTAGACTGTGCTGGCGCAGTTTGTGCATGGACTGATGTGACTGTTGACGCACTGGCAGGTTACGTATGAGTAACTCTGGCAGAAGGTCTTCTGGCCATAGTCTCAGCAACTTGCGCAGCAGGAGTCTTGTTGCCAGAGTGCTTGAGTTGCACTTTGGTTGCTGGAGTAGTGGATTGCGCAGACAGAGTTGCAGCCAACTGCGCCAGTAGAATAAGAGTTTTGCACTTTGACAGAGCTGCATATGAAGTAGGTTGTGAACTGGAAAGAGGAGCAGCATACTGCGCATGGACAGTAGCAGCAGACTGTGCAGCAGAGACAGCAGTCTTGGGAAGAGAGGCAGTAGACTGCGCAGCAGGCTGAGCAGCAGAGGCAGTAGACTGCGCAACAGTATTGGGGACCCACACTGGGTAAACTTTGCTCGTGGCAGAAGTTGTTGCAGTGCGAGGGGTGGTCCTGGAGTTGATCATCGCCTCATATGCCGTCTGGTTGACCTTTACAACTAGCGTCTTCTGCGTCTTTCCGATAGACGCAATGTCACATTGAGTTGTCACTTTCTCGTCGGAGGAGAAAGTCGTTCCCAGCAGAGTTGCCATTTTGTTTGCAAAAACAAAAGTTGATCTTTATTTCAACAAACTTTGTAAGAAGATTACAAGAATTCTGGGAAAGTACAATTATAGGAATCCGATCTGAATGACGATGCTTTATCCCTTGGACGATGTGAACTTTGAAGACGGTAGCCTCTGAAGATTGCAGCAGCACTTTGGCAAGAACTCCTGATCTCTGGTGATGATTTTGATCTCTATGTGTGTGATAATGAAGACTTGAAACTCTATTTATAGAGTTCTGGAAATAACTAACTTTTAGTTATTCTGAGTTGCACAGGATGGATTACGCAGACTTTGGCTTGCGCTGGGATGAATTGCGCAGGCAGTTACTCGATCGTGGACCATCTGTATGTGACGCGTGGTATTGTTAGATTGAAATGCGCTTGATCGTGTACAGACGGTTGCCACATAATGAGTAATTGATGGCATGAAGGCCACGTGTACATTTGTCAGTTGTCTTGATGGAGTGCGCCACCTGAATTGCGCTGGCTTCAAATTGCGCTGGGATGGACCGCGCTGCAGAGAGTCTGGCCGATTGTGCTGCATGTACAGCTGTCCTCGAGCGCTGTGATGTACGATAAACGAACAGTTTCCTCGTTCTCCGTGATGTCAGTTGTCAGAAGATCTGATTCTCTGTCAGGTAATGATAACGAGGCCACGTCAGCTTGCGCACTTGGATGAGTGCACAGTTTAGCCTGCACAATCGAGAGGGTGCGCAATCTGACTCCTGCGCAGTTCACTTGAAGGATGCATAATTTGATTTTCATGACTTCTTTGATGGGTGCAACTTGATTTTTAGGACCTACAGGACTCTCGTAGACATTTCTGAAGAAATCCATAATCTCTCCAAGGGCAACTACGCGAAGATTTGCATAGAAATCGATCTGTCCACAGACCCTCCTGCCCAAATCCAGCTTGAGCTCGGGGGACGGACGATCGCCCAATCGTTGGTGTACGATAACAATACTATCTTCTGCAAGCACTGTCAGATGAGAGGCCACACCATACAATACTGCTTCAAAGCACACCCAGAGCTCAAAAAAAAGCACCTAGAAAGTCGCATCTATCGAAGGTGAACCATACAGCATGCAAAGCCCCAATTCTCCCCCTCCCTAACTCTTACACCAATTTCGAAGACAGCGACACCCCCCGACCATGGAGACCTTTCCCCTTCGAGCACAACTATCATCATATACAAGCCCCAAGACATCCTCCTCAAAAATAAATTCGACACCATCGCAAATATCTCATCTGAAGATAACATGGTGAATCCTCCCCCTTCCTCTGAGAACGAGATGATCGCCACAGACTCCTAGATATCCGTTGTCCCTTCTGGCAGCGACCGGGAGCCGCAGCAGCCTCCGATAACCATTCGAGCGAGAAAGCCTCACCCATCATCTCTAGTAGCCCCATCGTAGTCGACCTGGCCATCTTTGGCCCAGTAGCGGTATACAGGTTTGAGCTAGCCAAGGAAGCAGGTTTCCTGGACCCCCTCAATCCACTTTGTGCACTTTCTACGGCTATAGACGAGGCGGTACCCTCCCTGTCAGAAGACTCAGGATCCAGAGCATAGAGCTTGACAGAGACGGCAGGTGACCCAACCATAGCGGCCCAGAGAATTCCCAAAAACTCCTACCGTAAGAAGAAAAAACCCAGGCAAGAGTCGTCGGTCATGACCACGCAGTCACCCACGAAACTCAACAACATCCCCCCTCCCATCCCAATGATTAACATCCTCACGTGGAATGTGAAAGGGCTGGCCAACAAACCTACACAGAGGAGAATCAAAAGCCTTAACAAAATCCATCGGATTGACATCTTAGTTCTCATAGAACCCAAAATCCCTCAAAAAAGACTCAAATCTATTCAACTCCACCTCGGCTTTCCTTCCGGTGTCGGGGGACCCACGAGATCCAATTTGGTACCATTCATGATTCAAGTCAGGCGCTCTCTTGCTGGGTGGAACACCCCACTCTCAGGTCCTGCTGCTTACTCTTTGCTGTCCACAGTAGCTGTGATATCCCCGAGCACAAGCTTCTCTGGGACACTTTGCTGGACACCCATCTTCAACTCATCAATCTTCCGTGGATTTGCATTGGAGATTTCAATACGATCTCGTACAGGAAAGAGAAGTCTGGGGGACGCTCGCCACCAGTCGGCCATGAACGACTTCAACAACTTTATTTTTAATGCCCACATGAAACCACTCTCTTTCTTTGGTAATGCTTTTACCTAGTGTAACATACAGGAAGGCGATCGTCGATAATACTCCCGCTTGGACCGATCCCTGGTTAACAATCTGTGGTCTAACTTGGGTCTCCTTTCCAACCTCTCCCACCTGAACACCACCGAGTCCGACCACTCTCCTCTCCTGATTGAGATTAACAACAACTCCAACCGCATCAAGAAAGCTTTCAGATTCCTAGACTTCTGGCAATATCATCCTCAATTCCGTAACATCGTGGCCTCTACAAGGAGATCCATTAACGAACCAGACCCTCTTACTCGAGTGGCAGCCAAACTCAAAGCTATCTGAAGAGCGCTATCGTCTTGGAGTAAGAGCGCTTTCGGCAATTTCTAGGCTATCAGAGAGGCCGAAGACGACTCACCCGTGCTGAAGCTCGGTTTGCCACTGACAGATCACCGAAGTCCCGTGCGTCGCTCAACCTTACCAGAGCGATCCTCAAATCCCGGGTGAAGGTGGAGACATAATTTTGGAAATAGAAAGCCAGACTGACCTACGACGCCGAAGGAGACAAGAACTATGGCTTCTTTCATTCTTGCGTCAATGGTCGCAGACAAAAGCTGCACCTTCACCAAATTTTTGACGACAACGGCTTGGTCTTCAAAGATCATGGGAGCATCCAAGCGTCCACAGCGAACTTTTATTCCAAACTATTTGCCAAAGAAGACATCGTCAGGGATGCTGATCTCGTTGCAAAGATCCCCAGCTTGACCAACGATAGAGAGAAGGAAAATCTCCTAACCCCCCTTCTGTGGAATCTTGTGTGTTGGTCACAGTCTGATCCTCAACGAATACCACATCCATGCTTTGGTAGAGCTTTCTTCCTATGGGATCGTAGAGCATGTATCTGAACTCATCCCGACCATAGCCAACAAAGACGTACTGTGTCATCATCGGCTCAAGTTTGGACATCTCGTCCTTCGGTATATGCACTAAGGTCTACTTCCAACAACTTGCAGGTGATTGTATGGTAGCTCAATATCGCACCGTACTTTGTCAGGAAATTGCCCTACAAATGAGTACTAAGAGATAAATTAATAACATTAAGTATAAGTGTTTAAAGCCTCACCCTAATAATTGTCCGATAAGTTTACTTTTGAGAGCAAACACCGTACCCTCTACATTAGTGTCTTGTTTGTGCGCTCCGTTATGTCATTGGGCTGGGGCATCTTGGCGGAGACTTTTGATGTCATATCCCATATTCATTGCAAAATGAATGTAACTACCGTTCCAAAAATCCTATTTTTTAATTTATATTATTTTCTAAGTTTTATTTTATAAATAGTAGTTTCAATATTTTTCTATTTTGAATGATTACTAGTGGTATTTTATTAAGTTCAGGATTAGAAGTTAGTTAATTAAGAACCCATGAAGAGGGAGTGGCAATTATGTAATTATTTTAGTGGAGTGTCATTCTTGTAAATACCATGGCTGGATATTTATTTTTGGTAATTTACTATAGCCTTTAGCCATAGGATTAGTGGGAACTTTCTAGAATTAGTTAGTTAGGCATGTGCTCTTAACTAATTAGTCATGTGACTAATTATCAAGTTAGTTATAACTAACTAACTACTTTGTAACAACTTTCTAACTAACTTTGCTTGGAGCCCAAGTCTTCTTCTCCTGTAGGCTAATCTCCATTAGTGCTAATCACTCCCAAATCATTGTTAGCCATTATTTTCCAAACCCTAACCCTTTTCTTCTCCATGTCTTGTCGTGTCGGCGTGTCCGTATCCATATTTCATTAGATTCCTACACTATTACACTTATAAACCATTTTCTCGTATCCCCGGGTCCGACCCCGAGGATACTGACACATTATTTCCACACATCCAACACCCCTACACAATCATGTGTCCTTCTGACTGGACATTGGCATTCCCGACACCATAACAATCCATCACAAAACCCTAATTCTGTGTCCTGTGATTTTTGCCTCCGTGTCCAAGCTTCGACCAATGCAGCTTCCTCGTCAAACCTTTATGGCCGAAGCTTGCCGGCCAGAGCTACATGGACTCATCCACCGCCTCTAGTTCAGTGAAGCAACAGTGTCCGCCTTCTGCAAGCATCGTGTGTCCGATCAAACTCGATCTAGCCAGCACCCCATCGTCGAGAGCTACTAGCTCCTTATCGTCTTCTTCCTTGGGATCCAACCCTCGCTCTGGTGTCGTCGTAACCACAAACGGCCACCATCGCTGTTCTTTCTCGAAACCAGGTCCGGATCTTGTCACCACTGAACCCTAGCCGTTCCTTGAGTCGTCGCCTCCGCCCTTCCACAGTAGAGTCGACGTCTTCTTCCCTGCTCGATTCTAATACCGCAGCTTCCTCGACCTCCGCCTCTGTCGACCGACATGTGAGCCTCTTCGTGCTTCTCCTCATTCTTCTTCATCTCCTTCTCGTCTTCCTTTCCTTTCCTCTGTTGATTTTGTGTGCGGGGTGTAAGAGAGTATAGAAATAGGATATTAGGGTTTTGGTTAAAAAATGGGGCGACTGTTTTTAGAGAATAGTGAGAGAGAAGAGAGAAGTGTTGGTTGAGGAATTGTGATGGTTAGAAGAGGATGATGTCGGGTAAAGTAAAGTGAAAGAGAATTTTGGTCTAATGTGAGGGTTTTGTTGGTTCAGATCCTTATGGCCATCTATTGTGGGCTATGGGCTAAACAAATAAAAGGGAAAGAAAAGAGAATGAGCAGTAGCAGCTTTTTTAGTTAGTAAAGTTGGACCGGACGTGTATTTGGGCTAGTAGGACATTCTTTAGGGTTTAAGAAAGCTAGAGAAAAAGAAGAAGAAGAGATGAGAAAGGAATAACAACAATAGTGCAGTTGTTGGGCCGGGTTACAGAACAGTAGTACAGGCCAGTTTGGGTTTTAATAACAAAAGGGATGGTCAATGGGCTTGCAGCCCAAGATTAGATTGACTTTATGGGTTGATTATATGAGTTTAGGGAGTAGAGATTTCGGGATTAAGTATTTTTTATTTAGAATTTGGGTTTGAGCCCATTAAATGGGCAGAATCTATATCTTATAGGTTTTAGATTAGTTAGATTTATTTAATGTTTATTTTAGTTAACCAATAGGTTGTGTTAGCAGCTTACTGAATTTGGGGTAAGGTTTGATTCTAAGGATTAATTTGGTTTAAGAGATTTAGGTTTAGTGTGACTTAGGGGATCATGGTTTGAGATGTATATAGAAGTCTAACACCTAAAACTCGTATTTCTTTATAGGTTTGGACTAAGCTCATCAAGTCAACGGTCTGGACCCGAGGCAAGTACACTCCTACTTATGTTTCTCAATACATTATAATTGCAATATTTTCTTATCATGTCATATTTTATATTGCGACACGAGTTTACACGTGATTGTGATTCTTGTCCGTAATCATGTTCCTTGGTCATGATTCATGTTTATTGTTCCCGGTCGTGATCATGACTTGCTTATCGTATATTAATAATGACTTGTGTTTTGATTGATCATGACTTGTGACTCGATTGAACATGACTATCGTACATTGATCACAACTTATGACTATTGATTGACTCATGTCCTCGGGAGGCAAAATGCTAAGTAGGTATGTGGTCACACCCAGTTGTTATCGTACATATCGGAAATAGTACACACACCTCACGCATGTCGTGCCGTACTCCTATCGAAAATAGCCATCTTTGGATGTGCCGAATTATCCCAACTGACCACATACTGAACACAGTATTTCAATTACACATGGTTTATAGTCGTGTTTTCCTTGATCATAGTTTTTCTCATAGTTGTTCATGTTGTAGATTATATTGTATGACATTGTCTTGTGTCACGATCTGATTCATTTATTTTTTGTACTAATTTTATTGCTTTATTTTGTATCGTACGACATTTGTTTGGAGGATTGTAGTTTGCTCCTTGCATGACTAGATGGTTGATATAGGCCAGAGCTTGAGGACATGACTGGAACTGGATGATGACTCGCGGAAGGTTCTAGAAGAATATAGAAGATTAGGACAGATTACCTTTGATGTATCAGGTGTATTAGATGTATGAGTTATTTCTTTGAGGATTGTCGAATTTGTCTTGGGAGATGAAACATGTATATGTACTCAAAAGTGATAGTGGATTCTATGATCGTGTGTTGGCTTGGTTTTAGTTTTGTTTCTCGTCTAGTGTCATGATTGAGCAAAAAATTGATCTTATGATTGATTGGAGATTATCGAGGTCTAGACAGCTAACTACTGCCGATTCTGCGGCGTAGGTTGGACGCGCTCACAAACCATACCCGAACATGGAGTACGGGGCTTGACACATTTTTATGGTAGCCCATGTAGTACAGGTCAAACTAATGGTGCTTAGGATTATAGTTCCATTGGGAGCATACGAAAATATGAATGCTTAATCATGACTTAGGAATTCTCAATTCTGACTATCTACTTATTTCTTGTGATTAGGAGTAGAGTACTATTAGAATCATATCCATATCTTCCTTACACTAGTCATTTCCCTAATATTTCTATGTGATTTTATCCTAGAATCTTATTACCCCTGCTTCTCTTTCCAGAATGGTTAGAAGAAAGAGAGTGACTCGGAGACATAATCTGGACATTGCTGGTTCGGGAGGATCATCTTCACGTCGTCCCATGACTTCCAAAGGGACCAAGACTCCTTCACCTCCTCCATCTCTTCCAACCCAGGAATCCAATCCGACCATTCCTATTTCTAAGGGTTTTCCTATAAGTGGAGAGCAGATGTTTGAGATTTTCAAAGAAATGATGGAAGCACATAGGATTCAGGCCGAAGCGCAAAAGGAACAGATAGCTACTATGAAAGAAGGAATGCAGAATATTCAGCTAGCAACTTTAACAGCAATAGATAAAGCAGCAAGTCAGGGGATTTCTGCACCTAAAGAAGGGACCATTCTGGATTTTTAAAAAAATACATCCTCGGGAGTTTTATAGCAGTGAAGGAATATTATATGCTGATGAGTGGTTTGAAGACATGGAAAAGGTTTTGCGAGTTGTACGGCTTCCTGGTGATTTGAAGATAGAAGTCGCTGGACTCCAACTTCATGACTTACCTAGAACTTAGTTTAGGAACGAACCTAAGCTAGCAAACCCTAATCTGACTTAGGAGAAGTTTAGAAAGCAATTCAAGAGAAAGTTCTTCCCATCTGTTGCCAAAAAGAAGTTAGAGAGACTTTCAGAATCTAGAGCAAGGTGATAGGACAGTTGATAAGTATGCGGCTGAGTTTAGCAGGCTTAGTAGATTTGCTTGGAGCATGGTTCCTAAAGTCAAGGCTTAAAGGGTTCGTAATGGCTTAAATGAAGATATTAGAATCTATGTCATAACTAATGATGCCAATACCTTTGCTAATATAGTATCCATAACCCAGAGGATAGAAGTTGATTTGGATGTAAAGTGCAAGAGGGATCTTGATAAAGGCAAGGATCCCAATCTTGGACCGGCAAAGCGCTGTCATGGTCTGTAGGAGACTTCTAAGGATCGGGTTCCAATAGAGCAGTTATTACCAGAGCCAGCTTCTGTTCAGAAGCAGCATGAGGTTATTACAATTTTTGTAAGAGATCGGGACATAAGTGGAATGAGTGCAAAGGTAGATTGGGATAGTGTCTCTATTGTGGATCAGGTGACCATAAAGTCATAGACACTCTACGCCGGAGATTTTAGAGTTTGAATCTCATCAAGTGATGAATTCATGATTCTGTTAGTTGTATTTTTGGATTTGTAAATAGAGGAGTGATGGAGGAATAATGGTCAGCTGGACCTTATAGTAGTTGTTGTAGTAGCTGTAGTAGTGTAGGATGATTACCTTGTATTTTCCTTTTCTTTTCTATCATATCTTGTAATCATTTGATTTTTCTTATCTTGTATTAGGACTTTTCTTTCCAGATGATTGCAATAAAATCATTTTCGATGATTCTCTAGTCATGACCATTGCTAGCTTTCGATTCTTTCCTAATCACGACTATATTTGGATTCTATTTTTGAAATATTGCTAGTTTTCTATATCGTAACTAGATTCTTATCCATTACTAGATGTCTTCGATCCTATTATTTCATGTCTAGATCATTTCAACCATTTCGATTATATTTCTAATCGTGCCTGACTTTTGCTCTTCAATCATTTCTATTAACCTTGACTCTATTAAATCATTTGGATTATATCATCCTATCTAAATGATTTCTGTTATTCTTAGATGATCTTGGTCTATCATATAATCGTGTCATACGATTATTGATTCATCTATAAGCTCATGTCTGAACTTTTGATCTTCGATCGTGCCTAAAAGCTTCGATTTTAAGTGTGTCCACATTCTATGGATAGGTCATCATATACATAGAGTTTTGACCCTATCCTGACATGATTCTATCATCTGAATCCCAAAAGATTTTAACTATGCTTAAGTAACTTTGGCTAGGTATTTGATTGTGCCATATGATTTGGTTGATCTATATCGTGCCTAAAATGACCTTGACCATATTTCGATTTCATTCAAAATCGTGCTTAAACTATTTATGATCTTTCTTAAGTGATTTAATTTCAATTTTATTTCGTGCCTAAATATCTTTGATTATAATGTATTCCTTTGATCGTATAATCGTGATTTTTAACCATCCCTAATCATACTCAATAGTTGATCGTGCCTCTGACCATGACTATAACCATTTTCTGCTCATGCCAAATTTTGATGCCTAGATGATTTTCTATGACCAGGTGATTTTGAATTCTACGATTATTACCAGATTTTGGTCCTTGATCGTGACTAAATTTTTCATAAACGTGACATTGATTCTATAAGTGATCGTGCGTATATAACTTAGGAACTATGTCAAATAATCTTGGCCATGATCACATCTACATGATTTTGATCATAACCATATAATTATGATCTTAATCATTCTTGGATTCTAATATGACTGTGACTATTACCATTTTGGCTCTATTCAAATCGCGCATAAATTTTGATTTTGATCATATTTCGATGATCGTGCCTCGATGACTTTAATTCTACTAGCCGTGGCTGAATTCTATTTTCCTTCGTGCCTAACCAATTCGTGATCAATATTCGCGCTATCTTCAAATCCCCATACTCGATTATTTAGTCGTGCTAATTCATTTCAAATCCTTATGATTATTGTGCCTAATCGTATATGTTCTTTTCTATTCACGTTTGTAATGACTAGCATTAAACATTCGTGCCATTTCTGTATTTGATTATTTCTAGTATACCTACTCGAGCTAAATAGGTTCCATTCCAAATCATGTCTAACTAATTATTAATCGTTACTAATAGTGTTATTTTCAAATTCTATTTTTGATTATTCTAGTCGTGCCAAATAGGTTCTTCTCTTATAGATCATGTCTGAATGATTTTGATCATAGTGCCATTTTTGTACTCTCGATCATTCTATTTGAAATTTCGAGGACGAATTTTTTTAAGGTGTGTAGGTTTGTAACTACCGTTCCCGAAAATCCTATTTTTGAATTTCTATTTTTTTTTATGTTTTATTTTATAAATACTAGTTTCAATATTTTTCTATTTTGAATGAATACTAGTGGTATTTTATTAATTTCAGAATTAGAAGTTAGTTAATTAAGAACTCATAAAGAGGGAGTGGCAATTATGTATTTATTTGAGTAGAGTGGCATTCTTGTAAATACCATGGTTAAATATTTAGTTTTGGTAATTTACTATATCCTTCAGCCATAGGATTAGTGGAAACTTTCTAAAATTACTTAGTTAGGCATGATCTCTTAACAAATTAGTCATGTGACTAATTATCAAGTTAGTTATAACTAACTAACTAATTTGTAGCAACTTTCGAACTAACTTTGCTTGGAGCCCAAGTCTTCTTCGCCTATAAACAGGGCTAATCGCCATTAGTGCTAATTACTCCCAAATCATTGTTAGCCATTATTTCCCAAACCCTAACACTCCTCTTCTATGTATCATGCCGTGTCGGCGTGTCCGCATCCACGTTTCATTAGATTCTTACACTAATACAATTACAAAACATTTTCTCATGTCCTTGGGTCCGACCCCGAGGACACGGACACATCATTTCCATACATCCAATACCCCTACACAATCTTGTGTCTTGCCGACAGGACACTGGCATTCCCGACACCACAATAATCCATTACACAACAGTAATTCTGTATGCGATAATTTTTGTCTCCGTGTCCAAGCTCCGACTGCTGCAGCTTTTGCCACGCCCCGATCCCAGTAGGGTCGTTCGTCCTCGCTTTGATTCTTGCAGAATAATTCTTCCTCGCTAAGGCGTGATGTTGTGCAAACCTAAGTTACATTTGCACAAGGCCAATACCTGCACAATACAACTAGACAAAGCAAAACACATGCACACAGCACTTTTAATTGCAAAAAACCAAATATTGGACATAGAGATTTGAAATGAAAATACTTCTTTTATTGATAACTTGATAGGAATACAAGTACAATACTTGTGACTCAATAGATTGGCTTACATATTTCTCTTTGAAACTCTTTTGAAATTAGCCATAATGCCCATACATTATATCCCTTTATTACATACTCGAAATGTAAAGACACCTTCAAAGAAAAACTTGTAACTTGACCAGAAATGAAAATAGCTTTGAGGCGACCCACAAGCTCTACTGGGCTAGACGAGCTTTAGCGCCTCACTGAAAGTCCCCTTGTCTCTTTGCAATCTGAAATGATGCCCACAATGTGGGTCAGTACAAATCATGTACTGGCGAGCGGCTTTTGGCCGAACTAACATAAATCTGCACTAAGTAGACAGTGGAGCTAGCATACATTTATTATGTGATTTTTCTACTTGTCTAAGTTCTTTTCAAGAAATTCATAAGAAACATAGCAGTAGAAAGCACTTCAATAAATCTTACCCATCATCGACAATCATCCTTGCACAAGACAAGTTAGCTCAATTTGCATATGATATAGAGCTTAATATCCATCTCTGCATTTAGTATTAGGTTTGCAATAACTCTGATTATATGCATGCACCTAAATACATGGTGGTCCACGGGTCATTTCCCGTGATTAGCCGTTGTGACTATGGTTCAGCTCGTCGCTAGTGGATACTCTATATACCCCTCTGATCGTGAGGTTTCTTTACCGAAGGGTGTTACTCTAATCCCCCTAGGTTGAACGGTTCCGATGTCCCAAAACCGGTCGTGGATATTTTTTACTTGTGCACAAGTTGTCCAGGACCAATACAAAAATGCAACTCTATCATATAAATCTCTATTATAACAACTGTGCAACATTTTCGACTTTCCATATTACTCTCATCTCTATTCTCTATACGGCAAGTCGTATTATCTCTATCATGTAACTTTAGCAACATTAACTGAAATATCTTTGCAGCATAGTAAGAGAGCATGTAAGCACTCATATTGAAACGAGTAAAGGAACAACTCTTGATTTAGCATCTAATTCATTTATTTATACTTATCTTTTGCTGGTTCAGTATCGTTGATCAAAGGGATGCAACAAAAGAGTGGAATAGAGATTATTTTTATTAGGACATGGAAATAAATGTTAGCCCGGTCAAAGCAACTCACCAAAATGAATCTCGTTCGAGAGAATGATGGACTTCACGCGTCGTTCACGCACCTTCTATGCATCCTATATTGGCACCAATATTTGATTAGCATACTTCGGTCTCTTTTTCTCAAGAATCAGAATGAATGCGAAATACGATGAAAGCGAACAACGAAAACCAATTATCAAAAACCAACACGAAAATGTATTCATCAAAACCAAGCAGCGAAAGAAAACATCCAATAAAAACTCTTGGATTCATTTTAATAGAAGCTAATCCATTAGTTGGAAAGGTTCAATGCATTTCATCCATGATCAATCGATACCGGTAAAGATTTTCCCAAATACTCAGTTCAAGACTGAGCTAGCAAGCCATGGGTATGACATAGTGGACCGCAAGGAGCGGGACACTACATAATAACCCATTGAGAAAAAATTTGTCATCAAAACTTAAGGAATAACTCACCCTATCATGGTCCTAATCCTGTTGGAGGGTCATCAGATTGAATACACGAGGCTTCTGTAGATGTTCATTGTACGGGTTGTCTCAAATCAGCGGTGGGTCCCTCAGTGGCCTACGCTCCTCAGTATCATTTTTGTTTTGTGTCGCATGTCTCTTCTTTGGACAATCTCTAAAACCATGGCCTTTCTGACCACTGTTGAAGCGTTCTTTGTTAACGGAACGACAATGTTCTCTGATATGGCCCTGTCGGCAGCAGAAACTGTATCAATTCTGTTGCGAAGTTCCACCTCTGTCTTTTTATCTCCATCGTGGTATCTTTTAGTAGGTTGATTATGGTCGGTCTGAACTTTCATTGGTGCAGTCCACAGGTTAAACTGCTCCATATGTACCGTCACCTCGAATGCTTTGGTATATGATTCACACTCTCGATTCAGAACAGTCTTTTGAATGTTCTCGTTCAGACTATGTATGAATTGATTTATGTGAACCCTCTCGTTAGGAATCATTGTACTAGCAAACTTGGCAAGTTTAGAGAATTCTGACTCGTATTCCTCCATGAACATGCTTTCATGTTTCAACGACATGAATTCTTTCTACCTTTTCTGACTGATTACAGGAAGAAGATACTGTTCCAGGAAGGTGTGCTTAAACATAGCCCATGAAATCTTTTCGTCTCTAGCCGTGGCACGCAGTTCTAGTTTCTTGGCTTCCCACCAATCATCTGTCCGCAATCGAAGCTGTAGGGTAGCGCATGCTACCTTTTTGCTGCTAGGAACGCCGATAAAAGAGAACATACGTTCCATTTTCTTCACCCAATCCATCACCTTGTCTGGTGATGTCCTGCCCTAAAACTCTGGAGGCTTAGCATTCGAGAAATCTGATGGCTCAAAAGGTTTTTTGCGAGCCTGTTGTGGCTCATCAGCATCAACGGGCCCAATCTCGGGAGTGCCAGTTGGATTGTTCACTACGGTGGTATCATGATTGCCCGTAAACGAAAATACAATTCGGGTCAAGGCCTCCACCTGCCTCTATTGGGCCATGCTACGATCCTCAGCTTCTTTCTGCTGAGTTTCTATTTGGTCATGTTGCGCCATTCTATGTTCCTTAGCTTCCTTTCGCTGAGTTTCCATCATGGCCAAAATTCGTTCCATCGGGTCGGTCGAGCCAGATGGTCGAGGAGCCATTCCTCTACAAAAGTGTATAACTTCTGTCAGTCTCATAAAATATTATGGACTTATTGTATGGGACATTGGTTTTCATAACTCAAAATCGGGACCTTTGAAAGCCATCAAAATACTTTATATACTTTTCGAAAATAATATTTGAAAGAGGCCAAGGACGTAAATCGTGCTTTGATACCACTTTATCATGCCCTGATCCTACTAGGGTCATTCGTTCTTGCTTTGTTCCCTGCAGGATCGTTCGTCCTTGCTAAGGCATGATACCGTGCAAGCCTAAGTTGCACTTACACAAGACCAGTACCAGCATAATACAACTAGACAAAGCAAAACACACGCACGCAGCACTTTTAATTGCAGAAAACCAAATATTGGACACAGATATTTAAAATAGAAATACTTCTTTTATTGATAACTTGATAGGAATACAAGTACAATGCTTTGCGACTCAAAATGCCATAGATTGGCTTATATATTTTTCTTTGAAATTCTTCTTAAATTAGCCATAATGCTCATACATATATCCATTTATTACATACTCGAAATGTAAAGATACCTTCAAAGGAAAACTTGAAACTTGAGTTGAAATAAAAATAGCTTCGAGGTGATTCACAAGCTCTACTGGGCTAGACGAGCTTTAGTGCCTCACTGAAAGTCCCCCTATCTCTTTGTTATCTAAAATGATGCCCACAACATGGGTCAGTATACATCATGTACTGGCAAGCGAATTTTGGCCGAACTCACATAAATCTGTACTAAGTAGACAGTGAAGCTATCATACATTTATTATATGATCTTTCTACTTGTCCAGGTTCTTTTTAAGAATTTCATAAGAAACATAGCAGTAGAAAGCACTTGTACAATAAATCTTACCCATCGTCGACAGTCATCCCTGCACAAGATAGGTTAGAACAATTTGCATATGATATAGAGCATACTATCCATCTCTGCGTTTAGTGTTAGGTTTGTAATAACTCTGATTATATGCATGTACCTAACTACATGTTGGTCCACGGGTCATTCTGTAAAACCCCTAAATTTCTACTGTATTTTTTATAATTTTTGGTACTGATTTAAAATTTTGTATTGTACGTCGCATAGTCGTATTGTACGTCACGTGCAAAATTTTGAATTTTCGAAATTGCTCGACAAGTGCGAATATGTACGAGCGTACATATTTCTTTTAAAAATATTTTTCTATTTGTATCGTTTCAAAATAATATATATGATAATTATTTTTAGCTATCGTATCAAAAATTTCAAGTTATAAATTTATTTATAAAAAGCCTTTGGTTTATACAGTTATTAATAGTAAATAATATTCTTTGTACAAACATATATATTTTATAAATATCTTACTAGTTATTTTTATAATATTTATTATTTTCGAAATTAATATTATTAGTATTTTAGAAAATATATTTTTGAATTATTATGGCGATTTAAATATTAATTTGATTCTATGGATTTATTTAAATAGTTAAAATAAAATCTATATTTTGAAATTTGATTTATCTTATCTAATTTTAAGCTAAAGGTTGGAATTTAATTGGATTTAAAGTAAATTTGGATTGGATTGGATTTGAATTTGGATTTAAATTTATTAGTAGGTATTTATCTATTTGGGGTTTTAAATCAATTATAATCCTTATCTAACTGGGAATTCCCACATCCTATAAATAGGCAGGTACTAATCCATAAATTTCTATCCTCCACTAAATTCCACAACTCAAAGTTCCTCCACAAAAGTGTCGTGCATCGTGTCCGTGTTCTCTCCCAGTCCACTATCTTATTCCATCTCTTACAATTACATTGTGTTCTTCTCCGTGACGACAACTCCGACACGACAAACAATAAATTCTAACCCAAAACCTAGCTAAATTTGGTCATACCACCCCTGGATCCCTTCTCCGACTCCCTCACTACTTCCCTCGTCTCCGTCGGGAACCAACACTGCCTCGCCACCATGACAGAACCGCACTCCGTCCCGCCATCATCCTGCCATCATCGATACCCCTGGCCTCCGCCAGTGCCAAGCCCCAATACCATACCGCTCTCACACAACCACCACCCTTGTCACCGCGGCCTCCCCGCCACCGCCTTGGTCCTCCTTGGCATCGTCTCTACTACCATCTCCACAGCACAACCACCATCATCGCAGCATCCTTCCTCCACCATCTTCGTTTCGATCGGACGTCGCAAGTCTGTCTGGCGAACACCGTATCCCGACCAGTCAACCGTCTAGTACCACCTATCGACACCAGAAAATAGACCATCCTCGGCCACCCCGCCATGGCCGATCTCCAAACCCAAACCCGAAAATTGGAACCCTAACCCTAAACTCACCTGAGCCGGCCGCCTCACCGCCACCGCGCCGAGCAGCTCTCCTCTTCCTCGCCACCGCATCGAACCCCCTCCTTCTCGTGACCGTCGCGACGACTGCTGCCCTTCCACTAGCCACCTTGACTGCCCCTTTTCCGACTTCCCGCAACCGCCGAGCCATAGATCCCACCTCACCACCAGCCGGAATCCTCGTTCTTCGCCGCTGCAGACCAGCGTCAGCCCCGTTCCCGATCTTCCGTGCCCCGTTTTCCTTCTTCTCCTCCGCCCGGTGCCTAAGCCGGAGACCCTCGCGCCCGGCGAGCCACCGCCTCTCTTTTCCGCTCCGATCTCTTCTCCTCTCTCTTCTCCCTCTGATTTTTTCTTCTCTCGTTCTCACTCTCTGGTTTTATTTTTTTGGAGAGGAGAACAGCTGTTATGTACTTGACTTCGTATTTTATTTTATTTTATTATTTATTTATTTTTAGTTAATTATTTTGTTATTTTGATTTGTGTTTTACCATTAATAAATATTGACTAAAATATAATAATTATTAAGTATTATTATTATTATTATTATTATTATTATTATCATATTGATATTTTTATTTATTTTGAATCTTGTTTTTCTTTGCAAACATTAGACATTTTGCTAATATCATTATTTTATTATCATCAGTGACCAAGATAAGGAATAGAAATGGTTATTTTTAATGTTAGGTTATTATTATCATTTATTTTGTTAGTATTATTATTATCACCAGTTATTAACAATAATTATTTTTAATAAATATGTATATTAAATAATTTTCTAGAAATTATTTTGTAACGAAAGTATAGTGACCTTCATTTCAAACTAGATTATGAAGCCTATAATATATTATTGAATTTTTGAGGTATTTTTTAATATGACTTTTAACCTAAAACTATAATATTATAAAATTAAGGTTTCAAAAGACATTTTTTGATTATTAAAGTATTTATCCAAAATAGTTTGACTAATAAAATATAGTTTTCAATATAATATATGTTTTCCAAAATAGCTATATATTTATATATACATCTCTCTTCTTATTCGTGGCTAGTCATATTTACATCTTCTTCTGAATTCTGAACTACCTTATATCGTCCCTTGCTAATTTGACTATTCCGGACATAATGACACGGTCTGTACCATCATTCGAAATTATCTTGCATAGTTTTGACGTCTAGGACTAATTCTGTGCTGATATGATCATATCACGCCAATCAACTTTAAATCAATTCGAGAGGTCATCTTGCGTAGTTGTAAACACCGAAGTCGATCTTGTGCCACATTGATCATTGCAGTACACCAGGCAGCTCACCAGGCGTCGCAACAGGCAAGTATACCTTGCTAATTAACTGTCAATTATTTATTTTCTGTATTATTTATTTTGTTCATATTGTTAGTTTCCTTTGTTATAAACTGCGCGTCCAAGCCATACTTGGGCGCAAGCGACTTTATTAGTCGTTACTTTATTTTATGCATGTTGACTTAGTGTTAGCGGACTACCTTTTTGTTGGACGATATCCTTATATCTTCCTTTGGCTGTGACACTCACACTACACGGTTGAGACATGTTACTAGGGGCACGACTTAGTGACAAGCTATCTCTAAAGTCGTGTGACGGTAGATATTCGTAACTGCTATGATTAGGATTTTAGAGACTCAAGCAGTTACAAAACTGGGCGAGCCAAGGACATGACTTAAATAGTGTAGGAAATATTAGGGGAGGACAGTCGCTAGTGCGTATGGGAATCCAAACAGGTAAACCACAGTCTCCGGATGGAACTGTGGCAATTTATTTGCAGATGCCCTCTGACGTTTTAGACGTTACGGACGGATACAAATGACTGGATGCCAGTTACGTACACATAGCCTGAAATCCCACCCATGCACATGAAAGTTGTCCTCTAAATTGCACATTAGGCGGTTAGAATATCCTTGCATATTTGTTTCTAGGATAGTCTTATATATATTATTTTATTATTCTGACAGTTCATATTAGCTTGTTCTTTCTGTATCTTGCTACGTCCGTCTGAGGACCTGGTTTTTCCCCTGGTGTGTGTTCATGTCTTCCGCAGGTATCCTAGCCAAGGCCGTGGTCTTCTCCATTCCTTCGAAGACGATTGCGCTTGGTTCGTCTTGCCATTTCATGGATCGAGTCTTGTATATTTTTTTCATTAAGATAGTTGGTAGTGGACTTTGTCTTCACCCAATATATTGTATCAAGACTATTCATTTTATGATATCTTTTACTCTTTATTTTGTGGATGAGATTATTTAGTTGTGGTTTACTACATTTTATAGCTTATGGATACATACAAGGCCCCTGTACTTCGTATGTATATAGCTGGCATGTCTACGTACTTGGTCCTACGTATTTTGGGACTGGGTCGTTACATGTTTTTGTGGTAGCCCATGCAGGTCAAGATAAATTGTTTGGTTACTTTACCGTACCAAGCAAACCTGCGTATAGGATTAGAGTCTAGAATCTCATCCATATACTTGACCGCCTTCTCGTTTGACTCCTCGATTTGCATCTTGCTTGATTCCCTCTACCGTTAATTCTTATCCTTCTTTCGTGCTTGATGTTGGTTAGAAAGGTAATCTATACTAGGTAGACTTGTCCTATTGTCCCATCACCCTGCTAGTTTAACTCTTGTAAGTTGGGTAGAATACCTTATGACCTAACCTTCCTTATGACCTTAACCAAGTCTTAAGCAAGTAGACAGTAGGACGACTGTATAGGCACCAACATAAGACATGACTAGATTTTTAAGAAGTTTGAACTAGTCCCACTTCTTTCAATTTTAATCGCGCCTATGTTTTTACTAATTTTGACTATCCTATACTGCTAGTTTAGCTTAAGTTTTGCAAGCTTATTCCCTTATCCAGCTTGATCATGACATGTTTTATTGGGTGCGCACCCACTAACATATTGTCTAATCAGAACCGGTGCATGATGGTCTGATCAACCTATTGTACTTTGGTTCGCTCTTATTTATCGTTATACGTGGGTGGAGATATAGTTAAGTTTGCTCTCTAGAATCTCATCCACGTCTGCCTTGGAAATTCTCTTTTGAATTTATTCGATCGTCTTTGAACCACGTGTTCGTATTCAATAAACATCTCATTCGAACTCTTATTCGTTTTGTCTTTCACTTAAATTGGAAAGAACACTCAAACTTGATAGATAGCCACCAAGTGTTCCCCTATGACCATAATAGTTATAGTGGCCATCAAACAAGCCACGTATTCACAACTTCGCCTCGAGTAATTCGCCCTAA
This sequence comes from Iris pallida, assembly GCA_029216955.1. NCBI lineage: Eukaryota > Viridiplantae > Streptophyta > Magnoliopsida > Asparagales > Iridaceae > Iris > Iris pallida. The sequence continues at coordinate 931,820 of JANAVB010022597.1, read as the reverse complement.
CCTTCGACTCTTGATCGTGATCTTTAATCATTTGAAATTTAGTAATGACTAGAATTATTTCCTTAACACCCCTAAAACCTAGACGAGTATGTTCTCCATAGGAAACCACATGTCCTTGATCTCAAGTCAATTTTAATCTCTCTCTCCTCGCGTTAACACGCGACCATCAATTACACCCTAAACTAAATTCTTGATTTATTTTTGTAGTTATCAAAATCACGATTTTCTAATGTATGTTTTGAACGTCGTGATTTGATTGTTCCACATCGATATACCCTTTACCTTCTCACCCCACCTACTTATTCTTAATTTCGAGGACGAAATTCTTGTAAGTTGGGTAGGATGTAAAATTCCTAAATTTCTACTGTATTTTTTTTTGATTTTTGGTACTGATTTAAAATTTTGTATTGTACGTCGCATAGTCGTATTGTACGTCACGTGCAAAATTTTGAATTTTCGAAATTGCTCAACGAGTACGAATATGTACGAGCGTACATATTTCTTTTAAAAATATTTTTCTATTTGTATCGTTTCAAAATAATATATATATAATAATTATTTTTAGCTATCGTATCAAAAACTTCAAGTTATAAATTTATTTATAAAAAGCATTTGGTTTATACAGTTATTAATAGTAAATAATATTCTTTGTACATACATATATATTTCATAAATATCTTATTAGTTATTTTTATAATATTTATTATTTTCGAAATTATTATTATTAGTATTTTGGAAAATATATGTTTGAATTATTATGGCGATTTAAATCTTGATTTGATTCTATGGATTTATTTAAATAGTTAAAATAAAATCTATATTTTGAAATTTGATTTATCTTATCTAATTTTAAGCTAAAGGTTGGAATTTAATTGGATTTAAAGTGAATTTGGATTGGATTGGATTTGAATTTGGATTTAAATTTATTAGTAGGTATTTATCTATTTGGGGTTTTAAATCAATTCTAATCCTTATCTAACTGGGAATTCCTACATCCTATAAATAGGCAGGTGCTCATCCATAAATTTCTATCCTCCACCAAATTCCACAACTCAAAGTTCCTCCACAAAAGTGTCGTGCATCGTGTCCGTGTTCTCTCCCAGTCCACTATCTTATTCCATCTCTTACAACTACATTGTGTTCTTCTCCGTGTCGACAACCCCGACACGACAAACAATAAATTCTAACCCTAAACCAAGCTAAATTTGGTCATACCACCCCTGGATCCCTTCCCCGACTCCCTCACTACTTCCCTCGCCTCCGCCGGGAACCAACACTGTCTCGCCACCATGACAGAACCGCACTTCGTCCCGCCATCATCCTGCCATCATCGATACCCCTGGCCTCCGCCAGTGCCAAGCTCCAATACCACACCGCTCTCACACAACCACCACCCTGGTCACCGCGGCCTCCCCGCCACCGCCTTTGTCCTCCTTGGCATCATCTCTACCACCATCTCCACAGCACAGCCACCATCATCGCAGCATCCTTCCTCCACCATCTTCATTCTGATCGGACGTCGCAAGTCTGTCTGGCGAACACCGCATCCCGACCAGTCAACCGTCTAGTACCACCTATCGACACAGGAAAATAGACCATCCTCAGCCACCCCGCCATGGTCGATCTCCAAACCCAAACCCGAAAATTGGAACCCTAACCCTAAACTCACCGGAGCCGGCCGCCTCGCCGCCACCGCGTCAAGCAGTTCTCCTCTTCCTCGCCACCGCATCGAACCCCCTCCTTCTCGTGACCGTCGTGACGACTGCCGCCCGTCCGCTCGCCACCTTGACCGCCCCTTTTCCGACCTCCCGAAACCGTCGAGCCATAGATCCTACCTCGCCACCGGCCGGAACCCTCGTTCTCCGCCGCTGCAGACCAGCGTCAGCCCCGTTCCCGAACTTTCGTGCCCCGCCTTCCCTCTTTTCCTTCGCTCGGCGCCTAAGCCGGAGACCCTCGCGCCCGGCGAGCCACCGCCACTCTTTCCCCCTCCGATCTCTTCTCCCCTCTCTTCTCCCTCTGATTTTTTCTTCTCTCGTTCTCACTCTCTGGTTTTATTTTTTTTGGAGAGGAGAACAACTGTTATGTACTTGAGTTCGTATTTTATTTTATTTTATTATTTATTTATTTTTAGTTAATTATTTTGTTATTTTCATTTGTGTTTTACCATTAATAAACGTTGACTAGAATATAATAATTACTAAGTAGTATTATTATTATTATTATTATTATTATTATTATTATTATTATTATTATCATATTGATATTTTTATTTATTTTGAATCTTGTTTTTTCTTTGCGAACATTAGACATTTTGCTAATATCATTATTATTATTATCATCAGTGACCAAGATAAGGAATAGAAATGGTTATTTTTAATGTTAGGTTATTATTATCATTTATTTTGTTAGTATTATTATTATCACCAGTTATTAACTATAATTATTTTTAATAAATATGTATATTAAATAATTTTCTAGAAATTATTTTGTAACGAAAGTATAGTGACCTTCATTTCAAACTAGATTATGAAGCCTATAATATATTATTGTATTTTTGAGGTATTTTTTAATATGACTTTTGACCTAAAACTATAATATTATAAAATTAAGGTTTCAAAAGACATTTTTTTGATTATTAAAGTATTTATCCAAAATAGTTTGACTAATAAAATATAGTTTTCAATATAATATATGTTTTCCAAAATAGCTATATATTTATATATACATCTCTCTTCTTATTCGTGGCTAGTCATATTTACATCTTCTTCCGAATTCTGAACTACCTTATATCGTCCCTTGCTAATTTGACTATTCCGGACTTAATGACACGGTCCGTACCATCATCCGAAATTATCTTGCATAGTTTTGACGTCTAGGACTAATTCTATGCCGATATGATCATATCATGCCAATCAACTTTAAATCAATTCGAGAGGTCATCTTGCGTAGTTGTAAACACCGAAGTCGATCTTGTGCCACATTGATCATTGCAGTACACCAGGCAGCTCACCAGGCGTCGCAACATGCAAGTATACCTTGCTAATTAACTGTCAATTATTTATTTTCTGCATTATTTATTTTGTTCATATTGTTAGATTCCTTTGTTATAAACTGTGCGTCCAAGCTATACTTGGGTGCAAGCGACTTTATTAGTCGTTACTTTATTTTATGCATGTTGATATAGTGTTAGCGGACTACCTTTTTGTTGGGGGATATCCTTATATCTTCCTTTGGCTGTGACACTCACACTACACGGTTGAGACATGTTACTAGGGGCACGACTTATTGACTAGCTATCTCTAAAGTCGTGTGACGGTAGATATTCGTAACTGCTATGATTAGGGTTTTAGAGACTCAAGCAGTTACAAAACTGGGCGAGCCATGGACATGACTTGAACAGTGTGGAAAATATTGGGGGAGGACAGTCGCTAGTGCGTATGGGAATCCAAACAGGTAAACCACAGTCTTTGGATGGAACTGTGGCAATTTATTTGCAGATGCCCTCTGACGTTTTAGACGTTACGGACGGATACAAATGACTGGATGCCAGTTACGTACACATAGCCTAAAATCCCACCCATGCGCATGAAAGTTGTCCTCTAAATTGTACATTAGGCGGTAAGAATCTCCTTGCATATTTGTGTCTAGGATAGTCTTATATATATTATTTTATTATTCTGACAGTTCATATTAGCTTGTTCTTCCTCTATCTTGTTACATCCGTCTGAGGACCTGGTTTTTCCCCAGGTGTGTGTTCATGTCTTCAGCATGTATCCTAGCCAAGGTCGTGGTCTTCTCCATTCCTTCGAAGACGATTGCGCTTGGTTCGTCTTGCCATTTCATGGATCGAGTCTTGTATATTTCTTTCATTAAGATAGTTGGTAGTGGACTTTGTCTCCACCCAACATATTGTATCAAAACTATTCATTTTATGATATCTTTTACTCTTTATTTTGTGGATGAGATTATTTAGTTGTGGTTTACTATATTTTACAGCTTATGTATACATACAAGGCCCCTGTACTTCGTATGTATACAGCTGGCATGTCTACGTACTTGGTCTTACGTATTTTGGGACTGGGACGTTACACATTCCGATGATTAGCCGATGTGACTCTATAGTTCAGCTCGTCGCTAGTGGACACTCTATACGTGCCACTGATCGCGAGGTTTCTTTACCTCAGGGTGTTGCTCTAATCCCCCTAGGCCGAGCGGTTTTGATGCCCCGAAACCAGTCGTGAAGATTCTTTACTTATGAACAAGTTATTCAGGATCAATGCAAAAAATACAACTCTATCATATAAATCTCTATTATAACAACTGTACAACATTTTCGACTTTCCATATTACTCTCGTCTTTATTCTCTATAAGGCAAGCCGTATCATCTCTATCATATAACTTTAGCAACATTAACCGAAATATCTTTGCAGCATAGTAAGGAAGCATATAAGCATTCATATTAAAACGAGTAAGGCAACAGTTCTTGATTTAGCATCTGATTTATTTTTTATACTTATCTTTTGTTGGTTCGGTATCGTTGATCAGAGGAACGTAACAAAAGAGTGGATTATAGATCATTTTTATTAGGGCATGGAGATAAATTTTAGCTCGGTCAAAGCAACTCACCAAAATAAATGTTGTTCAAGGGAATGAGGGACTCCACGTGCCATTCGCGTACTTCTTTGCGTCCTACATTGGCACCAACATTTGATTAGCATACTTTAATCTCTTTCTCTCAAGATTCGAAATGAATGTGAAATACGATGAAAGTAAACAACGAAAATCAACCATCAAAAACCAACACGAAAACGTAATCATCAAAACCAAGCAACAAAATAAAACATCCAACAAAAACTCTTGGATTCATTTCAATAAAGCCGATCAATTAGTTGGAAAGGTTCATTGCATTTCATCCGTGATCAATCGATGCCGGCAAAGGTTTCCCCAAATACTTAATTCTAGACTGAGCAAGCAAGCCGTAGGTATTACATAGTGGACCGTGAGGAGCAGGGCACTACAGCTTCCTCGCCAAACCATTGTGGCCGGAGATCGTTAGCCAGAGCTGCGTGGACTCATCTACCGCCTCTAGTTCAGAAAAGCACCAGTGTCTGCCTCTTGGTAGCACAGCATATTCGATCGAACCCAATCAAGCTTGCACCCCATCGCCGAGAGACACTAGCTCCTCATAATCTTCTTCCTTGGGATCCGACCCCCGCTCCAGTCCCTCGGTGCCACCATGACCAAAAATGGCCACCACTGCTGCACCTCCACGAAACCAGGTCCAGATCTTGTCACCACTAAACCTTAACCGTTCATTGGGCCGTCGCCTCCGCCCTTCCATATCAGAGCCGGTGCCTTCACCCATGATCGATTTCATCACCACCACTCCACCGCAGCTTCTTCGACCCTCGTCTCTGCCGTCCGACAGGTGAGCCTCTTCGTGCTTCTCCTCCTTCTTCTTCATCTCCTTCTCGTCTTCTTTTTCTTTCCTCTGTTGATTTTGTGCATGGTAAGTAAGAGAATATAGGAACTAGAGATTAGGGTTTTGGTTAGGAAATGGGGACGACTGCTGTAGAGAAGAGTGAGAGAGAAGAAAGGAGTGTTGGTTGAGCAGATGTGATTATTAGGAGAGGCTGATGTCGGCTGAAGTAAAGTGAGAGAGTGTTTAGGTCTAATGTTAGGATTTTGAGTGTTTTTTGGTCCGGGCCCCTATGGCCATCTGTTGTGGGCTACGGGCTAAATAAATAAAAGAAAAAGAAAAGAGAATGGGCAGTAGCAGCATTTTTAGTTAGTAAAGTTGGGTCGGGCGGGTATTTGGGCTAGTAGGCCATTCTTTAGGGTTTAGGAAAGCAAGAGAAATAGAACTAGAAGAAATATAAGATATGAGAAAGGAATAACAACAACAGCGCAGTTGTTGGGCCGGGTTCCAGAGCAGCAGTATAGGCCAATTTGGGTTTTAATAAGAAAAGGGTGGTCAATGGGCTTGCATCCAAAGATTGACTTTGTTGGCTGATTATATGAGTTTAGGGAGTAGAGATTTGGGGATTAATTATTTTTTATTTAGAAATTGGGTTTGAGCCTATTAAATAGGCTGAATCTATATCTTATAGGTTTTAGAATAGTTAGATTTATTTAATGAGTTTCTTTTAGTTAACCAAAAGGTTGTGTTAGTAGCCTACTGAATTTGGGGTGAGGTTTGATTTTAAGGATTAATTTGGTTTAAAAGATTTGGGTTTAGTGTGACTTAGGGGATCATGGTTTGAGATGTATATATAAGTCTAACACCTAAAACTCGTATTTGTTCATAGGTTTGGACTAAGCTTATCAAGCCAATGGTCTGGACCTGAGGCATGTACACTCCTACTTATGTTTCTTAATATATTATAATTGCAATATTTTCTTATCATGTCATATTCTATATTGCGACACGAGTTTACACGTGATTGTGATTCTCGTCTGTGATCATGTTCCTTGGTCGTGATTCATGTTTATTGTTTACGGTCGTGATCATGGCTTGCTTATCATATATTGATTATGACTTGTGATTTGATTGATCATGACTTGTGACTTGATTGAACATGACTATCGTACATTGATCACGACTTATTATTGATTGATTCATGTCCTAGGGAGGGACAATGCTGTCACGCCCCGCTTCCGTAGGAGTGATCGTCCTCACTAAGGCGTGATGCCTCGTGATCCTATATTGCGCTCACGTAAGGCAGGTACATAAGGACCGATTACAGGCTAAGCGACGGGGGTCGTCGCACAGAAGTCCCAAGCAGCAACATTGAATAGTCAGCAGTAGAAATTTGAAACAAAATACAAGTCATGCAAAATACTCTTTTATTGATATTGAACAAAGATTACAATGTGGGCACGAGGCCAAATTATAAGTCTATCAAGCTCACTTTTCTCTCATATTACAAGTCACTCTACTCTCTCTCATTTTTCAATACAAGCTTCAAGCGATGAATGGCAGATTCTTCGAAATAGCGATGTTCATACATTATGTCCCGTATAAGTTCTGACTCCATGCGGCTGCACGCCTCGAAATGCCAAGGAACTCCGTGCCTCGACGCATCCAAGCGAGCTCCGCGCCATCGGGCTTCTACCTGTGCCTGCACATGGAAACTGTATGGGTGTCAGTACTAAACTATACTAGTGGAGTTAGCTCCTCGTCCACCCATACAAAATTGACACGTTCATTTACTTTGTGTAGCTTAATCCCTTATTGATTATCTTTCTAGTCTTGCCTTAGGATCAATTTTAAGACAGAGATGCCTTGGCAAATACTTGGCAACGCAACGACAAGGTTGTGCTATACTCTATTTGAGACTACAATATATATACATTCGAGGCAGTGCATCACCAAGTAGAAACTTAAGCAAACTCGACCGTGCAAAGACTTTCACTTATTTTATGTGCCTCTAGACCATTCTCGTGTCAACGACATCAAGGGGACGACTCGTGCTGGTCGTGACAATAAACTTTATCGTGCCTTAGAATCGAGGCCGTGCCTCCCAAATATCAACCAGGCTTAGCCAAACTTACCTTATGGCCCTTCCTGACGTAGCTCGAGACGACTCGATGATAATGCAACATTCATGCCGAAGCACGTGTCCATGCTATAGCCAAATAATAGACTCCAGAATGGTGTTGCAACCGTGCACACCTAACCCGCGTCGATTCAAGGTTAATGCTTGCCATAATTATGTCTTGTTAACCCAACTCATAACTTGCTAGTACTCGACGCAATCCAAAGGCATACACACGGATAGTCGCTCTTATGCCGACACATCTATACGAGTGGTCACTAGCAATGTCAAGCTATACTGGATCTTTGTATACGGTGACCATTCGCGTGCGAGGTAGGAGCTCCCACCTGATAACCCGCAGCCTATATTGTAACGGTTCACTTCAATCGAGTCGTACCGTCGATAAAGGTCATACAATATCTGTAATTTCTCCTAGGCCGACACGAACCCGGTGCCCCGGGATCTTTCGAGGAATTTCCCTTGTGCGCAAGTTTTCCAATGACCATGCAAGACTCAACTCGATCTACCAAGTCCTTCCTTAATCATGACCATGCTTTCCAACTTTCTATCAAGACTCCCAAGTAGCAGGACCGATCTCGACGACAACCAATCAAGCGAACTTCCTTATCGAGACTCCCAAGTAGCGGGACCGATCTCGTAAACTTCCTCATCGAGACTCCCAAGTAGCGGAACCGATCTCAGCAACAACCAGTCGCATGGACTTCCTTATCGAGACTCCCAAGTAGCGGGACTAATCTCAGCGACAACCAGTCGCATGGACTTTCTTATCGAGACTCCCAAGTAGCGGTACCGATCTCGTGAACTTTCTATCCTTTGAAATCCAGGGAACGACTACTAAGTAGTCTTCCATCTTAACTTGAACATAATGTGTTCCTTTGTCCGTGGCATGCTTCTCCCTAAAACAACCGTGGCTCGTATCTTAGACTGACTTGTTCTCTAGGCGACACTATCGCTCAACCCACATACTATATATGACGAGCCTTGAGATCATAGGACTATGTGACTTGACAACTGCAGACAATAGGGGACGGTGCTTGCTATGACTTTGATAACCCAGAAAAATTCTTGTCTAAAATGTTCGTACGATGACTTGACGAGCAAGGGCGGTATCAAGCCTTGTATCGAGGGAACGTGTTGTGCACGCGTTCAACTTGAACAACCAAGTTCTTTGGGTGTCTAGACTTATGCCACAAGCCGTGCTCCGCAACGTGCACTGTAACTTAACCCGTGGAACGAGCAAGCCAATGCCAAGCCCTGGACGATGGGACCATGCATGCTTTATAAAAAATTCATGCGGGCGACGCATAAGTTCTTAACTTCGTGGCAACTTAAACCATCTTTCCTTCTCCCAAGCCACTGGACGAAGGATCTAGTGCCATTTTAAAAGCATGTTGAGCAAACTTCTAAGCCGACCGTGGGACCATTCCATATTCTAACTCAGTCTGACCCAAGTTGGGATTATTTCCTTAGCTATGTGGATGCATCTCTTTTATTATCAGGCCTACTTGTGCATTTAGAAACTTTTATTTTATTAGTGTAAAGGTCAAGCTGAGGCAAGTTCACCGAAGCCACACACCTGAGCGAGTCTTCGAGCAAGCCGTTGCATGGCTAAGTCCGAACGTCGTCGGCATTTTGATTCCTCCGATTGACTGAGCAGGACGGGGCACTACATCATGCACCACTCAGAAAAAGTTTCATCCTTTAAACTAACTGAGTACTTACTCATCGACTTTTTTTACTTTATTCAACATTCTGTAACTCTCGCACACACTACGCCTATGTGTTTCTTCAATCCGAGCCACTCTCGCACTACCATCAATCTTTCCTTTAAAACACGATTTCAAAACCCTTGACACTTATACATTCTTTAAGTCTCACTTGAATTCAACGTATCACTTGGTTGGATCGTGTACATATCCCAAGCGTCCCCAAAATGCATGCATTTTAGCCAAACCGCATGATAGAGAATTCGTCATTCTCACTCGAGTCGTATCGTGCACATATTCAGGCATCCCTGAATTATATGCATGTCAGCCGAGTCTCGTAAGGGTATTTTCATGTTCTAGAATCATTATATCCATCCATACCAATTCTCAAGATCAATCATTCCAATGCTAACTCGTGCAACATGGATGTCTTGCCTAACCCGCTAGACCATTTCTCAAGGCTGAAGTCAATGTCAGGATTAGAATCATAGTTTCCCAACAATAATGCCAACACTGACCCCAATCCTAGGGTCAAACCAAGTTGATAGTACGAAATTTTCTACCCAAGCTCGCATCACTCAGATTTCTAAACATCAAGCATATATATATATATATATATATATATATATATATATATATATATATATATATATATCCTATTCGCACTTGCAATACTTAGTCCAAGGGGTCCGAGTCATTCATCAAAGCCATCCTATGCTGAGTCATGTTCAACCATTTTCTCGACATATCAATATCGTTCATCCAACAAGCAACTTGCATAGTCTATCTTTTCAAACATATTCGATAAATCCGCCTATCTATTCCACCCAAGTCAAGCACGCTACGACGCGACTTTTCACTAAACTATAATTCTTATTTCATATTCCTTAAGTCATATATCCCAATTCACGTAATCGATCACAGGGTCGTCTAACCATAACACTATGTCACGCCCCAATCTCATACGAGTTATCCACGGTCGGCATAAAATCACCATACAACGCTCCCGCAGAATAATCGTTCTCATCGGAGCGTAACTCTTGTTTTGAGCCTAGACTAATTCATTCTCGATACGCAGATTGGATGTCCTCAATCCTTAAGTTTACTCAATCATCAATCACAAGTCCGATCAATCCTAGAATCTACCTTCGCCTCAAACCACGAGTCGAAGCAATCCAAATTGCCACATCTTGATTTCCAGAGTTCGATCGTTCCCATGACATGAATCACCATGTCCGCGCTTATACGAGACGATTGTCCCAAAATCCGACATGACGTATGGGCGAGGCTGGAGTTACGCTCACGCAAGACAAGAACGTCGACATTATGGTTATCGGCGTAACCATCAAGACACGATCATTTTCATCCAACATTAATTTTATCAAAATTCCAAGCATAGCATCCATCCGAACAATAATATTTTGCACGATCGTCATTCCTCGAATCAGAGTACCCCCGAGTTATCGCATATCGATCTTTGATACGTCTCAATATCACCGATGATATACGTAACCTGACTATCTTCACTTGCAACGAATTTTGAGTCGTGCGACTGATGCTATCGTATGAACTGGATAATCTCCTCGACATTCAAGATCAAGTTTTATCATTATCCCTCGAACTAGCTACATGTTCAAATCGTTCAACCCAATTTACGTAGGTTCATCCGACTATCTTACGTTATCGAATAATACATTTCCTCAATTCACGTTGTCTTATTTCTAACACAATTCATCGAGCAACATCGATTCACATCCTTAGAGTCATTCTCAAATATTCGAATCACTTCCATGCATGCTACCGTCCAATCGTGCTAACTTTTTGTATACGATTCATATCGATTTCTCGATCAAGTCATCTGTTCGTACACCTTAACTTTTTTTCAATTCAATCTATCTATTTTCTTATCACTTGTATTTCGTGCTTAATGCAAATTCCCATCCCGTGTGCGTCGATTATAATTCCGTTTGAATCAACTCATTAAAATCTTCAAGATTATAACTTACTCAATGATACTCAATCTATGGCTTTGCATGCATGCGACACTTGCTGATAGACTCATTGGGACCCCGCATCCTCAATCGACTAACGTCCCCAAGGCTATCCCATACACCACTCAGGAATGAAGTCATTTGACATATCCTCGAAACAAGTTATGAATCACAACCGATTATTTCGAATTCTCGTTCGAGCCATTCCTCAAAAATCTAAGCACGATTTTCCCATTCGCATCGACGATAATATCGTTCGATAGTACTTCTATAGTTATTCCGTATTTTATGAATCGAGTCTAACTCATTCTTGTTCGACATAATTTGTATCTCGTACACGATTTCGCTAAGGTCGTCATGATTCCTGGTGTATATGCCCAGCCAGACTTAGCCAACCGTTCTTTACTTGAACTTTTGTTCAACCAAATTTCTGTTATACAATTTTGCAAAATATTTAGACTTATTGTAGGGACATGCAGTGGGACATTTGAGAGAAAGCACACCAACGATACCGATTTGCAGAAAAAATATTAGAGTTTGTGGAAAATCGGAGTTAAAGAAATCAATCGAAAGTCCAAGGACGTAAAGTCATGCTCTGATATCATTATGTCATGCCCCGCTCTCGTAGGAGCGATCGTCCTCTCTAAGACGTGATGCCGAGAGAGCCTAGATCGCGCTCACGCAAGACAGGTCCATAACGATCGATTACAGGATAAGCGACGGGGGTCGTCGTACAGAAGTCCCAAGCAGAAACTTTGAATAGTCAGCATTAAAAATTTGAAGCAAAACACAAGTCATGCAAAATACTCTTTTATTGATATTGAACAAAGATTACAATGTGGGCACGAGGCCAAATTACAAGTCTCCCAAGCTCACTTTTCTCTCCTATTACAAGTCACTCTGCGCTCTCTCATTTATAAATACAAGCTTTAAGCGAGGAGTGACAGATTCTTCGGAATGGCAATATCCATACATTATGTCCCGTATAAGTTCTGACTCCATGTGACCGCACGCTTCGAAATGCCAAGGAACTTCGTGCCTCGATGCATCCAAGCGACCTTCGTGTCTTCGGGCTTCTACCTGTGCCTGCACATGGAAACTGTGTGGGCGTCAGTACTCAACTGTACTGGTGGAGTGAGCTCCTCGCCCACCCATACAAAACCGATACGTTCATTTACTTTATGCAGCTTAATCCCTTATTAGTTGTCTTTCTAGTCTTGCCTTAGGATCAGTTTTAAGACAGAGACGCCTTGGCCTATACTTGGCAATGCAACGACAGGGTCGTGCTATACTCTATTTGTAACTTCAATATATATATATATATATATATATATATTCGAGGCAGTGCCTCGCCAAGTAGAAACTTAAGCAAACTCGGTCGTGCAAAGACTTTCACTTATTATATGTGCCTCTAGACCATTCTCGTGTCAACGACGTCAAGGGGATGACTCGTACTGGTCGTACCAATGGACTTTGATTGTGCCTTAGGATCGAGGCCGTGCCATATTCATGCCGAAGCATGTGTCCTTGCTATAGCCAAATATTAGGCTCCAGAATGGTGTTGCAACTGTACACACCTAAGCTGCACCGATTCAAGGTTAGTACTTGCCATAATTATGACTTGTTAACCAACTCATAACTTGCTAGTACTCGACGCAATCCAAAGACATACACGCAGATAGCCGCTCTTATGCCGATACATCTATATGAGTGGTCACTAGCAATGTCAAGCTATATTGGATCTTTGCATACGGTTACCATTCGCGTGCGAGGTACGAGCTCCCACCGAATAACCCGCAGCCTGTATTATTACGGTTCACTTCAATTGAGTCGTACCATCGATGAAGGCCGTACAATATCTGCCTAAACCAAGTCACATACTTTATATGACGAGCTTTGAGATCGTGGGACTATGTGACTTGACAACCGCAGACAACAGGAGACGGTGCTTGCTATGACTTCGATAGCACAACAAAACTCTTGTCTAACTTGTTCGTGCAATGACTTGACGAACAAGGGCTGCATCAAGCCTTGCATCGAGGGAACGTAATGTGCACGCGTTCAACTTGAACAACCAAGTTCTTTGGGTGTCTAGACTTACGCCACAAGCCGTGCTCTGCAACGTGCACTGTAACTTAACCCGTGGGACGAGCAAGACAATGCCAAGCCCTGGATGATGGGACCGTGCATGCTTTATCAAAAATTCATGCGGGCGACGCCTATGACTTAGGCTAAGTTCTTAACTTCGTAGCAACTTAAACCAGCTTTCCTTCTTCCAAGCCACGGGGCGAAGGATCGAGTGTCATTTTAAAAGCACGCTGAGCAAACTTCTAAGCCGACCGTGGGACCTTTCCATATTCAAACTAGTCTGACCCAAGTTGGGATTATTTCCTTTGCTATGTGGATGCATCTCTTTTATTATCAAGCCTACTTGTGCATTTGAAAACTTTTGTTTATTAGTGTGAAGGTCAAGCTAAGGCAAGTTCACCAAAGCTACGCACCTGAGCGAGTCTTCGAGCAAGCCGTTGCATGGCTAAGTCCGAACGCCGTCGGCGTTTCGATTCCTCCGATTGACTGAGCGGGACGGGGCACTACAAATGCCAAGTAGGTATGTGGTCACACCCAGTTGCGATTGTACTTATCGAAAATAGCACACATACACCTCACGTATGTCGTATCGTACTTCCGTCGAAAATAGCCATATTCAGATGTGCTGGATTACCCCAGCCGACCACATACTGAATACGGTATTTTAATTACACGTGGTTTATAGTCATGTTTTCCTTAATCATGGTTATTCTCATTGTTGTTCATATTACAAGTTACATTGTATGACATTGTCTCGTGTCACGATCTGGTTTATTTATTTTCTGTACTTATTTTATTGCTTTATTTTGTATTGTGCGACATCTATTTAGAGGGTTGTACTTTGCTCATTTCCTGACTTGATGGTTGATATAGGCCTGAGCATTAGCACATGACTGGGACTAGATGATGACTCGCAAAAGGTTCTGGAAGTCTCTAAAAGATTAGGACAGCTTACCTTTGATGTATCAGGTGTATTAGATTTATGAGTTATTTCTTTGAGGATTGTCGGATTTGTCGCCGAAGATGGAACATGTATATGTACTCAAAAGTGATAGTGGATGCTATGATCGTGTGTTGGCTTGGTTTTGGTTTTGTTTCTCATCCAGTGTCATGAATGAGCAAAAGATTGATCTTATGATTGATTGGAAATTATCGAGGTCTAGACAGCTAACTACCGTCGATTCTGCGGCGTAGGCTGGATGCGCTCACAAACAGTACCCGAACATGCAGGTGCGAGGCGTGGGGCATAACAATGAATCAAAGGGACCAATGTACTTGTCATTGTCCGACCGATCACACTTTAACTACTTGTTCGTCATCCTTCTAACAGAGGCCTGAAACTCTTTGAGAATAGACAACACTTGATCATTGGCCTTAATAGCATAGACTCAATTCTTTCTAGAATAATCATGGATAAAAGTTACAAAATAAGAACACTAATATATTTTACCTTCATAGGAATGTTGGCAACCGAGTGAATTAACTCAAACAACATCGGCTTCTTTGAAGATGTGTGCCTTTGGAAACATACCCTATGTTGCTTTCCACACATGTAATGCATGCACCTTTCCAATTTTGTAGACTCCAGTCCTGGAATCACCTTATGTTTAATAAGTAGCTCAATCATTTCTTGTTAATATGGCTGAGTTGTTTATGTCACAACTCGGTAGATGCATCACTGACTGTGTTTACCTCATATGCCCTTGTATGCTCCTTTTCATATAGTATCGGTCAGACTTCTTACTTCCTCTGCCTGCCACCATCAACCTTCGGAAAGCTTTAAATGGTCGTACCCGAAGAGATTGAATAATCCCTTATTACCCAATCTTTTAATAGACAACTGGTTGAAACGGATATAGGGGACATGACGAACATCTCTGAGCACAAAAATTGCTCTTTGGTTTGTCTTCAAATGCACATCTCCTATAGCAATCTCTTTTAACACATTTACATCTTCAATACTCCATAGTCTCATGTTACGTTTGTGGCAAATAGTGTCCTATTGTGAGATACGTATACCGATGCCCAGAGTCCACCGGCTAAGAATTGTTACCATCGGCAAGGTTCATGATAACCTCATAACCAACAATAATGATGTCACCTCCATGTGCTGAGACGACCGTTATAGTGTTCTCACTATGTTTTTCTTTGTCACCATTCTTCTCTCTCTTCCAAGGGAAACAGTTTTGCTTGATGTGGCTCTTACTACCAAAATGATAACATTCAGAGTCATCGTACCGACCCTTAGACTTTTCTCTACTCATTTTCCTGTCACTGCTCGGATCCTTGATTTTATTCCTACCTAGGCTTATCAGGAACAAATACCTTCTAATGGAATGTGGATGAAATTCCTTGAATTTTTTCTGCATCTCTTCATTCAATACCCCACTTTTGGCGAACTCCAGAATGACCATGCCTTCTAAAGTAGAAGCAATCATAGATACTCGTACAGTCTTCCGTAAGTCTGGCAATGTACATATTAACCAAAAACCATATACCTTATCGTCGAACTTTGTCACGACCCACTCCCACTTTTCGGATACGAGTACGTGGCCAAGTCCAACCTATGCCGCACGCTGTCTAAACCTCAATATTAGTTCCAAATTCAAATATACAATAGTTGTTCAAAAAATCATATATTTGCTCAATCACAATAACTACTCAATTAATTTACAAATCCAATAATTCATCAATAATATTCGAAAACAAATCTGCTATATATTTAAAAAAATCAAGAACCACCTAATCTAGAATCTAAGGTCGGCCTCCAAGATCTCTCTCTCATTCAACAGGGTTCCTTGGTGCCAAATAGCAAGTCACCTAAAATTGTCAACGAATTCAGACAGAAATGGAACAAGTACAAGTTTAAGCCAACATAATACAAGTACAATGTAAAGCTATAAAGCACTAAGCATGTGAACCAATAATCAAGAGGAATATGTACAATATGATCAAAAAACATGCAATATGATAAACCGATAACAAGTAACACGTATGAAAATGCAGAGAAAACTCATGAAAATATTGTAACTGTGCATGTGTCACGAGAAGTACAACGTTCCTATACTTGGAAGGCTTGGGTGAACGGTGAGGATATAAAGGCCTATCCCTGTAAACGAAAAGATGCCGATAATGAGACTTTTTCACGTGCCTAATAATTGTACCACCCTCATATCCATACCTCACAATCATGTAAACACGATAGCGATAACAATAACAATAACAAGAAACATGAACATTAACCAATCACTCTGCTCTCGTGTGTGTAAACAGTCAAAATACAAAAAATAGCATGCATAAATGAAATACAACATTATAAAGTAATTGCACATGAAAGCATAAACAATTACTTGCCTGAATTCCTGGACAGATTGATTTCACAAGTTAAATACAAGATGAACTCTGGCCTAGAAGCTATCAACCCATATCATCATACCACGAACCCCGTCCCATGACAATCACAAGTTATATCTAAAAAAACTTTAAAACTATAGAAAGTGGCTAACCGTTACTAATTAGGTGAATCATCGGCCATCTATGGGTTCTATAAATTAAATAAAATACTAAAGTATTTTATTTAATTTCTGGAAATTATATATGCTATAGATCTATGTGTCAACTTTCCAAACGTCAAACAGTTCGCAAAACAGAATTCCGCATCTCCCGAAATGTCATAAACAGTACAACACGATAATTTTCAGACAACTAGGACTCAAATAATTTTATAGAAATTCATGTTCATAATTATAGAAAATAAATTAATATTTTGAAAGCTAATCTTGATATGATTCTAAAAAAATTAGAGGTAAAACGAAATCCGAAGTTGGTCGCAACGGCTTTGTAAAGTTGTTACAGATTCTAAAAAACGAGGCTGAATTTATGACGAATTTTGGACTATCGAACGAAACCAACAGAAATTCTGGGAAATGTTTACAAGTTCAATATGTATATATAATGGGTAGCAATTACTTACTTATGATATGATTAAAATTTAATCAATATGGATATTATTAGGATTACCTAATTTGGATAGGATTATGGCTCCTTTAAATAAGGATATGTTTAAATAATTGTAGATATGAATCCAATAGGTTTAGGCTAATCCAAAGATGTATAGATTTATTTAAATAGAGATATGATTCAATTCAAATGCGGGTATAAAATAAGGATCAAGAATCCTAACGGTTAAATCATCCAATTAATTCAAATCAAATAAAATTTTAAAACTAAATCAATCTAATCCCAATACAATAATTGGTCACAATACTAATTTAAAATAATACTTAATATTATCAAATAATTTAAAATCATATGCATAAATCCAAATCTTATTTAAAAAATAATTTGGCAAACATTTTTGTTATTCAAAAATACATATGATTTCTTTTTATAAAAATTAAAAAAAAATCTAACACAAAATATTTAAAATAAATAAAATAATTAAACATTCGGAAACGGGGTTATTAAACTATCCACCTTAGAAAAATTTCGTCCTCAAAATTTAAGAAATAACAGGGTAATAGGCTGGGTTGGTCAGGTGGAGACGCAGTAAAATCTCATAATAAGAAAATATAAATCAATTAGATGAAACGATAGCAAAATTCTCTTAATAAGAAATATTGATCAAACATTGGTCAAAGAAGAAAGGAAGTGGAAGAAGCAAAACATATACGGCTTGGCTTGGTGTTATGATATAGGTCATAGCCTTGAATCCTAGAAGATTCTCGGGATCTGTAGGATAGGCACAAGTCTTAGAAGAAAGAAAATTTTGATGGTGACAAGACATATTTAAGATGAGTAGAAAAATATAGTCAACGACTATAGTTAGAGGAGTTTGACCTACATCCCATCAGTGACTTAACCATACTCCCCCGGTCAACATCTAAAATTTTTATCAACCTTATAAATCGTATATCCTCAAAAATATTTTTTTTAAAAAATATCTTCAACTACAATTATTCAATTTAAAACAATAATTATATACTCAAAGTTTTCGAATTTATATCTAAACTCCATAAAATTTAAATTCTTCAAAATATTTTAAATTTAAATCCATTCTTTCATAATCTTCTTATTATTTTAGATTTAATAAATCTCTAATTTCTTATCACAATTTTATCAAATTAAAAAACATTTCCTTTCAAAAAAATAAACCTTACTTTAGCAAAAATTCATATTCATCAATCCACATAAAATGCTACACCTCCAAAAATTGTCAACTCTAATATTCAATAATTGATTAACCTCTAAGAACTAATTTACCAATCGAAAAGTCTACCCACCTTGATCATACCTTCATATCAAAACAAAATAACACATCCTCATAGAAAAATTCCTTAAATTCATCTAATATGGTTTACCTCAAAAATTTAACATATATATCCCTATCGTAATCATATAGCCTATGTAGCAACCTTAACTGTCGAAGCAATCAAATTGAGTAAGGCCTTCCTATTGCTTAGTCCTAGTCATTCTCCTAAAATCAAATCAATCCTAATTGTAAATGAGCACTTCTTAATTGCAGGCTCGTAGTAGTACGACTAATATAGGTACTACCACGAGTTCGCACCATTTTGAGAAAATAGACTTGTATGGGTCACCATAAAAACTTGTCACAACCCGTTTCAACTTTTGGGATACGAGTACGTGGCCAAGTCCAGCCTATGTCGTAGTATCGACAGTACTATGTTGTCTAGACCTCAATATTAGTTCCAAATCCAAATATACAATATTTGTTCACAAAATCCAACTATTTGCTCACTCACAATAACTATTCAATTAATTTACAAATCCAATAATTCATCAAATAATATTTGAAAACAAATCGACTAAATATTTACAAATTCAAGAACCGCATATTCTATCTAGAATCTAAGGTCGGCCTCTAAGATCTCTATCTCCTCCAACAGGGGTCCACGGTGCAAAATAGCAAGTCACCTAAAATTGTCAATGAATCCACTCAAGAATGGAACAAGTACAAGTTTAAGCCAACATGATACAAGTACAATATAAAGCAATAAAACACTAAGCATGTGAACCAATAATCAAGAGGAACATGTACAATATGATAAACCGATAACAGGAAGTAACAGTTATGAAAAGACTGAGGAAACTCATGAAAATACGGTAACTATGCATGTGTCACAAGAAGTACACCGTTCATACACGTGGAAGGCTTCGGTGAAGGATGAATATAAAGGCATGTCCCCGTAAACGGGAGAGATGCCAACAATAGGGCTTTTCCACATGCCTAATAATTGTACCTCCCGTATATCCATACCTCAGTCTTTTCATAATAATAACAAAAAACATGAACATTAACCCATTACTCTGCTCTCGTGTGTGTAAACAGTCAAAACACGAAAAATAGCATGCATAGATGAAATACTACAATATAAAGTAATTGTACATAAAAGTATAAACAAGTACTTCCTTGAATTCGTACTTGCTTGAATATATATATATATATATATATATATATATATATATATATATATATATATATATATATATATATATATTGAAACATGTAATTGTGTTACAGACTCCTGGCCCGAAGGTCTTCTATTTTTTTCTGGCATATTCCAGAAATTCCTTATTTAAAGGAAGGTATCATTCCAGTTTCAGTCCCTATGAAATCAAACGCACGTGGATCGTCTGAGATCTATGATATTTATTGCTTTAACACGTCCTCTTACTAAAGAAATACGACCGACGATACAGACAAATGTGATATGATCGATAGAGGTTCCCTATATTGAAGAGTGGAAGGGGAAGTCTCTATTTACATGAAATAAAGGATGGGAATGAAGGACAGACGTCCAGCCCATGCATCCCGAGAAGAGATCTAACCTGGAATGGGATGTAGTGCAGTTAGTTGGCTCCCTTCCAGTCCGGGTTAAAAGATTGAGAGGAAAAGAAAATGTGCCAGACGGCCGGCATCAAGCAAGCCTACCTCGTTCTCAAATTCTTCCTAAAGGAAAGTACTTACAATAGAGGTATGACTGATCACTACCAGAAGCATCTGACTGATTTTTCTTAGGAGGAGCATCAGCCTGGGTAAGGCGAGAAGGGGCAGCAATAACTAATTCAGAAGAGTGGATTCGAGCACCCCCAGAGGTCTTCTTTTCCTTGTTGTCCTGCAGCTCCTTCTGTCCCTCAATCCTCTTGTGGGCATGTCCCTGAGACTAGTACAATCCGGGCATTTTGGGAGAAAACCTTGGGCAAGAAATCCCTCTCGCCAAGACTAGTTGCCGCTATTCGGTCATTCCTGGACATTCTTCGCTGGTACTGGTATAAGATTCTCTGGATGGCTTATGACTCTTATAGTTTGAACTCTTCTCATAACTCTTCCCTTTTTCTTTTTCCCTGACCTTACCAAGTTTCTTTCTTTTCTGAGTCTGAAACTACAATAGACGGATCCACTCAAACTCCTACAAACTTGGCCCGAAGGCCCGCACCCATACTTGTATCTCACAGCATCGGGCTCGACCAGAATGCCCGCACCAGCACTTGTCTCTCACCGCTTTCGGCCGCACTCAAATTTATTCCTCTACATAGAATTAAATGTGCTTCTTCCGTTGCTCGAACCTGCAACCTATTGGGAGGATGTGCCTCACTCTAACCACTTGAGCTAGAGGTCATTGGCGTGTATATATATATATATATATATATATATATATATATATATATATATATATATATATATATATAACCCCTAAATTTCAACTTTTTATTTTTTAAATTTTGGTACCGATTTTGAAATTTTATTATTATACGTCGCGTAGTCGTATTGTACGTCGCATACAAATTTTTTATTTTTCGTAATTGCTCGACGAGTGCGAATATGTGCGAGCGTATATATTTTTAGAAAATCATTTTTTTCTATTTTCAAAGTGATATATATATAAATATTTATTTTTGCCAATTTACAAATTTCTAAGTTTATTATTTTAAGCTTTTTCTAACATTTACTAATAATAAATTATATTTCATTGTATACTAGAAAAATATAATTTTGTATAAATAATTATGTATACATATCTCATAATCAATTATTAGTTTATTTTTAAAATAATAAAATAATTTTTGAAATTATTAATATAGTATTTTTTTGAAAACATATTTTAAAATTTTGTGACAATTTAAATTTTGAGTTGATTTTATGGAATGATTTAAATAAATAAAGTAATTTTTGAAATTTTTATTAGAGGTATTTTGGAAATATATTTGAAAACTATTGTGGACATTTTTAAATCTTGATTTGGTTTCATGGTTTTAATTTAAATAGTTTTAAGATAGGATTATTCTTAAATTGGGTGTAGACTATCTAGTTTTAAATTTGAATTTTAATTTGAAATTAGATTTAATTTAATTTAATTTATCTATTTTGGTTTAAACTACTCCTAATTCTATCTAATTGGGAATTCCTACATCCTATATATATAGGCAGGTACTCCTCCAATTTTTATCATCCACCAAATTGTCTCCACAAATATTTTTTTTACCGAGATGTGTATCGTGTCCGTGTCCAGATCATATCCACTACATCTCTCAAGTACATATACATGGTTCTCCTCGCGTCCGACACACCCAGACGCATCTTCTTATCACCATCATCGTGTCGAACACACCCGTCACGACCCAAATTCCTAGCTAACCCCAAGGACCTAACCAAACACCTTCCCTACCACCTCCAGCACCACCACGTCGTCAACACCAACCCAAATCCCAGTCCTTCGCCCCGACAATACCACTGCCATCATCGTCCACAGCCACCACCCAAAAGAACACACCACCACCAACATCCAGAAGAAGAAGAAGGAGGAGGATTCCTCACCTGAGCACGCTGGCCGCGTCCTCCGGTAAGTTCGCCACACCCCTACTCCCGCGTGGTCGCCACCTCTGGCTGGCCGGCGCTACGGCCGTCGATCCTCTAGGACGGGGCTCCGCTCCAGGGAGCTCGTGCGCCGCCACGAACGGTTGCGCCAACTCCGGCCACTGTGCCCTCACGGCCATCGTCTACAATCAACACCGGCCGTATCGAGCCCCAGGAAGACCCCATCCGCGTGCGCCCCTCGTCGGCCGAACGCCCCCGCAGTGGCAATTTCCCAGCCGGAGAACCCCCTTCACCGCCGCCGTGTCCTCCAGTCGCGCCTCTGCGCGTGGACCACCCTCATCGTCTCCGCAGGAAAACCCCATCCGCGCCTAGCCTCGTCCTCCTCCGCCCGCCGAAGTTCCCACTCCCCTCCGCGGACGTCTCTCCGCTCGACTACCGCCTCCCCGGCGTCTCCCGACCGCGGGACCGACCGGATCTTCCATCCGCCGAGACGCCACCTGATTCCGCCGTGCCGCCTCCTTTCACGCGTGGCTGCGCCACCCGCCGCCTTCTCGTCGACGCTCCGGCAAGGACCACCACCGGCGCCATCTCCCACTGTAAACCCTCCTCTCTAGTCTCTCTCTCTCTCTCTCTCTCTCTCCCTGTGGTTAAAGGCATTGGGGGGGTTGGGTTTTTAGTTGGTGAGAATTGAAGAGGTGTAATAATAATTATTATTATTACTATTATTATTAATAATTATCATTATTATTATTATTAGTATATTATTATGGTTATTGTTGTTAAATATTATTAATATTAGTACATTATTACTGTTTTCTTTTATATTATTACCATTATTATTATTATTATTATTATTATTATTATTATTATTATTATTATTATTATTATTATCATTATTGCAATTTCTGTTATTTTTATGGTTATTAGTATTATTATTATATTATATCATTAGTATTAATTAAATACTTTTGTTATGACTATGATTTTTATTATTAAAAATTATTTCGTTTATTTATATAAATTTGATAAAATAATATCTTCCAAATTATTTTCAACAAACACTCAATAGTCCTAATAAAATCTTTACCTAAATTTTATTAAAATATTTTGACTAACGAATATTTACCTTTCTACAATATGTATATTATATGTTTGAGTTTAGCCTAAAAACGAATTTCGATTATTCATCAAAAAGTATATTTGACTAGTAACAATATAGAATTTCAAATTTTATATATATATATATATATATATATATATATATATATATATATATATATAAAATATATATATATATATAAAGTATTTTCAAGAATTTACATAAATATTTTTAGAAAGTTTGTGTACGTAACCTCCCAAAATGCTTCCAATTATCCCCATTACTCATGACTAATTATACTTTTCCTGTTTTCTTGCGAATTCGGACCCCTTCACATTGACCATGGCTAATGGACAAACAGAACATGTCAGAACATTACACCACACAGGCGACACCCAGGGAAGACACCTTGTCTTTACTGTTTAAATTTCCTGCTCAATATCATGCATGTTTTAGTTGTTTCTTTTTAAATTATATGTAAATGCAAATTACTATATTTTATGCTATTGGCTTAGAGTTAAGGGACTTCCATCAAATTTAGTGTGTCTCATTGACTTGCCACGATTGTACACGAGTTGTGTGTGAGAGTTGTGAGTATCATATAGAGGTCACTTGCGTGTGGGATGATCCCCCGTACGTATGCGTAGGAATAACTGTCAATAGATGCATGATTAGAAGACTTGACAGTTATCTATATTAAAACAGTGTGGTGGAAACGACACGTGTTTGTGTGTCATGGTTACGACACACGTATAGTATCATTGGGGGGGAGGGGACAGCTACTAGCGTAGGGGCTACTTTTTACACACATTTTGGGAGATAGTGTCTCGGATGAGCGCTACATGTTACCCGGCCGATAGTGTCTCGGATGAGCGCTACTTGTTGGCCACTCTTTATTACATGCTTAAGACAGCCCCTGCGTAGAACGTTGTCCTCTGAAGTACATTCCACATAGAATGGTTAGGATCCTTTACTCATACATACTTTTCTGTTGAGCTTATTTATTCAGTTTATCGGCATGATATTATGTGTCTTGTTACGTCCCTCTGAGGACCTCGTTATCTCGCCAGGTGTGTGTTTTCGTGATTTCTTGCAGGTGCTCTAGCTAAGGCCATTCCTTCCTCCGTGATGATTGCTCATGGATTCGTCACTTGCTTGCTAAATTCTTCCTTGTATATTTTTCCATATTTAACTTGGTTGGTAGTAGACTTTGTCTTCGCCCAACTATTGTGTACATGACAAACTCAAAATTGCTTTATATCTTTATTTATCTTTGTGGATGAGATTTAGAGTCTTGGCTTTCTACATTTTACAGCTTATGTATACATACGAGCCGTATATCTACTCGTATGTATACAGCTGGCATGATACGTATCTAGTCTCAAGTATTTGGGACTGGGGCGTTACATATTTTTGTGGTGGCCCATGCAGGTCAAGTTTATCACTTCGGTTACTTTACCGTACCGATGTGAGCCTGCAACATAGGATTAGGGTCTAGGATCTCATCCACCCACTTGACATCCATTCTTGACTTCAACTTTCGAACTCTCGTTCGACTTCCTTGATTTGCATCTTGCTTGACTCCTTCTACCGTAAATTCTTAGTCTCATGCTTAGTGACAGCTAGGAAGATGACTACGCTTGTATATGCTCATAGGTCAAACTCATGGTTAGAAGGGTTACATTGACAATTAGTAGGCATTGAGGTTTTATTGGAGTTATAAAGGCAATGTTGTGCCCTAAAAGTATGACCTTGATGATTAGTAAATTTTAAGTTGGGTAGTAGCATATTACCGTCATCAAAGGATAGTTGAAATTTTACTTTAAATTTACAAGGTGGTATACACAAGAGGATAGCTAGATCGAGAAAGCAAAAAAAAATTTATGAATTTTGAAATTGTGAAATATATATGATTTAAGTTTTTATATGGTGACACTTGATTTACAGTTAACTTAAGTTTGGATTGTAATATGATAGAGTTTATCTCGAGATTTTTTAAAGAGTTTAAATTATAATTTTCTAGACGACTAGAGAGATGAAAGTTTAGAAGTGAGAGAACTTGAGTTTTTTTTTTAAATTGCGCGTACGATTTATAAGTTTATTAAATTTTGAAGAAAAAATGTTTAAATTTTTGGAAGATATCGACTTTGAAGGAAAATTTAAATTTTAAATTTCGACCTATGATCTATGATTTATAGAGTTATTTAAATTTCGAGTTTAAGGCCTTTTTATGGATATTTAAATTTTAGTAAAAAGTGTGTTCATTTTGCGATATACAAGGACTATTTCGAGATTGATTAGAGATTTCAATTAAATTTGACAGTCTAAGATAAATGGTAATTATGGCGGAGTATCTTCGAGGAACTTGAAATTTAGATTAGATTATATTGGTAGAGGACCAAGAAGCAAGGAAGGTCACCCTAGTGAGATAGAAGTATTGTACATTAGATTGCCATGCCACCTATGATTATGATATTGCATATACACAAGTATAGTAGTCATCGACCAAACCGATGAACATATCCTTTAACTTACTCGACCTTCCCTCAATTCTAAATCCTTTGTCATGACCATCTAATCAATTGAAACTTGAGAAATAATTAGATTGTTCCTTGATCATGCACCATCTAAGTGGCTATCATATCCCTAGAAACTGTACTCCTAATTTATGTTACCTTGATTTGTTAGAATCTAAGTTATCTTTATTTCATGCTTAGCTTGGTCATTTATTTGATTCGTTAATCATTATCTCATGAATTCCCACTTTCCATTTTAATTCTTTTGTGTCCTTTACCGTGACTTGGATATTCGAAGCACAATACTAGACGTTTCCTTCCTACAAATTTCACAAGCAAGACCTACACGAGCCCACCTTCATGTAGGTATATCATGTGCCACTAAAACACGTCGCCTTGTACTCTAATTTCATATTGCGACTTTTGAGTCAAAATGACTGGACTCAGATCCCTACCGTGAAACCAATATACTTTAAACTATAGCTGAGACTCGACCTCGACTCCATTTTTTCGATCCGATATACGATTTTGTTCTACTTAATTTCTTACATGCTTAAATCTTGATTGCTGGACCTATCACACCATTAGTTTAATTCTTGTAAGTTAAGTAGAATGCCTCACAGTTTAGTATTTTTTATTGTCCTTATGACTTATTGAGGAACTTAGACTGTTTTTACTATATAGCGTACTTATATTTTGACTAGCTCGACTAAAACGCCACAATGTAGTCTAGTTTTGCAAGCTCACCCTTTATCAAGCTTGTTCATGACATATGTTATTGGAAGAGCTCCCACTAACATGTTGTCTAAATCAGAACCGGTGCATGATGGTCTGATCAACCATAGTGCACTTGGTTCGCCTTTTGTATATTGTTCAACGTGGATGGAGACGTAGTTAACTTGGCCCTAGAGTCTCCCCCACGACTGCCTTGACAATTCTTTTTGAATTTATTTTTGACGCCTTTGAACCACGTATTCGTATTCGATAACGCCTTTCGAACTCTATATTGCTTTCACCTTCACCTATTTTAGAAGGACGAAAACGTTATACTAAAACCTCCTTTAGCCTTCCTATCGATTATGACCATACCGTAATATTTTTCTATTACTTAGATCACCATTCCTTACAACATGATTTTGTCGAAACATTGCCATTGTTTATTCCCATCGATACCCCCTTTATCTTCTCACCCCCTACAAATTCTTAATTTCGAGGACGAAATTTCTTTTAAGTTGGGTAGGATGTAAAACCCCTAAATTTCTTCTATTTATTTTTTAAATTTTGGTACCGATTTTGAAATTTTATTATTATACGACGCGTAGTCGTATTTTACGTCGCGTACAAAATTTTTATTTTTCGTAATTGCTCGACGAGTGCGAATATGTGCGAGCGTACATATTTTTAGAAAATCATTTTTTTCTATTTTCAAAGTGATATATATATATAAATATTTATTTTTGCCATTTTAGAAATTTCTAAGTTTGTTATTTTAAGCTTTTTCTAACATTTACTAATAATAAATTATATTTCATTGTATACTAGAAAAATATAATTTTGTATAAATAAGTATGCATACATATCTCATAATCAATTATTAGTTTATTTTTAAAATAATAAAATAATTTTCGAAATTATTAATATAGTATTTTTTTGAAAACATATTTTAAAATTTTGTGACAATTTAAATTTTGAGTTGATTTTATGGAATGATTTAAATAAATAAAGTAATTTTCGAAATTTTTATTAGAGGTATTTTGGAAATATATTTGAAAACTATTGTGGACATTTTTAAATCTTGATTTGGTTTCATGGTTTTAATTTAAATAGTTTTAAGATAGGATTATTCTTAAATAGGGTGTAGACTATCTAGTTTTAAATTTAAATTTTAATTTGAAATTAGATTTAATTTAATTTAATTTATCTATTTTGGTTTAAACTACTCCTAATTCTATCCAATTGGGAATTCCCACATCCTATATATATAGGCAGGTACTCCTCCATTTTTTATCATCCACCAAATTGTCTCCACAAATATATTTTTTCACCGAGATGTGTATCGTGTCCGTGTCCAGATCATATCCATTATATCTCTCAAGTACATATACATGGTTCTCCTCGCGTCCGACACACCCAGACGCATCTTCTCATCACCATCATCGTGTCGGACACACCCGACACGACCCAAATTCCTAGCTATCCCCAAGGACCTAACCAAACACCTTCCCTACCACCTCCAGCACCACCACGTCGCCAACACCAACCCAAATCCCAGTCCTTCGCCCCGACAATACCACTGCCATCATCGTCCACAGCCACCACCCAAAAGAACACACCACCACCAACATCCAGAAGAAGAAGAAGGAGGAGGAATCCTCACCTGAGCACGCTGGCCGCGTCCTCCGGTAAGTTCGTCGTGCCCCTACCCCCGCGTGGTCGCCACCTCCGGCTGGCCGGCGCTATGGCCGCCGATCCTCTAGGACGGGGCTCCGTTCCAGGGAGCTCGTGCGCCGCCACGAACGGTTGTGCCAACTTCGGCCACTGTGCCCTCACGGCCACCGCCTGCAATCAACACCGGCCGCATCGAGCCCAGGAAGACCCCATCCGTGCGCGCCCCTCGTCGGCTGAACGCCACCACAGTGGCGATTTCCCAGCCGGAGAACCCCCTTCACCGCCGCCGTGTCCTCCAGTCGCGCCTCTGCGCGTGGACCACCTTCGTCGTCTCCGCAGGAAAACCCCATCCGCGCCTAGCCTCGTCCTCCTCCGCCCGCCGGAGTTCCCACTCCCCTCCGCGGTCGTCTCTCCGCTCGACCACCGCCTCTTCGACGTCTCCCGACCGTGGGACCGACCGGATCTTCCATCCGCCGAGACGCCACCTGATTCCGCCGCGCCGCCTCCTTTCACGCGTGGCTGCGCCACCCGCCGCCTTCTCGTCGACGCTCCGACAAGGACCACCACCGGCGCCATCTCCCACTGTAAACCCTCCTCTCTAGTCTCTCTCTCTCTCCATGTGGTTAAAGGCATTGGGGGTTGGGTTTTTAGTTGGTCAGAACTGAAGAGGTGTAATAATAATTATTATTATTACTATTATTATTGTTAATTATCATTATTATTATTATTAGTATATTATTATGGTTATTGTTATTAAATATTATTACTATTAGTATATTATTACTGTTTTCTTTTATATTATTACCATTATTATTATTATTATCATTATTGCAATTTCTGTTATTTTCATGGTTATTAGTATTATTATTATATTATATCATTAGTATTAATTAAATACTTTTGTTATGACTATGATTTTTATTATTAAAAATTATTTTGTTTATTTGCATAAATTTGATAAAATAATATCTTCCAAATTATTTTGAACAAACACTCAATAGTCCTAATAAAATCTTTACCTAAATTTTATTAAAATATTTTGACTAACGAATATTTACCTTTCTACAATATGTATATTATATGTTTGAGTTTAGCCTAAATACGAATTTTGATTATTCATCAAAAAGTATATTTGACTAGTAACAATTTAGAATTTCAAATTTTATATATATATATATATATATATATATATATATATATATATATTATATATATATATATATATATATATATATATATATATATATATATATATAAAGTATTTTCAAGAATTTACATAAATATTTTAGAAAGTTTGTGTACGTAACCTCCCCAAATTCTTCCAATTATTCCCATTACTCATGACTAATTATACTTTTCCTGTTTTCTTGCGAATTCGGACCCCTTCACATTGACCATGGCTAATGGACAAACAGAACATGTCAGAATATTATACCACACCAGGCGACACCCAGGCAAGACACCTTGTCTTTACTGTTTAAATTTCATGCTCAATATCATGCATGTTTTAGTTGTTTCTTTTAAAATTATATGTAAATGCAAATTACTATATTTTAGGCTATTGGCTTAGAGTTAAGGGACTACCATCAAATTTAGTGTGTCTCATTGACTTGCCACGATTGTACACGAGTTGTGTGTGAGAGTTGTGAGTATCATATAGAGGTCACTTGCGTGTGGGCTGATCCCCCGTGCGTATGCATAGGAATAACTGTCAATAGATGCATGATTAGAAGACTTGACAGTTATCTATATTAAAATAATATGGTGGAAACGACACGTGTTTGTGTGTCATGGTTACGACACACGTATAGTATCATTGGGGGGGAGGGGACAACTACTAGCATAGGGGCTACTTTTTACACACATTTTGGGAGATAGTGTCTCGGATGAGCGCTACGTGTTACCCGGCCGATAGTGTCTCGGATGAGCGCTACTTGTTGGCCACTCTTTATTACATGCTTGAGACAGCCCCTGCATAGAACGTTGTCCTCTGATGTGCATTCCACATAGAATGGTTAGGATCCTTTACTCATGCATACTTTTCTGTTGAGCTTATTTATTCAGTTTATCGGCATGATATTATATGTCTTGTTACGTCCCTCTGAGGACCTGGTTATCTCGCCAGGTGTGTGTTTTCGTGATTTCTTGCAGGTGCTCTAGCTAAGGCCATTCCTTCCTCCGTGATGATTGCTCATGGATTCGTCACTTCTTTGCTAAATTCTTCCTTGTATATTTTTCCATATTTAACTTGGTTGGTAGTGGACTTTGTCTCCGTCCAACTATTGTGTACATGACAAACTCAAAATTGCTTTATATCATTATTTATCTTTGTGGATGAGATTTAGAGTCTTGGCTTTCTATATTTTACAGCTTATGTATACATACGAGCCGTATATCTACTCGTATGTATACAGCTGGCATGATACGTATCTAGTCTCAAGTATTTGGGACTGGGGCATTACAATATATATATATATATATATATATATATATATATATATATATATATATATATATATATATATATATATCCTTTCTATTATATATATATATATATATATTTATATATTTATATATTTATATATAAAGGAAAATATATATATAATAGAAAGGATATATATATATATATATATATATATGTAACAGAAAGGAAAAAAATTAATGACTCGCGAGATATTGATTCTCTCGCGAATCAGTTTTGCCAAATTCTTCCGCAAGCCATGTGTACGCTGCATAGGAATAACAATAGAGATGAAATTCGTTTAAATTCTTCAAAATTCATCAAATCTTGTTTGATCTTATCCAATCCTCTATTAGATAGGATTAACACCCTAGTCAAATCTAGGTTTAAACAGGTGTAGAATCCGGTTGGGAACCCGAAAGGATCGAAGTACAAAAGCGAGCCTTCGATAGGATTCATCAAAGGAAACTACAAGAAGAGAACTCCTGATTGACCCATGACGAATCCTTGTCCCAGGCGACCAGTCCAGTCAATTTTGGCCGCCGAAATTTTGTCAGACTGTCGTCATTGCCCCGACAGCAGAACTGACGGTCCCAACTTTCAGGTACCCCCTTCTCGTCTGATTTTTCTCCTTCTAGGATCAAGCATTTTTTATTCCGTAAAAACCTATACACAGCCTACGTAACCCTCTCTGAAACCCTTCAAATAGATTAAATTATACTGCACAAAATTGTCCAGCAAATCGATGTAAATATCGATGAAAAACTGTTTCGTAGACCGTATATAGAACAGTCCAACCCCCGATATTTGAAGGCAGATAACTGTCAGATTATAGGATATTTTGGAAATCTACTTGAACAGATTTGTAGTCTATATAATCGAGTTTAAAACCCCTAAATTAGTTGCATTTGATCTGTAAATATTTTGGGATAAAATCAGTTTAATAGTCTTTAAAATACCAGAATGTCAAGAAAATTTATCGATACGGTATTCATCCCGACAAACCGGATGATGTGGTTGCAACCAAAGAGCATCGAAAGACGTGTTTGGATGTTGTCGACGTGTGGGATTCGATGTATTAAACCTTTTCCAAACAAGCCCACAACTTCGTGCACATTCATCACATCGAGACGAAACTTGTGCCACTGGCCTCGCATTATTTTTCTGGTCTTGCAAGCCAAGTTTGGTCCGATTTTGGTAAGGTTAATCAAAACGCTATTTTGGTGGCCCACGACTTAATCCAACGGACAAAATTGTGCATGGCTCACCAGAATCCAAATTTGGACATACAATTGAGTTCATATCGTCAAATCGGACCTGTAAACATATAATTTGATGACTTTAGAGACCCTAGGTATTAACACATTTTGTGGTACAAAATGTGTCCAACGACGGACACCGATTTAATTCAAAATTACAATTTTGCCCATGTGTCCAGAATTGGACTTATGAGTAGGCGATCTTAGATATTTTTTATTCCAAAAATGTTGGTGACGTCTGTTTCAGCATCCGAGGACGTTTGCGGAAGCTGGCTTTCATTGCTTCACTGATCTGACAGTTTGAGTCACTGGACGTTGCCATTCTGCACACCCCTCCAAGCAAGATACCTTGCCACATTACTGCTGTTTACTAGCTCATCATATTGCACGCATTTATTTATTTATTGTTTATTTTTCTGTAATATAAATTGTCTTATAATTCACATGTTGATACAGTATACTATTTAGTTCTGTTTTCTGTTCCTTATTGATTTCTATGGACATTTAACCTAGATTTAATAGACGACCCTTGTTTGTGCTGAACCCAGTGGCCTGGACACATGTGTGCCACGAAGTCGCGAGTCGCATATAGATCTCGGACTTGCGTAATCGGCAAGCTACCGGTACGTATAGACCGTGCGATAGGGTTAACTGCTAATAGTATTTGCATGATTAGTTTGACTTAGCAGTTAATAGAGGTTATATATACCGTGGATACGACATAGATAGGCATAGGCGGGGAGGACAGTTCCTTAGCGTATGGTCCACGTACACACTTCTTCTTTTGTAAGACGTCACTACTAAAATAAGACAAATTAGCGATGTAACCGTACGTCGCTAATAATGGAAAATACGTTGCTAATCTTAATTAGCGACGAATTTAGCGACAGAAAATAAAGGTCGCTTTTAAGCAAGTCGCAGATGGCACATGTGTTGCTCTACGTCGCTATTTGCGATGTCAAAGTCGTGTCGCTGAGGCGTCGTAAAATTAGCAACGTAGAGCGACAAAATTTTTACGTCGCAAACTTAGCGACGTCGGGCGACTACGTAGCGACGTCCTGTTCTATTTACATGATGATGTGGCATGCCTGCTACGTCAGCAATTTGGCGACGTACAGCGACGTATAGCGACGTCCCAATACGTCGCTAAGACGTCGCTATCCGTCGCTATACGTCGCAGAATAATAAAAAATATTTACAAAATAAAATGTGTATTTTTGTTATGCTGTGTGTCTGTGTTTACAGTGTGTGTGAAGTGTAGTGTTCGAACCATCGACAGTTTCGCTTACTGTTCTATGTTTTATCTTGGATAAAAAGAGCAACAGTTCATGGTGCACTTCTCAGAGCTTCCCCTTCACGTCCTTCACCTTCTCGGGATCCTGTACGACATCCCGAGAGAGAGAAGGATGTGAAAATGAAGCTCTCAGAAGTACACCCTGAACAGTTGCTCTTTCTGTCCAAGATAAAACATACAACAGTAATTGAAACTATCGATGGTTCCGAACACTGCATTTCACATACACTGTAAACATAGACACACATTATCACAAAAATACACATTATATTTTTTTAAAATTTGGGCAGCACCTCCTTTGTATATCAGATCATCGCTTATAACCCAGCGTAGGTATATCTGTCATCCCCATCGCAGATATCACAAAGTAAATATCACAATAAAAATACCAACAAAGTAAATATCACAAAGTAAATATCCAACAAACTACACTTCACAGACACACACCATCACAAACATCCAATAGAGTAAAATAAAAATAAAAGATGATAAAAAGTCTCCCACCAAGTGTATAAACAAATGTGTACCAATAAACAATTTGCCCACAGGGCCAATACATACAACTCATAAAAAAATCAATAAAATCACTGCGGACCCCTGACGCGCATCTGGGATAGCATGTACTCATACTACTCATGTGTGAGCTGCACCGTAGGGGCAGTAGGAGGCAGTGCAACATCTGAAGTCGGCGCCGTCGATGGACCAGAAGGACGTATCTGCTCCAGCTCTGGCAGTCGGTCACCATGCGCAGCAAGAGTACTCACCATCCTCTGAGTACTCGCCTCAAGAGAAGTATGCAGCTGGGTGAGTGAGGCAGCCACGGTCCTCTGCGATCCCTCCAGCTCGACCTGTCTACGCTCTATGTGCTGCGTAGACTCGGTGAGCGTGTGCAAGCTTGCAGCTGTAGCCTGCTGCAGACTCATCAGCTCCTGTATACTGCGCTCGACCGCATCAAATCGTCCGGTGATCATCGGATCGTCGGATCGTCGCTCTGCCCCAGCTGCCTCAAAAATCTGCTGCTGCAACTCGCGGCACAGCTCCTAGAGCTGTCTGCACACATCCTGCGCTCGTGATGATGCCTGCAAAGCTGGAGACTGCGCACTGACAGAGGGGGCCCGGGAGGGCCCGGGATGACTCTGAAGCCAAATAGGCGCCGTAGGATCCGTACCGTAGTATGTACCCTTCTGAAGACCGCCAACGGCGGTCATCCAGAGCTTGTCCGGCGATGGAGCTGTATGCGGCTGGGAGAAAGTACCAGCCCCTTCCTCTGCTGGTGCACTAGCAGCAGCAGCCGCCTCCTCTTGTAGCCGAACAAACTCGGCCTAGAACAATGTTTGCTAACGTATAAGTGTTTGCTAAAGTCTATATTGATATCTATTTTCCTGTTTTCTAAATTATAGTAAATTAATATAAAGAATAGAACGTACATATGCCTGCGTCGCCCTCTCGTCAATGAACTCACCAGCCTTCCGATGGGTGACCAGGAAGACGGTCACGATGTTGGGGTCCTCACCCTTTTTTACCTGTTAAAATATATTATCTATTATTAGTCCTAAACATTCTATCCAACTATATATAAAATGATGTCC
Source organism: Iris pallida (assembly GCA_029216955.1). Classification (NCBI taxonomy): domain Eukaryota; kingdom Viridiplantae; phylum Streptophyta; class Magnoliopsida; order Asparagales; family Iridaceae; genus Iris; species Iris pallida. Next base: position 897,030 of record JANAVB010022597.1, on the reverse strand, counting down.
GTCATAGGAAACGTACCAGACGACGAAAATGCTCCGTCATCGGAATGGAGCTACCACACCACTTACCGGCGCTCGACCGTGCCACCTTGGCCTTGTCAGACCGCTTCTGGTACCTGGGCTCGCTGAATCTTGCCTTCGTCGTAGTCTACTGCTCTGACATGATCCAACCATGGATCGGCTGTCCGGAGCGATCACGAGACTTCTGGTCGTGGATCGCATCATGGATGAGCTTGCCTGCGACGGCAGAAAATTGGCCCTCGATCTTCGTCGTCCGGTGTGGTGGATAGAAATAGGTCCTCTACCAGAAGTAAAATAGAAAAGATGTATAATATACACAAATGATTATTAAAATTTAAAAATAAATAATTTTTTTACCTTGAAGTGGGCGAACCAAAAGGCCTTCCTATCTGCGGGAGCATCTGAGTAGTTAATCCAAGGCCCACCATAGTTCTGCCTCAGAAATACCCCCAGCTGTCTCTGTACTGCAGGAGGCCGATATCTATACAATAATAATTCTCATGAATATATATGTACATATAATCATTTAAGAAATATATATTAACTAATTAACTTACTTCGTAGGTCCGTCCGTCCAAATCTTCATACGCGTCTCGCCCGGGGGAGCGCATGGAGGGTCGCTCTCACCTCCTGCCTGGGCAGGATCAGTCTGATCACCGTCCTCTAAATGCTCGACGTCGGCTCCCCCCATGGATCCGTCGGTAGGAGGAATACTGGACGTGGGATCAGGAATGCTGGACGTGGGATCAGGAATGCTGGATGCGGGATCAGGAACGCTGGACGACGATGGAGGAGTCGCCAACCTGCTGGAACTGTCCTGTCCCGATAATGGATCGAGAACAGAATGGTACAATAGCATCTCGGAGATGAGGATGAGGGTACGGATTCTCCATCCCCAGCCTGAGGCAGACGGGACTGCCTAATATAAAATCCTCCGCGTCGTCCAGATGGTCTAGTCGTACCTGATGACAATAAAACAAAAATACATATTTATATGATAGACATCACAGATTTTTGAAAAATATCATAGTCACAGATAAAAGTGTCACTAAACTGTTACTAAAGTGTCACAGATTTATATGATAAAAGTGTCACTAAAGTGTCAAATATGATGATAAAACAAAAGTACAGATTTAATTCTCTTCTAAAAATTCATCTAGTTCATTTAGCTCTTCTTCTTCTTCTTCTTCTTCTTCTTCTTCTTCTTCCTCCTCTACATCTTCACTTTCATCTGTATCTTCCTCTTCAGATAATTATACTTCTTCTACACAATTAGATGTGTAATGAGGAACTTTCGTCGTGTCCACTTCTATAATATTTGTTACAAGAGGTAGTTCATCCTCTTGATAAGCTATATCATCAACCTCAAAGGTATTTTTAGCTTTGGTCTTGCATACTGCCCACCAGCCGACCTTGTTGTTTCCCGTTTAGGATAACTTGTGAAGTACACGAGCTGAGCCTGACTTGATAGGATAAATGGTTCGTAGGCTTGATATCGACGCCGATAGTTTATATCCACAAGACCGTACTTGTCTACTTTCCAACCTTGACCTTCAATCGGATCGAACCAATCACACCTGAATAACACAATCTTAGCAAGCTCTATTCCATAACTATATGTCAGCTCCACGATCTCCCGTAGCATGCCATAGAAATCGTTGCCTGTATCAACATCTTTGTAGTTCGAAGATCTGATACACAAACAACTGTTTTTGGTGGAGTCGAGATCCACAAAGTTGTCTCTGATCGGGCAAGTTGTTGACTTAAACCTAAACCTATTAACACAGTAGCTTGGCTATATTTTTGTAGCATAAATTGGTCCCTTGGCTAGCGTTCTAATAGACTCATTCTCAAGTCTTGCGTATGGACGATCGACCTAAATACCACGAAAAAAGAAATTAAGCTCATTCTCAATCAAGTGCATATACAGAAAGGTAATTACAGAGTTCTCAAGTCTTACATATGCACTCAACCATGATAGAAAATAACGCCTCATTTCTTATTCTAGTTCTTCTTCTATTATGTGTGGCCTACCTGACCTTACATCATCATTAATATGCTGAAAATAACATCGTTCAATTAATGTAATAGTATAATAATCAACACTATTAAAATAATGTAGATGTATTAATTACTTACCCCTCCAGTTTCTCTACTTCTTCCTCGTCGCAGTTGACTAATACATACACCTAAGCAGCCCTTAGCTCATCATCATTCAGATATCTCTTCTTCATTTTACCCGATGGCTTTCCTGGAGCATTGAATACCTTCAGTATTGCATCATTACATTCATGATCTTCGTCGTCGTTTCTTGAAGCTTTCGTTCTATCAGTTGCAACATGAGGCTTGAAATACATCGAACAAAAGTTTGTAATCTTCTCGAGAACATAGGCTTCACAAATAGAACCCTCGACCCTTGCCTTATTTTTCACCTTTCTTTTTAGGTGATTCAAATGTCGCTCGAACGGGTACATCCATCGATATTCGACGGGTCCACCAACACGTGCCTCATAGGATAGATGAATCGGTAAATGCTCCATAGAGTCGAAGAATCCAGGAGGAAACACCCTCTCTAGCTTGCACAGTGTTACCGCAATGTCCTTCTCTTGCTTTTCTAGATGATCAACGAGCAATTTCTTAGAACAAAGATCCTTGAAGAATATGCTAAGCTTCGTTAATGGATCCCAAACTGCCTGCGGTAAGAATTCCCGAAATGCAATCGGAATTAACCTCTCCATGAATACGTGACAGTCGTAGCTATTCATACCCGTCAATTTGTTTTCCTTCGGATCGACACATCTTCTCAGATTTGACTCATATCCGTCTGAAAATTTTAGGCCCTGGATCCACCGATAAAGTCTCACTTTATCCTCCTTGTCCAGCGAGAAAATTGACTTCGGCAGGAACTGTTTTCCATTCTGTTCTATCAAATGCAATGCAGGGCGTTTGCATATTTCTTCTAAGTCCAACCTGGCCTTGGAATTGTCTTTCATTTTTCTCTTTACGTCCATCACAGTATTAATTATGTTATCAAACACATTCTTCTCAATATGCATGACATCAAGATTACGTCTGATCAGATTGGTACTCCAGTATGGTAGATCCCAGAATATGCTCCTCTTTGTCTAGTTATGATCTCTACCAAATCCATCGCACTTGTACCCAGTTGTAGGATCTTCGATAGCACTTGAAAAATCTCTAACCTTCTTCCATATTGTGGCTCCACACCACCTTGGTGGTGGATCACCCTTTTCTACAACGCCGGCACGGAATGCATTCTTGTTCCTTCTGAACGGATGATCTTTTGGCAAAAATTGCCGATGACAATCAAAGAAGCACGATTTTCCTCCGTGTTTCAAACGGAAAGCCTTAGTACGGTACACGCAATACGGACATGAGAGACGGCCATGAGTGCTCCATCCAGATAACATTCCATAGGCCTGAAAGTCGTTGATGGTCCACATAAGGGTTGCCTTCATCTGAAAATTCTGCTTCCTGGAAACATCGTACGTGTTAGCGCCTACTTCCCATAACTGATTCAACTCATCTATCAAAGGCTGTAAGTACACATCAATGTTCCTCTTTGGATTGTTCGGACCAGGAATTATAACGGTTAGAAACATGTACTGAGTCTTCATGCACATCCAAGACGGTAGGTTATACGGAGTGACAATCACAGGCCAGCACGAATACTGGGATCCCGAAAGACCAAAAGGAGTAAAACCGTCAGAAGATAGCCCCAACCTGACATTATGCGGATCTGAAGCAAAATCAGGATACACTCGATCAAAGTGCTTCCACGCTTCCCCATCGGATGGGTGATCCAACACTCCTTCAATCTATTCTCGCATGTGCCAACTCATATTTTCGGCCGTCTCTTTCACCATAAATAATCTTTGCAGCCGCGGCGTTAAAGGCAAGTAGTGCATTGAATCGGTCAGTCTTCTTGCACCGGTAGACCTTCCTGTAGTAGTTGTCTTATAGCAATCAGCACCACAAAATATGCACACATCTGCGTCCTTGTCGTCTTTGTAGTACAGCATGCACCCATTGCGACAAGAATCGATTTTCTCGTATCCCATCCAGAGCGATCTCACCATCCTCTTTAGACCGATAGAAGGCTTTAGGTAACTTAGCACCCGCCGGCAAGATCTCTATAATCAACTCCAACACTCGATTGTAGCATTCTTACGACATGTTAAAATCTGACTTAATGCTCAACAGTCTTGTAACCACCTCCAACGGTGAATGATCCTCACAACCCGGATACAATAGAGTCCTTGCATTCTCCAGCAACTCCATGAACTTTGCAGCATCGACATTCGGTGCCTCCTCAGCTGCATCATGAACGAAACTAGGCCCCGAAGCGTCGAAAACTATATTCACGCACCCGTCGTCGTACGCATGATTATCTGAAACAAAATTAGGTCCCGCATGCATATACGGCTCAACATAAGGCCCCAGCTCTGATGTTAAAGACACAAGTTCTTCGTGTGCGGTCCACTGATAGTAATTAGGCGTGAAACCCCTCGAGTACAAATGATATGTCACTTCCACTTCTGGATAATATTTCACGTTATGACATTTCACACACGGACACTTAATTTTGGTGTCGTCCATGTACTGAGGGAACGCCTTAGCAAACTGCAGAAACTGCTCTACTCCCGCTATGTATTCATCCCGCACACCACACATATCATCAGGACGACGATTGTACATCCATGAACGATTCCGCAAGTAGTAATTCATATCCATTTGGAAATAATTCTGCAAAGATGGACATACATTATCCAATAGGCACAAATTCGTATATTATGTCTTATTATGGGACATACATTAGTAGCGGACAGTTACTAATAACAATATTAGGCATGATTTCTAGTGCATGATTGTAAAACCCCTAAATTTCTACTATATTTTTATTTATTAATATTTGTACGGATTTAAAATTTTGTATTGTACGTCGCGTAGTCGTATTTTACGTCGCGCACGAAATTTTATTTTTTTGCTCGACGAGTGCGAATATGTGCGAGCGTACATATTTTTAGAAAAATATTTTTTATTATTATAGTTTCAAAAGAATATATGTAATATTTAATTTAGCTATCAAAATTTCCTAAATTATAATTTTATTTGTGAAGAGCCTTTCAATTAGAATAAATAACGTTATTCGTGCATACAAATATTTCATAAATATTTTGCTAGTAAAAATATAATTTTCGAGATTCATTAATATTTTATTATTCAAAAAGATATTTAAAAATATTAATGTAATTTTCGAAATTATTATTATTAATATTATTGGAAAATATATTTCAAAATTTTTGTGAAGATTTAAATCCTGATTTAATTTTTGGACTTATTTAAATAAGTATCTATATTTGGAAATTGATTTATCTTAATTGTTTTTAAAATAAAGGATAGGATTTGATTAGATTTAATTGGATTTGGATTTGGATTTTGATTTTTGATTTGATTGCTTTTAAATTAAATTAGGAAATATCTAAATTGGGTTTTAAATATCCTAGTCCATATCTAAGTGGGAATTCCCACATCCTATAAATAGGCAGGTACTCCTCCACATTATTCATCGCCCACAAATTTCCTCCATAAATCTACGTGCATCGTGTCCGTGTTCATCCATAAATCTTATTCCATAATTACAATTACATTTATCTCCGTGTCGACAATCCCGACACAAATAAATCCTACGCCTAATATTGCCATCCATCCTCTCCGTCGTCTTCTTTCCCGCCTCCTCGACAAAACCTTATCACTACCACGGCTCCCAAAATTTCAGCCAACCACCGCTGCCCTTGTCCGACCACCTCCCTCATCCCCGACCAAACAACACCATTACAACCAACACCGCCACAGCGTCCCCGTCGACCACCCGTCGACTCCACGACCACCACCTCCACCATTCCCCATCACCCATCATCACCACTTCCGCCACCACCCGTCGTCGTCGTCACACCAACAGCCCCGCCAACACCCGACCAATTTTCGGCCAACAACCAGCCTCGACACACCTACACTACCACCCAAACCACCCTGCCACCACCAGCGCCTAACCCATCACCACCGCTACAATCTGCAGCCCAAAACCCCAAGGAAACATAACCAAGACCCTTACCTCTTCCCAACGCCGCAGTCGACTTCCGCCCGTGCGCCGCTGTGTGGCCAGCTTCCGTCACCAGAGCTCCTCGAGTCACCGGCGAACAGCCGCTCTGCTCGTCCCGATCCGCCTAACCCCCGCGCCCGACCACCGCAGCTCCTCTCCTCCACCGTCCGCCACCACCTAACGCCGTCTTCCCGAAACCCCCTCGACGAATCCCTACTCCAGCCCGATCTTCCCGCTCCGCTTCCACGAGCAGCCTCCGCCGCCCGCTTCCCGTTCCCCTTCACCACTCGCCGCCCTCTCTTCCGCCGCGTCCGGCTTCGTCGGAGCTCCCTCTCCTCTGGCCGTCGACCGTCGCCTCCCCTTTTTCCACCAACCACCGCGAGCCCTAACCGCCGATGACCACCGCCTCCGCCAGCTGAACCCATCTCCTCCGACTTCTCGATCACTCCGTGCGGCGCCGGAGCTCACCGCCGTCCATCCGTCCACCGAGACCGCTACCCCTCCTGAGCGCCCCTCTCTCCTTCCTCTTGCTCGACCTCTCCCCCTCCGTTCACCCTCTCTCCCTCTTTCCTTTTTTTATTCAGAGTTTTTTTTTGTTGCTTGGTGTTCTCCTCAAACGAGGAGACAACAGAGAGTTGGTTCTCCTCGGGACTGAGAGTCCAACAGCGTTCGTATTTTTATTAGTTTATTTTATTTATTTTTTATTTTATTTTACTTTTTATGGTTATTGTTGTTATATTTATTATTATATCTATTTATTCTATTATTATTATTATTGTTTCCATTATAGTTACAGTACAGGTTTCTAATGTTCTATTATTATTTTATTATTCTATTATTACAATTATTAATATTGTTATAGTATTTTGTTGTTGTAGGTATTTTAAGAAGATCAACCACTAAAGTTTTCTTAATTTTATTATTATTACTATTATCTTGTTTTCTATGTATAATGGGGGAAGAAGCTGGGCTATTTTACTGATTTAATATAATTATTATTATTCTCACTAATTTTATTATGGTTATTATTGTGGTTACTTGCAAAACTACCTATTTGCTAAATATTATTATTTATAAAATTTTATGAAAATATTATTTTTCTAGACTTATAAAAGAAAACCATTTTTTTGTATTATAATTACTTTTCTAAAAATCATATAGTTATTATTCAATTTCCTTTAATTTTCCATCCGTGACTCAATCCCTTATTCCAATTCCTTTGCCAATCCTGTCCTTCCTCCTTATGTCAACCCCAACTAAATTGACCGTTCTGGACCCGATGCACCGGTCTGTACCACCAACAGAGGTCCCCTTGTGTAGTTGTTACACCGAAGTCACAGTTCATGCCACATTGATCATTGCAGCACACCAGGCGTAATACCAGGCAAGACACCTTGCCATTTGCTGTTTACTTATTTTTAGCTCATATTTCATGCATTATTTATTTTTTTTATGCAAAAACTGTGATACATGACATAACTGTTAGAACTTACTGTTTATTTATTTTCCTGCTATGTATTATTTTTCTCACATTAAACCTAAAATTAAGGGACCACCTTGTGTGTTGCATTCATTGGCCTTGACACATTGTAACACGAGGTTGTGTGTCGCATGTAGAACACGGAAGTGCGTGATTGGCTGGCCACCAGTACGTACAAGCCGTGCGATAGGAATAACCGCTAATAGAGGTTGCATGCTTGTTTGACTTAGCGGTTATAGTGGTTTGTGTTGTGGATACAACACAGTAGACATTGGGCGGGAAGGACAATTCCTTAGCGTATGGGCTTCGATGCACTTCCCTTGTGACCCGGACTCTCCGCTGGAGATACGGGGTTGATGACCCAAGATTACTGACGGCCACTGACGATTTTGCGGAACGTCATGCTCTTACTGCTGGGGCCTCTGGTGCCCAAGGGGGACTATACCGATCCTATTCAGCCAGGGCCCATGCGTAGGAAGGATTGTTCTTAACTATATTTCACTTAGAACGGTAGGCTACCCTATCTGTTAGGTACGAGTACTTTTGGTTTGGGTACTTGTATCTGACCGTGGCTGGAACAATAATTTGTCGCGGATTAGTTTGTCACATCTTGTCCTTGTTTGGTTGTAGGTGTGACTTACTACTTCGATGAGAAGGTATTGAACCTTGTTGGAGTCCGGATACCATATTGGATTCATAGCATGGGAAGATACGTTACCGTGAATTAGTTTACCATCTCCTGTCCTTGTTTGGTTGGGGGGATGGTACGCTCGTTCAGTAGGTGCGTATTGGAACATGTTATAATTCGATTTACTTATTTATTTGAGCAATATTTATTCAGTTTATATGGCATGATATTATGTGTCTTGTTACGTCCCTCTGAGGACCCGGTTATCTCCCCAGGTGTGTGCTATTGTCTTTCGCAGGTGCTTTAGCTCTAGCCGTGTTCATTGCTATTTCTCGAGGATGATTGCACTTGGATCGTCTTCGCTTCGCTCGCCACTCATTTCATTTTCTATGTACTTTTCCTTATTTTGTTGGTAGTAGATTTGTCTCCGCCCAACATATTGTATCAAGACAATTCATTATCTTTATATGATGTCTTTTATTCATTTATTTTGCGTGGATGAGATTAGTTATGGTTCTACTGTATTTTACAGCTTATGTATTTATACGAGGCTTCCATATATTGGAGTATACTTCGTATGAATACAGCTGGCATGTCTATGTTCCTAGTCCTACGTATTTTGGGATTGGGACGTTACAATGATATGCAATCTAGGCCAAACTAGGTTGTACTAAGTCAAACAAAGTCAAACTAGGTCAAGCTAAGTCAAACAAAGTCAAACAAGGTCAAACTAGGTCAAGGGTTGACCTATAGTTGACTTTGTCAACTCTTAGTCCAATTTAGGTCAGATGTTGACTCTACTTTGACTTTTAGTCAAAATAGTCAATCTTGGTCAAACAAGGTCAAATCTAAGTCAAATATCATATTTCTAGTCATTACCTACCAAGGTACCTTTTACCTTATCGTTATTGGTATCCCAATACCAATACCTTAAGTTGGAATCTCAATATCTTAGTCTAGGTAACTAATACCTTAACATCCACTTTACCTTAGATACTAGATAATACCATATCCTAGTAATATCCTACCCTTAGGCTAGTAGATAACTCAATACCTTAGGCTAATAGATATTACCATCTACCTTAGGCTAGTATCTATTCACTTGCCTTAACATCATACCCATTACCTCAGCTAATACCTTATCCTTAGGCTATAGGTAATTCTCATTACTTTGCTAATACCTTAGATACCTTAGGATACTAACTCTACCGTTCTAACAATATGCCAACACTCCTAAGATCCTCTAATATTTACATAGAGATATACCCTATAGGGTATCCTATTACCATAGACTAATCTAGGACACTCTTAAGATACTAGGATATCTAACTATCCTAGGATACCAAATTCTAGCCAAGATACTAACTTAGGGTACTAACTTCTAGCCCATATCCTAATATCCTATTATCTTGATACCGTCAAGATACTAGCATAATCTAACTACCCTAAGATATCTAACTTAGGATACTAACTTATCTAGGATAAATAGGATACTAACTAACCTATCCAAGACACTAACTAACCTATCTAGGATACTAACTTCTAGTATCCTAAGATATTAACTCACCTATCTAACTCTAGGATACTAACATCCTAAACAAGATATTAAATTAGTGCCAAGGATACTATCCTAAATATCTAACTTAGGATACTAACTTATGTGTAGACACTAACATACTCATCCTAAAACAAAACCACACCACCCCAACATAATAAGAGACACTAGCTTCTAGTCACTATTGCAGCTGCTGCCCTCACTGCTCTTGCTACTGCTGTTAGCAGCTGCTGCTGGCATTGCAGCTACTGCTGCTACTACCCTGCAGCACAAGCTGCTGCTGCTGCTACCTTTGCAGCCACTTGTTCCCCCCTCTTGCTACTCTATCATACCCTCTCTAACACACACACACAACACTCACTAACACATCTAAATCCCTCTCACATTTCTCACTCTCAAACACACACACACACACACACACACACACACACACACACACACACACACACACACACACACACACACACACACTAACACTTATCTTAATATCCCTCTTCACTCACACTCACACTACCATACTACCACAGTACCACATCTAACCTCCCCTTCCTCAAACACACACTAAAAAAACACAATCATACACTCACACACTCTCACATCTCATCACAAGCACAAACACACTATTAAAACAATATCTAATCCCTTTCTTCAAACAAACACACATAACCACAAACAACCAACCACCAATCCAAGCCACAAACACACAAACCAAAGGCTAAATGGATAGCCAATAACTTGCCATGCTTCCCCCTCTCTCACTCTCACACAAAAACACAACCGCACACACTATATATTTATAAACTTTTATCTAAAATAGTCCACATACATAAATATATACCAATTTACATATATTTACATATATACATGACTTGTGGGTCAAAAATACATAGATATATATAGGAATCCATATGAAAACCAATTGGGATACATTAACCATGACTAACCTACCCTCATTTATGCACAAAACAGAAATTAGGATTCTAAATGACCTATTGGGCATTTCCACAAATACTTGGTGTGTCACCCTCCGTGTGTGTGTGTGTGTGTGTGTGTGTGTGTGTGTGTGTGTGTGTGTGTGTGTGTATGTGTGTGTGGGGGGGGAGAGAAGGAGGAGGAGGAATTAGGTTAGGGTTTACCGCCGGAGAGGAGAAGTAGCTCGGATTGGGGGAGGAGGAGCTCGACGGGGGGGAGGGAGTCACCGGGGGGAGGGAGTCGCCGGGGGGGAGGGGGAAAAAGAGTTTCGAGTTTTCGATTTTTCGAGTGAGGGAAAAAAAGGAGTCCTGTGCCCTAAGTAAAAAAGTTAGTGACGTCAACAGTGGACGTCGCTAACCGTCGCAAGAATTTTAATATAAGCAACATATTTTCTTAATATGTCGCTGAACGTCGCTATTCCGCGACATACTTTATCTAGTGTCGCTGAACGTCGCTATTCAGCGACGTTTTGCGACGTCATTAGAAAGGAGTCGCTATATTATATAGTTAGCGACGGAATTTCATTCCATCGCTAAACGACGTCGCTAATAGAGCATATTTTAGTAGTGCATAAGCTCCGTCGGAGACGCGGGTGAGATTACTCCATTGTTACTGACGGCCACTGATGTTCTGCGAAGCATTATGCTCTTACATTATTACTGACGGCCACTGTCACTTCGTTGAATGTCATGCTCTTAGACCCCTGGTGCCATAGAGGGGACTATGCCAATACCATTATAGCCAGGGTGCCCATGCATTGGAGGGTTGTTCTTAAATTGCATTCACATAGAATGTTAGGCTACCTTATCCGTAAGGTATATGTACTTTTGTCGTGTATACTTATACTTGATTGCGGCTTAGAACAGTATTTTGTCGCGAACTAGTGTGCCACACCTTGTCCTTGTTTGATTGTAGGTGTGGTTCACTGCCTCGATGAGAAAGTACTGACCTTCTTGTGATGCGGATACTATATCGAATTAGGGCATAGAATGATTCTTCATGGTGGACTAGGGTGTCATCTCTTGTCCTTGTTTGGTTGGAGGGATGGTACGCTAATTCAAGGGTGGAGTATTGGACCATGTTATGATCTGATTGACTTATTGTTGAGCAGTTTATATTCAGTTAATGGCATATTTTTCTGTCTCTCTTTATGTCCCTCTAAAGACCTGGTGAACTCTCCAAGTACAAAAGTGCAGGACTTTCCGCAGGAATATGGCTCTGGACTAGACTCCTCATTCACGATCGAGAGAGTCGTATCTTCTGATCATAGTTGCTTCTATTGGGTTGAGGAGACTATTTAGTTGCATTTTCTTTTATCTGTTTGTCTTGGAGGTTGGACTCCATTTCTCTTTTAGACTAGTGCTTGGTAGTAGATTTATCTACACCCAGCTATCAATTATACTTTGACTTTTAATTTGATTCATATTTATTTTAATCACTGTTGTGTATGAGATGTAGAATTACCTGTGACTGTTTATTATTAAGATTATTTAATCACATTATAGCTCATGTGTGTATTCGAGATTTTTATATATTGGAATAAATCTCGTATGCATACAGCTGGCATGCTCCATTCCTAGTCCTACGTATTTTGGGAGTGTGGCTTTACAAAATACTAAACTATTTTATTAATTTATAGAAAATTTATATGTTATATATCTATGTGTCAACTTTCCAAAACATCAAACAGTTTGCAAAACAGAATTCGGCATCTCCCACAATCTAAAAAACAGTACGACACATTTTCGGACAACTCACTCAAACAATTTTATAGAAATTCGTGTTCATAATTACATAAAATAAATTATATATTTTGAAAGTTAATCTGGATACCGTTCTAACAAAAAAAATGGATGTGAAATCGAGTCCAAAGTTGGTTGCAACGGCTTCGCGAAGTTGCTACAGCTTTTGAAAAATGAGGGTGAATTTATGACGAATTTTGGACTATTGAACGAAAATGACAAAATTTGGCAAAAGAAAAATATGAGAGATGTTTACAAGTTTAATTTTTATATATAATGGGTATGAATTACTTAATTAGGATATGATTAGAATTTAATTAATATGGATATGATTAGGATAGGATTATGATTCCTTTAAATAAGGATAGGTTTAAATAAATGTAGATATGATTCCAATAGGATTAGGCTAATCCAAAGATGTCTAGATTTATTTAAATGGAGATACGATTTAATTCAAATATGGTTATAAGATAAGGATCAAGAATCCTAACGGATAAATCATCCCATTAATCCAAATCAAATAAAATTTTAAAACTAAATCAATCTAATCCCAATCCAATAATTGGTCACAATAATAATTTAAAATAATACTTAATATAATCAAATAATTTAAAATCATATTGGCATAAATCTAAATCTTATTTAAAAATAATGTGGCAAACCTTTTAGTTATTCAAAAATACTTATGATTTCGTTTTATAGAAATTAAAAAAAAAATTCTAACACAAAATATTTAAAATAAATAAAACAACTAAAACAAATAAAATAAATAGAATTTAAAAAATTCTGAAACAGGGGTTACAAACTTTACTCCCATAGAGGATGATTAGTCAACCACGCCTTGGAATCCACTCAAATGGTCTGTACTTGACGAACCATCATTGTACCAAAGTCCCATAATTTGTCGAATCAAAAACAACTTATTAACTCTGATCTTCTTCGCATACAAGGATTCCAGCTTCTTCTAGGAAGTCCTTGCACGCTCAATATTGGCAATGTATATACACGTTTTCGTCCACAAATATCCTGATATATCCACACACTTGTATATGCTCAAAACTCCAGTCCTCTTCGAATTTATCAATTGTGTTCTCAGAAGCAAACAATGGCAAATGCAATTTCTTGATGAATAGCAAATCATTCATCTTATTTCATCAATGGTGATAGTTGACGAATAACAAATCCTTCATCTTATTCCATCAATAGCGATAGTTGGCACCGTTTAGGTTACCATGCTCACTTGCTTCGCATATATCACTTCTCTTCGGTTTGACTGTCAACCACTAACACCTATCAACCTCTCTCTGATACCACTTTGTCGGGAACGAACACGAAAACTCGTTCCCCAAACTAAGAGAACTTTGTGAAGACCAAGGAAAATCAAACCAATTATAGTAAAATTCACACACAAGAGCACAACGCAAACACAATGATTTTTATGTGAAAAATCCTGACGAAAAAACCATGGGATAATCAAAGTCCAACCCGAAAAATCTTCCACGGATGGAATAAAGGAAAATACACTAACTTATTTACAAACCCTCCCTCGATCCATACGGATCACGAGATCTCTTCAAGTACAACGTAAATAGATCACAAAAGAAAGTGAAAGATTATCGAAGACGAGAGGATGACGAAGAGCCGATGTAGAACACACTGAAACAATCTTTTCAAATCAATCTCTAAAACTATAAAAACACTCTTCCACTTGGTTAACGAATTGCACCACCGAGAAACTCTTCTTGGATTATAATGCCTTGAGTTAAAGGTTAGAACACACGTATCTAAAGCACCCAACTCCAAAAAAGATATGGACCATTGATCATATGATCCAATGGTGTTAATAAAACCCCAAACTTACCTTCAGCCTGGACACCAATATACTGACGGTATAGCAAAAAAATAAACACTTTGTGCCAAAACCTTTTCGAGAGCAAATGTTATAGCACTAGTGTACGACGGTACACCAGTGGCGGTATATCACCTGTACTGATACATCTTTGTCCAAAAATCTGTCTCACGTTCAGATCGAACCTCCTTTGTCGCATTCGACTTTCAGAACTTCTCAGACACACGGTTAACGCTCATCGCACTCTGGCGTACTCTCTACATAGATTAAAAACCCATACAATACCAACAAAAAGAACATGAAATAGTCTACGAGACTAGAGATAATAACATTATAGCCAAAATAGTAGAAGATACCCAAGCAAAAAAGTTTTCAAAGTAGTCGAAGAAATAAAAGTTGAAGTAGTAAAGAGTACCAGAAGCACAACGCACAAAGAGGGCTACACACCAACCAACCAATCAACCATAAGGCGAAGTAGTCCCTGAGCTAGAGGGTGTAAAATAAGCTGGTAGGGTTAAGTTTGGTAGATAATTGACTAGTGTGTTTAAATTTTGTGGGAGGTTGCAAGCAAAAAATATGTAAGGAGTATTCCTCTCAAATCTGGTCGTGATCTGTTAGGACCAACAACGTCAATACCTTGCTTCGATCCATGTGTTAAAATTTAACCACATCAAAAACTACATCAATCAATCCAAATATAACGAACCATTGTCTATCAAGAACACTAAGCCAGATCAAACACAATATATGATTCAATGACCGTGTCACATGAACAAATTCTAATCTTTATAACTTTCAACAAGATACAAGACTAAATAGAAATATGTGGAAGACTAAATAGAAATATGTGAACCATTTGCCCAAAGGTTCAACTCCCTCACCGAACTCAAGAAGAAAGAGAGAGATTACAACTGAAATCACTCACTAACCCCGTAGCGATCTCCATGAGCGAGGTAGACGATTTTTCGAACATATCTTCTCTTGCTATTGTCTCGAACGACGAGCCCTAAAAACATAGTACAGACTTTCTCTTAGATCTCTTGTGGACGAACACCCTGAATCTCCCATATTGAGCATTCGTTGTATTCTACCTTGTGCTTCCACCCTCAACATATACTTATAGGTTGAGAAACCTACTTTAGGTTTAGAAAATCCCCAAAATAGTCCATCATCAGATCTGATCGTCTACCAGCATCTAACGGTGTTGATTAAACCCTGAACTCGTTCAGCCCCGACCGAACCAAATTCAATTAGTCCTGCCAGAAAGGTTTTGACTTAAAATACACTAAATTCGGACTGAACTCGATCATGTATTGGCAGAGACCCTTTCTGCTTCTACTCCTTAACATGGTTTAGGAACTCCACACTACTCTACTGAATCCAGACTGTCCTCTGGTACATAGAATCGAGGCTTATCCCGACCCGCACCCGGTATAAGGGCACGAGTGCGTAACAGCGCCCAGCCTACGCCGCAGAATCGACGGTAGAACGCTGTACTAGGTCACTATCTAACAACTCATGCAATTATATAATTTACCTGTCATGGATCCCAATTCTGAACGGAGGACACGTAAAGATATTTTAATACTCAATCATAGCCTAAGCACGACAAAATAACACAGAAGTCTAACTAACTATAAGACTCAACAAACAACAACTAATATTAATATTCAAACATAACTCAAATACAATATCAAAATCTCTACTTATTACAATTCAAGTTCCAAACATGAAGTCTAAGACAAGTCTACTAAACTATTCTCCCGATCACCCCTGAGAATCGGGACCCAAGGTAGCTATCCCCTCCTCACAAAAGTCCTCCAAGTTCTCTGTAAAAAAAATTTTAACGTATCCAGTTAGGATTGGAACGAGCATACCTCATCTAGCAATCCCAAGTAAATGACAAAGACTATAAAGCAGTTATAAACACTTATATTGATGAAGCATGGAAGTTTTAGACAAGTAATGAAGTATAGCAGCAGTTTAGAATTAAAAAAAAAGTAAATGTAGTAAATTAGGAAAAATATGGCACTAAAGACTGTAAAATATAGCTAACTAAACTAGAGTAAATGTGATATGAGTCCAGACAGCAAAATGTAAGTCAAGTGTGATTCTAGTATGAGTCCAGTAAGTGATTCTAGTAGGTGATTCGAGTAGGGTGATTCTGGTAGATGATTCGAGTTAGTGATTCGAGTAGATGATTCGAGTTAGTGATTCGAGTAGATACGGCACATCGCACGCTCGGCTAAGCGGCGACGGGTATCGTTCTTGTAATATGGCACATCGCACGCTCGGCCAAGCAACAACGTCTATCGTTCTTGTAAGGTGGTTCTTGTTGAATACGACACATCGCACGCTTGGCCAAGCGACGACGACTATCGTTCTTGTAAGGTTGTTCTTGTTGAATACAACAAATCGCATAACGGGCCCATCAACGATGGCTATCGTTCTTGTAATGATGATTCTTGTATGATTTTCCTATTTAGTACTTGTAGATGTTTCGAGTAGATGGTTCTTGTGAGTGGTTCGAGTAATAGAGGTTAGATGTCACGACTCGCACCCGCTTTTCGGACGCGAGCTCGTGAACAAGCCAGCTACATATCGAGCAGACTCCAGCCCCTCTCGAATACATAAACGTTGTCAAGGCTATGGTATAGTTGTAACACCCATATTCTGAATACGTATTCTTTAAAGCTTGCATGTATTTGAGACCTGTATTTATTTTCTCGGATTTTGGCATGTACTTGTAATTGGCTTGACTTGCATATTTTGGTTCTCGTAATTGGGTTTTACCTGGCTTGGTTTATTTTGTGGAGGAAAATTGGTTTGATTTGGTTTGGTTTGGTTTAACATGCATTGGAACACCTTAGCCTATGTTCAACCCTCATTCCACCACAATCCACCCTCTTTATTATCCCCACCTAACACACTCTCTCCTCATTACTTTTCTCCATTAATTTCTTCTTCTTCTTCTTCCTTCCTCTACACAACACCAAACACCATAGGCAAGTGCACCTTGCCACCACATGAGAACCACATTTTATTTGTTTATTAGCTAGATTAGGCCATGGTGATCAACTTTAGAACTTAACATTTTCTGATTTGGAGTCTCCATTGTTCTAGATCTAGGTTTTAACTATTTTCGGATTTACATGGTTTTGATCTATTTTGATTGAAATTTTTAGGGATTTTGATGCTTCCATGTGGAAGAGAATTCAATTTTACTCAAGTTAGAACTTTGAAAATCTAGATTTGGCTTTGATTTGACAAAGATATGAAAATTTGAATTCTTGGTGTTCTTGGTGTTCTTCTCAGCCTGGAGTAGCAGACTGCAGCCTGCGCTCTTGAGCGCAGTGCTGGACTGCGCACCCCCCCCTCTCGGCCTGCGCTCTTTAGCGCAGTGTCGACCGCGCTGCTTGCCCCTTGGCGAACTGTGCTCAGCCTCATGCGCCAACCATTCCTGCGCAATCCACCCCTGCGCAGTTCACTCCTGCGCAGTCCGCTCATGCGCCACCTATACCCCTGCATAGCTCACCCCTGCGCAGTTCACTACTGCGCAGTCCGCTCATGCGCCACCTATACCCCTGCATAGCTCACACCTACACAGTTGGCCCCTGGCGCACTTCACTCCTGCGCACTTGGCCTATGCGCCATCTGCCCCTGCGCCCTGTGCCCCTGCGCACTTGGCACCCTGCGCAGCTGACACCCTGCGCAATCCAACCCCTGACCCCTTGCGCAAACCATTGGCTCTTGGAGATTTGGTTTTATTTTCCTTAAGCTTGGATCTTCTATAGCCCTGTATATTGATATTTTATTAGATATTTTACGCCCATTTTATATCCTTACGCCTTTTGTCATGAACTTGATTTTACTTAATATGTTTGGAATGACTATTGTACATGGCATGGTATGACAAGGAACTAGCATAACACGATAGTGACCCGTAGTGGTGCACTCCTGACATGACCAACCTGACATGATAGTGGCCCGTCGTGGCGCACTCCTGACAAGTACCCTGACATGATTTATCTTGATGTTGTTGCGACGGCTAACTTGACTCGTATAATCAACTTGACACCGTGGGTGTTCCTGCTTGCTTACTTGTACAATCCACCTGTCTTGTCTTGCATCATGTCTAGGACGTGACTCCCTGGTTCCCACGATCAGGGATTTACACTGAATCTGGATTAGGCTAATGATTAGATCAAACTATAGTTCATAGAGAATTTCCAGTCACAGGCAATATCGTTATCTGGGCGCTTTAATTGGACTTGTAGCTTGCCGACGAGTAGAGCACATTTCCAGCGCACTGTCATGTGTTGCACCTCTAAGTCACCTAAGGGTATATCGTCTCCAGGGCGATGTACCCAACTATACTCTCAACCCGCAGAAGGATAACTGGATAGTCTGTAGGGCTTGAGACTGGGAAATTTTTATTACATCTTGTTAGTAATTAGGCTTGTGACAACCCTAGTTAGTTAAAGTAGTAAGCCGTAGTAATTGCTTGGCCGCTTGTGAATGAATGATGTCTAGCTCTGTCTAAGTCTTGTCTAGTCCCTGTACCTGGTACTCCTGAACATGATTGTTTTACTTGCTTTAACAATAATTGGGTAAAGACAAGGAGCTATTCAGGCGAAGGGTTACAACCCCGGTCCTTGTTTGGTTTTCGGGTTGTAACTTGGCTCCCAGAATGGTTCCACGTCCCTAGTAGTTTATTGCCCTGACGTGCTCTTTATTACTTGTGCTTTTCTTTCATTTTCTTATGTTCTGATATGCTGGCTTTTGTTCTTATTTCGTGGCCTCCTTTGTGGCACTTGCTCTTTCTGGGGTTTGACCCAGCTGGTTTTGTGTGGCCAGATTTCGGAGCAGCACCCGAGGATCTACCGAACCTCCAGCCCGATGGTGGCGACTAGAAGGAACCCGGGCTACGAGTGGGTTTTCTATTTTGTTTCGCTCACTCTATTGTAAAGTTATTCTTTTGAGGCGTTTAGCCGACGAGCACCTGTTAGCTCGATGCACCTTTACTTACTGTCTGCCTACGGGCTGTAAACATGATTAACAAATCCTAGGGTTGATCATGTATGACTTAACTCTTACTAGTCCTAGCATTTTGTACGACTAGCTTCATGATCAGCTGATATGTAATATTTGGGACGCCTTTTATTGTATATTTGTTGGTCAAACATCTTGTGATTATATTATTTGCTTGAGATTGAGACAGTAGGCTTGACCTTAAGAGACTGTTGGCTTGTAGTAAACCCTCATATCTAGACAGCCGTGACCGTATAGCGAGATGGACTTCATTTTAATATACGTAGCTGGCTATGTTTGCCCCCGCTCTCCAGTATTCTGGTTCTGGGGCATGACAATACTGCCAAATCATAGCAAAACAAATCTATTTCTCAAATCCACAATAAGTGTACGAAACATGAATGAACACTATAGGTCGTGGTCTACAGCCCGCTATCATATATGTCCGATAAGACTCAAAGAATATAACAAGAGTCTCTAAAGTGAATCAATAAGCAGTGTATCTCATGATAAGGAATGTAAAGTACGAAAGGATAACAATGTAATATCACTAACAAATACCTGAATCATGCAAGCGTTATCGTAACCATCTGAAACTCCCAAGTGTCATAATCATCCACCATCCAGAACTGCTAACTAAATCCACGCAATCACTAAACCTGAAGAGATCATCAGGTCCTCAGGAAAAATAGCAAGATACATAAAAATATGCCAATCTAGCAATTTAATCATGCATAAACTATAACCTGGATATAAACAAGGAACGAGACATACACAAGGCAAGAGACTACGACCAACACTGCTAACGAGTGACTAACGACAAGTGGCTACTAACGAGTGACTATGAACTGGAATACAAGAACAACTACACGTAACTGAACTGCTAGATGAACAAGTGAACACGAGATCAATAGAATTCCAAACCCTCGCCCCGAGTGGACTTGCAGGTTTGAACTAATTACTAACCCTCGTCCCGAGTGTGGACTCTCTGGTTAGTTCTAATCACTAACCCTCATCCTGAGTGTGGATTCTCTGGTTAGTTCACAACAAGGCACCTTTGTCCAGAGTGTGGACTCTCTGGTGCAAGTACAACATCCTCGTCCCGAGTGTGGACTCATGGATGTAAACAGATCAAGACAAACACTCTCGTCCCAAGTGGACTCTCTGGTGCCAAGGAAACGAACACCTTCGTCCCGAGTGTGGACTCTCTGGTGCAACTGATCAGCCCTCGTCCCGAGTATGGACTCTCTGGTTGAGGAAACGATAACAAGAATTTAGCAGTTCAACTACACGTACTCGTTCTATGAAACGACTCAAACAAGGTACTGGTGAGACAAGGTACGACTCAGTCAAGACACAGTCAAGTACATTATAACTACACTATCAAGTCAAGCAAGACCATAAACTGGTGAACACGGTATATAGAAACTAGATAAATCAAGTCAACTAGAAAACTAATGAACCATATAAAATCTATAACAAATAGAGTATCTATGATGATACAATAATAACAAAAAAAAACTATAAACATGATATTAAACTGTAGAGGGAGGCAAGGTATCTTGCTTGGTGGTTGTGCGCAGATCCAACAAAATATATATAATCAACTGCTAAGCCATAAAGTCCAAATCTCACAACTGTCTCCGAAAACTGAAACAGACATTGCCAACATTCTTAGAATAGTCAAATTAGCTAGGATTTCTTGTTCTTAAGTCCAATTCTGGACACAAGGGCAAAACGATAATTTTGGACCAAAACGATGTCCGCCGTTGGACCTGCTTTGTACCGAAAAGCGTGCCAAAGTCAATGGTCTCTAAAGTCGTCAAACTGCATGTCTACGAATTCGTTTTGATGATATGATCCCAACGATATGTCCATTTGTGGATTCCGGTGGGCCGTGCACAAAATTGCCCGTTGAATCGGATCGTGAGGACCGCAAAACAGCGATCCGATCAACTGTCTCAGAATCGGACCAAACTTGGCGTAGAGGACCAAAAAAATGATACGGTCCTGTTGGCGTAAGTTTTGTCTCAATCTGGCAAACGTGCACAAAGTAAATAGGAAATTTGCACAAAGACCAATACGATAAATTTTGACGGATACGCATCAAATTCGTCGCGCACACGCGACCAATTTGAATTCCGTCAAAACCCACACATCCATGAAGCCGATACGCACCTTTCGATGCTTTCGGTTCGCGACCACGTCGCCCGGTTTGGCGAGACGCACGTCATATCGAAGGTTTTTCTAAAAATACTTATGTTTTTGAAAATGGTTTTCTCTGATTTTTAGAAACTGTTTTCTGGTCACATAGTAGATGAAAATAAAAAGTACAAAAAGGGTTCTAATCTCGTATATGTTGTCTGTGATCCTGTTTAGTTAGACTCTCAAATCGGTCGATGTATTGGCAATGAATTGCCTTCCAAGTTCGGGTTTTAACCTAAAAATCTGACAATAAGTTATCGTTTCTCTTGCGATGTTCACAAGTATTTTCTTGGCAATTAGATGTACTAGAATTAATTCAAATTGAAGGGAAGCAAAGTTGGTTATATGGTGAACGCTACGAATCGATTGGTTGAGAAAACGAACTAGCATTGAGGGAGAAAATTAACCTAGAAGTTGGCGCACTTGTGCTCGACTACTGCTACTGCTGAATCTGCGCGCGGCTGTGTGGCCGGCCTCCGGTGGTGCCTGGCCGCGCCCGGCCGCCGGTGCACGCGCGTGGGGAGGGGGTCGCCTGGGGTCGGCTGGCGAGGTCGAGGTGGTTGGGTTGTTTAGGGTTTCGGATATTTCCTCTCTCGATATATATATATATATATATATATATATATATATATATATATATATATATATATATATATATATATATATATATATATCGTTGCACTGAATAGGGGTGGGGATTGGGTTCGTGTATTATTGGGGGGTTGAGTAGCTCGGCTGATGTGGGGTTGAGTTTGTGAGGTTTTGACAGGGCTCGGGTTGGCTTGCTGTGGGCTGGGCTTGGCTATTTCTATTTGGGCTTTTTGTTGTTTTTTTCTTTTTATTCTCTAAAGCTTATATATATATATATATATATATATATATATATATATATATATATATATAAAATATATATATATATATGTTCACGTATATATACATACACGTATACTTCTATATACATATACTCGAAGCAATTACATATATATTTATATATATACTTCCAGATTAATAAAACGAAAAAATGTTTTTAATAAAAAAATCTACTATAACACTTCTAGAATATTTACATCATAATAGTATCATTGTATATATATATATATATATATATATATATATATATATATATATATATATATATATATATATATATATACACTTGTATACATACATACCTATATGACTTAATATACTTATATGGGTACACGTATGTTTACATATATACATACGCATAGCTTAGATAAATACAAATAATATTTATTAAATACTCTACAAACGCATAGCTTAGATAAATACAAATAATATTTATTAAATACTCTAACATATAATCGTATATTGATCTTTCATTAAAATATTATATATACAAAATCTATTAGTGTATATAAATAAAACAAATATTGGTATGCTTGGAATACACAAGTATATATATGGTATAAAATCTTAGCAATCTAGAAATACATCACCAAGAATATTTATCCTATTATAAGATAATGAACAATTTAACATCAATAACACATATTTCATATATGTAACAGATGTATCACAAAATACTTAATATCCCATTAAGATAAAATACAAACACTAATAATGCACACCTACATGGGCATCTTTGGTCGCACTACCCGACTACATAGGCTTGGGTTCGGTTCGGGTCCAGTCCGGACTAAATTGGTACAACCGGATCACCTAAAAGTCAAATAATATTAATGATAAATAATTAAAATATTTATAGTAGTCATGTCGCAACTTGGCCTGGTTTTCCTAGTTGGGACTCACTTATGGCTTGGCATTCCCCTACCATGGCTAAACAGTAGTCAAAGCACGCCACTGCACTATCCGTGCCATGATTCCTAGTCGTCTGGTACTTCAAAACTCCACCATGGCTAAGGTCATCTACCGAAATAATTAACTAGATAATTACTTATAAAATTCTAAAAATCCCCATTTAAATCAAATAAATAATAAAAAAAATTTAAAATTTTCGGGAAGGGGAGCTACAAATCTACCCACCTTAAAAATAATTTCGTCCTCGAAATTCTAATTCATAACTAGTCCTTAAAAATCAAAGTCTACTATTACCTTAATCTCCTCAAATTTAATTTCTCAAAAATATTTTATAACCTTCTTTAGTCATTTCATAACTCCGAATACTTGAGGACTTCTACCCACCTTTGGTCACACTACTCCTCAAAATACGGTCACCAAAATCTTATAATCTTCTAACTAGTTGCTAACAATTCTACCAACAGATATCTAGGGTGTATGGCATCTATAATCCCTCATATCTATAAACAACCAAATATTCAATAGTCAAGCAATATTATACTATCACTTAAGAATTTCTGATGAATTCTAGATAGCACGATCGTTCGTCACTCCGAAATAGGAAGGGACGATAATCAATGGTACGGAAAGCAAGGAAGAATAATCGAGAACAAATATGAAATTTCAAGGACGTAGCGAAATTTCTAAGAGAATTTTTAAGGCAGAGTGGATTGAGATTCCTAGGGTTTAGTCAAATTCGCAGGCTCGTATCAGTACAGTTACGTAACCGATACGATATGCTCTAACCTGCATAGGCCACCAAAAAAACTTGTCATGACCCGCACCCGCTTTTCGGACGCAAGCTCGTGAACAAGCCAGCTACGTATCGAGCGGACTCCAACCCCTCTCGAATACGTAAACGCTGTCAAGGCTATGGTATACTGCTAAATCATGGCAAAACAAACCTAAAACTCAAATCCACAATAAGTGTACGAAACATAAATGAACACTATGGGTCGTGATCTGCAGCCCACTATCATATATGTCCGATAAGACTCAAAGAATATAATAAGAGTCTCTAAAGTGAATCAATAAGTAGGATATCTCATGATAAGGAATGTAAAGCACGAAAGGATAACAATGTAATATCACTGACAAATACCTGAATTATGCAAGCGTTATCGTAACCATCTGAAACTCCCAAGTGTTATAATCATCCGCCATCCAGAACTGCTAACAAACTCCATGCAATCACTAAACTTGAAGAGATCATCAGGTCCTCAGGGACATAGCAAGATACATAAAAATATGCCCATCTAGCAGTTTAATCAAGCATAGACTATAACCCGGATATAAACAAGGAACAAGACATACACAAGGCAAGAGACTACGACCAACACTGCTAATGAGTGACTAACGACAAGTGGCTACTAACAGGTGACTATGAACTGGAATACAAGAACAACTACACGTAACTGAACTGCTAGATGAACAAGTGAACACGAGATCAATGGAATCCCAAACCCTCGCCCCGAGTGGACTCGCAGGTTTGAACTAATCACTAACCCTCGTCCCGAGTGTGGACTCTCTGGTTAGTTCTAATCACTAACCCTCGTGCCGAGTGTGGACTCTCTGGTTAGTTCACGGCAAGGCACCCTCGTCCCGAGTGTGGACTCTCTGGTGCAAGTACAACATCTTCGTCCCGAGTGTGGACTCACGGATGTAAACAGATCAAGACAAACACCCTCGTCCCGAGTGGACTCTCTGGTGCCAAGGAACGAACACCCTCATCCCGAGTGTGGACTCTCTGGTGCAACTGATCAACCCTCGTCCCAAGTGTGGACTCTCTGGTTGAGGAAATGATAACAAGAATTTAGCAGTTCAACTACACGTACTCGTTCTATGACACGACTCAAGCAAGGTACTGGTGAGATAAGGTACGACTCATTCAAGACATAGTCAAGTACAGTATAACTACACTATCAAGTCAAGCAAGACTATAAACTGGTGAACACGGTATATAGAAACTAGATAAATCAAGTCAACTAGAAAGCTAATGAATCATATAAAATCTATAACAAATAGAATATCTATGATGATACAATAATAACAAAAAAACTATAAACATGAAATTAAACTGTAGAGGGAGGCAAGGTATCTTGCCTGGTGGTTGCGCGCAGATCCAACAAAATATAGTCAACTACTAAGCCATAATGTCCAAATCTCACAACTATCTCCGAAAGCTAAAACAGACATTGCCAACATTCTCAGAATAGTCAAATTAGCTAGGATTGCTTGTCCTTAAGTCCAATTCTGGATAAAGGGGCAAAACGGTAATTTTGGGCCAAAACGATGTCCACGAAGCCGATACACACCTTTCGATGCTTTCGGTTCGCGACCACGTCGCCCAGTTTGGCGGGACGCACGTCGTATCGAAGGTTTTTCTAAAAATAATCTGTTTTTGAAAATGGTTTTCTCTAATTTTTAGAAACTGTTTTCTGGTCACATAGTAGATGAAAATAAAAAGTACAAAACGGGTTCTAATCTCGTATATGTTGATTGTGATCCTGTTTAGTTAGACTCTCAAATCGGTCGATGGATTGGCAATGAATTGCCTTCCAAGTTCAGGTTTTAACCTAAAAATCTGACAATAAGTTGTCGTTTCTCTTGTGATTTTCACAAGTATTTTCTTGTCAATTAGATGTACTAGAATTAACTCTAATTGAAGGGAAGCAAAGTTGGTTATATGATGAACGCTACGAATCGATTGGTTGTGAAAACGAACTAGCATAGAGGAAGAAAATTAACCTGGAAGTTGGCGCACTTGTGCGCGACTGCTTCTACTGCTGAATCAGCGCGTGGCTGTGTGGCCGGCCTCCGGCAGTGCCTGGCCGTGCCCGGCCGCCGGTGCACGCGCGTTGGGAGGGGGTCGCCTGGGGTCGACGCTGGCGAGGTCGAGGTGGTTGGGATGTTTAGGGTTTCGGATATTTCCTCTCTCGATATATACGTGTATATATATCGCTGCACTGAACAGGGTGGGGATCGGGTTCGTGTATTATTGGGGGGTTGAGTAGCTCGGCTGATGTGGGGCTGAGTTTGTGAGGTTTTGACTGGGCTTGGGTTAGCTTGCTGTAGGCTGGGCTTGGCTTGGCTATTTCTAATTGGGTTTTTTGTTGTTTTTTCTTTTTATTCTCTAAAGCTTATATTTTTTTTTTTCTAAAGCTTATATATATATATTTTTTTTAAAGCTTATATATATATATATATATATATATATATATATATATATATATATATATATATTATTCTCTAAAGCTTTTTATTCTCTAAAGCTTATATATATATATATATATATATATATATATATATATACGCTCAAAGCAATTACATATATATTTATATATATACTTCCAGATTAATAAAACGAGAAAATTATTTTTAATAAAAAAAGGCTTAATTGTACTTTGATACCCTCAACTATTCCGCTTTTTCAAGTTGATACCTCAACTATTTTTTTTTGCAACTTGATACCCTAAAAAAAATTTGGACAATAATGTCCATACCTAAAAATTAAAACTACCACTCAACCCCTTCCCTCTCCCCTCCTCCATCGCTCCCCCCCCCACCCCGCCCCTTCCGGCCACCATCCCCGCCCCCGCCCCTCTCCCCGCCGCCCCGACCGCACCCTCCGCCCCCCCCCCCCCACTCCCGCCCCGCCTGCACCCTCCCCCTCCTCCCCCCCCCCGCTCCCTTCCACCCTCCGGCCACCCGCACCCCCCCTTCTCGCTCCCTCCCCTCCCTCTCCCGCTGCCCTCCTTTCCCGACTCCACCATCGCCGGAGAGGGAGGGGGGGTCGCCGCCACGGGAGGGGGGGAGGTAGTCGCCGGAGGGGGGGGTCGCCGCCGCGGGAGGGGGGGAGGTGGTCGCCGGAGATGGAGGGGGGTCGCCACCGCGGGAGGGAGGGAGATGGTCGCCGGAGAGGGAGGGGGGAGGGTCGCCGCCGCGGGAGGGGGGAGGTAGTTGCCGGAGAGGGAAGGGAGGGAGGTGGTCGCCGGAGTAGGGGATGGGGGAGGGGAGATGGGAAGAAGGGCAGAGGGAAGGGATAAGGGCATTTTGGGAGTTTTTAAAAATTTAGGTATCAAGCTAAAAAATAAAAAACAGTTGAGGTATGAAATTGTTGAGTAAAAAAGTTTATGGTATCATTATCATTGTATATATATATATATATATATATATATATATATATATATATATATATATATATATATATATATTACATACATACCTATATGACTTAATATACTTATATGGGTACACGTATGTTTACCTATATGCATACGCATAGCTTAGATAAATACAAATGATATTTATTAAATACTCTATCATATAATCGTATATTGATCTTCTATTATAATATTATATATACAAAATCTATTGGTGTATATAAATAAAACAAATATTAGTATGCTAGGAATACACAAGTATATATATGGTATAAAATCTTAGTAATCTAGAAATACATCACCAAGAATATTTATCCTATTATAAGATAATTAATAATTTAATATCAGTAACACATATTTCATATATGTAACCGATGTATCGCAAAATACTTAATATCCCATTAAGATAAAATACAAACACTAATAATGCACACCTACATGGGCGTCTTTGGTCGCACTACCCGACTACATAGGCTTGGATTCGGTTCGGGTCC
Source organism: Iris pallida (assembly GCA_029216955.1). Taxonomy (NCBI): domain Eukaryota; kingdom Viridiplantae; phylum Streptophyta; class Magnoliopsida; order Asparagales; family Iridaceae; genus Iris; species Iris pallida. The sequence continues at coordinate 868,948 of JANAVB010022597.1, read as the reverse complement.
AGTCCGGATTAAATTGGTACAACCGGATCACCTAAAAGTCAAATAATATTAATAATAAATAATTAAAATATTTATAGTGGTCATGTCGCAACTTGGCCTAGTTTTCCTAGTTGGGACTCACTTATGGCTTGGCATTCCCCTACCATGGCTAAACACTAGTCAAAGCACGTCACTGCACTATCAGTGCCATGATTCCTAGTCGTCTGGTACTTCAAAACTCCACTATGGCTAAGATCATCTACCGAAATAATTAACTAGATAATTACTTATAAAATTCTAAAAATCTCCATTTAAATCAAATAAAAAAAATTTCAAAATTTCCGGAAAGAGGAGCTACATTAGACAAGTCAAGTACATATATTGCAAGTGGATGAATCTAGAATACCGATGCGTGTTGTGACAGAGAATCAAATAGAACTAACTAGAACTGAAATACAGTAATCATCAAGTAAATGAAAGAACTATCATATAATGTACTCGCCTGATATCCTGTGCGACTGATGAATATAGATGTCCGAACTGGAGTAACTGAGTCCTATTTAGAGCAATACAGGTTATAATGTGTTCAATAGGTAATAATTGAAGTTTACAATACAATCTACATGATTCTAGGTCAATAGGTCAAAGTTAACCCAAGGTCTACTCTAGTCAACTTGGACTATTGGGTCAAATCTTGGTTAAGGTCTATCTAGGGCTAGCTATTAGACAAACTCTAATATAAAGCTAAACTCACAAGTATCCTAGTTAAATCTACAATAAACTAGACTCAAATCTCTAATTCAACTATAACACATACACTTAGGTATCATACATAATACTTCTAATGTATCATGAAGCCTATCTCTATATCAATCTATCAAACAACATATATATCCTAATATTGAACTTAGCAAGGAAAGGACTGAACTCTAATTAAACTAAACAATATGAAGTAGGAATGAACAAGAGAATCTGGGACAGGACAAGATGTATGGTTGAATATCTCTACAAGATTGAACTTATTGTATATAAAGGATACAAAGGTGGGCCTACAACTAAAGATTAAAAGAGGGATGAACAGGGAACTGATCTATAGAGGGGAAATGGTCTGCTACTAAAATGTAGGTGAAAGGACATCACATTATGACTGAACAGGGTATAGGACAGGATATAAAAACATGAAATGATACTATTATATGCAATATAGCTAATACACTATCAAGTAAGGTCGAAACTTAAGATTGGTGGCCTGTAATTACCTATACTCTCCACATCCACCCATTGTATTGCCTTGAAGGCCATCTCAGGCCCCCAACCCTATCATTCTTGTCAAGGCCAATTAGCCCACTCTCTCTTGCCAATAGCAACCCCTGTCTTCTTCTATTTCTGATACAAGCCCTATCCCCTTGCATGACAGTTATATGAAACATCAAAACTCATCTATAGGGATTGATACCATTCACCTAGGCACACACCAATATACATCCAATTGCTCATGGTACATGCTCATTCTCTAGGTCATACTACATTTAATAAGTTTTACTCTCACAGATACATATGAAGACAAAACTAGACTGACACTTTGGGAAAGACATGAATATCCTGGGGTCTGAATGAAGTGGACAGCATCTGGACTCATAAGCATATATATACATATATCCAACTACATATATGAATATACACTAGGATGGATACACGAATGGACAAGGAAGAACTATTGGACTGACCATCCCTACCTCTACTCATATATATATATATATATATATATATATATATATATATATATATATATATATATATATATATATATATATATACAAACTTTATGTATATATTCAAGTAGTATATAAATCCAACTAAAGTCTGCTATACACTTACTGATCTGATACGCACCCAACCCAGATAATGGCTGAACACAAAACACTCAACCTGAACTTAAACAAGGGACTTGATGTATAATGAAGGGGACTAAACAAAAACAAAGGACTTCACCAAAACTAAATATGATACAATATGATTTGGTTATCAAAACTGATACAATGTAATGTGGTTGATACCATATCCAGTTGAACTGAACACCATTGCACTATGCAGAACAACAAAGGTAGAACCAAAACTTGGCAGGGATTGAGCCAAAGGGTGGGTAGGACAGAACATGTTTTGAGATAATCCTCTTCCCTACATTTCTGAAGCAAAAGAGAGAAAGGGAACTGAACATCTAACCTCTGGATTAAATAGAGATAAAGGGGACACAACTGATACAAAAGAGCATGGCAATGCAGTGATGAACATCATGAAGTGTATAGGCAAATGAAGAGTGAAGGGGTGTGGCAAATGTGTGTATAGGTGTGTGTGGCGGTGAAACAAGTGTGCAGACATATTTGTTGTATTCAGAGCAACCCCATGCGTGTCCAAGTATCCAGAGAGTGTACCAACCATGTGTCAAATGATGTGTGTGTGTGTGTTCGAGTGTGTCAACATATGTCTAGTGTAGTGAGTGTGTGGCATGGTATATCGTGTGAGCTAGAGTGTCAGACATATCAGAGTGTGTGTGTATGGCTAATACCAGTGTCAAACATGAATGTACTGAGCATGGTATCAAGTGTACAGACAAGTGACGAGCAATGTAATGTATCGAATCCATTGTCCAGTATCATGGCTATGTGTCAATTGTGTCGAGTGATGTCTAGGTGAGTGTCTAGCATGTGTCCAGTGTCTAAGCAGTGTCCAAAGTGGATAACAAAGTGTAACAGTAAGAGAACAAGTGAAACTGGGTGTGTGCGTGTGTCGACTGACACTCCTGAGAGAGATTTCTCCTGAATACCCAATAAAACCCAACCAAACTTCGTGAGCCTCATGTCAGTAACTGCCCCTACCTGCCTAACAAGTGGCACCCAAAATCGTGTCGTGTCTAGTGAGTTCGGACACGACAGCAGCAGGGCACTGCACTGTGCCTGTGCAGTGAGTGTCCCCGTGTCCCAATGTCCAAAACCGACACATAAAAACCCATAAAATCGACTCAGTCAATTTGATTATTAATCTACACAATATTAGCTACATAAATATGTAATTAGTTTTGAAAAGCAAGATTAAAAAGTCCTAAGAGGCATTTCATCGAACACATTGAATAGTTCCCCGATACTCTTGCGAAACACACACCAAATGGATTCGATTTGAACCCAAACCTAGCCTAGGGCTAGGGGAACCCTAAATAAATGCATCTATGGAAAGAAAACAGAATATTAATAGGTTTAAAGGTCGTTAAGAGTTGGAATCTCAATGAAAGCTCCAAGATCTAGATCTCCACCAAGCTCCAATGGTCAAATTGCTCCCAATCCTTGCTAGCTAGCCAATAGAGACCTCCTCTAATTGGAACTGCCTTGATGATCTGCAATATTGCTGATGTGTCGAGTGCTACTGGAACTGCCGGAATTACTAGAGGTACGAAAACATCAATCATTTGCGGCTCAACTAACTCATGCTCAATGTATGGCTTGATGTGAATCTGACCAGGTAGAGGTACTACCAATGATGTCGCTCTGTGGAATCATGCCACACTGGATGCTCTTCCATGCATGCTCCTCCAGTAACCGAGAACGATGCAATCTCTAGAGGAAAAGATACAAGATATCAAAGGATAGGATGAGAGAGGGAACGAGGATGGAAAATAACTTAACAATCAAGGGTGATGAAAGAGAGGACGAATCAGGATATCAATAGAGACATGTTTTGATTGAGACTCCTATAATCACAACACCCCACAAGTTTGAAAAACAGACATACATAGGCCACTACTAAAACCTTGTCGCGTCCCAGCGCCGAAGTACGGAGACGGACTTGCCAGCTACCCTATATAAGGTATGAAGACGTCATACAACGATTACGGTTGTCATGTCTCCTATGGTCTCACCGAGCATCTATGTCTTAATCAATCTAAGCAAGAAGCAGAAATTAATGAACAAATAAGACAAAGCCGTAAGGCACCCCGGACGCTTCATCAAAATGATTCACGAGACTAGTTATACAAAATGATAAGCTAGTATAGAGAGTCAGTAGTACATAACCAAAGTCAGCTACAATTTGATTAATTACAATTGTGTAAGGAAATTAAATATCAAGAACATCCGGCTAAACAGGTACCGATGACTAAGCGTCAAGTATAAAATTGAAGATATCAGAGTGGTGGAGAAGAAACCCACTCATGGTCATCAGCGCTCATGCCCCTAATGTGTGTCACGCACCGATTCGTAGAGTCATTTATTGACATATTTTAACTCTTGGAATCGATCGTCCTCACTTGGGCGTGATGCCGTACAAGTCTGGTATTGCACTTGTACAAGGCAAAAATGGTACATAGGTGATAATTCCTCAAATAGGAACACATTGCAGCGGCAGAAGCAGACAAATTGAAGTTAGTGAGGATAATCTTTCTCATTGAATAGAAGTACATCACTTCTTTATGGCAGCGGAGATACAAGGATAACTTGAAGTCACACAGAGATATATATAGAACTTTATTCTCTTTATAGATAATTGAAGAAGAGTACAAGACTTGTATTGAAGTACAAGGCTTACAACACATCTCACTTTACATTGAAAGCCAACTGAGCAATACTACAAAGTCTACATTTGATGCTTGGATACATTGGATTACAACTCGATATGCTGACTTGGCTTACATTCTCACTGATACAACTGATTACAATGTTCCATACATTATGCCCTTTATAAACAGAAGACATCATCTTGTACAAGGAGAGCTTCTGTATGCCCAACAAATCTTCGATACCGCGGGACCAATCAAGCCAATCTTCATGTGTAGAACAATCCAATCACGAGCACCTGCCCACAAAACGTGGGTCAGCACATCATCTATGTACTGGCGAGCAGAATCCAACCCACTCGCATAAACCAACATTAAAGTGATCATTTAAGCAAGCATTTATTAGAGTGATCTTTCTACTTGGGGCCTAGCATCAGTTTACAGTTCATGGGCAATAATCATAGTGAAGCATGTAACCATATTCTTAGTAGCATTCATGTGGACATATCATTTTAACATTCTTAATGTTATCATGCAAAGGCATCATTGAGGCATCGTTAACATTAACATCTTAAACATGTTATAACAGTTCTCACTTCAAGCATCACTTAGCATGTATGTTGTGTTTGAGCAATGATTATAGCATGGCATCTTTCTAGCATACTGAATTTAACATGTTAAGCAGGATCTCATACTGAAAGGCTACATACTGCATCATTTACTTATTTGGAACGTAAGCATGCAACTTAAACCAACATATATATTGAATTTAGCACATTTAAGTGATTTCTTACCGATAGCCGACTCCCTCGTACCTGCATAAAATACAGGATAATATGATATTCTTACTCTGTCTGCACAAAACATTCATTAGCATGCATCCTGACTACATGACCACTGGTGGTTGTGCACCATGCCGACGTGCCATATAGGACTTCATAGGGTACGGGATGTGCCCTTCACCAGGTTGCGAGCCCGAATGAGGATCCCAATACCGTGCTACCAAAGCACCAATTCCTCCTAGGCCGACTCGATCCCACCGCTGCGGGTACCGTTCGAGGAAATCCTTGTATACAAGTACGTCTATGGTCATGCGAATGCGTGTCCGACCCGATCGTGTTCGAAGTCGCATGATACAATAATAAGATAAGAAAAGGCAACAGTTCATCATCTCATCTTTCCAATATTTCCACCTGTTCACTTGGTGATCTCAATGATCCCAAGCCTCATCATTTTTCATTGCATCAATCATTGCAAAATTTCTCACATCATTCCTTTCTAAGAGGAACAAATAACATTTCATTCATATCGATAGGACCTGCATCATTTCATTCATATCATAGGGACAGTATTCTTTCTTTCATTGCTTATAAGGAAGCAAGCAACAGCAACAGTTATGCAGAATATACATGATTCTAATATTTCATTCAATTCTTTGTGTTAATAGCATAGACAGTTCGTTACTCATGTATCATTCTCGTAGCATCTCATTACTCAAGTATTCATTGATTATACATTATTAAACGAAGGGACGTTATCAATTCATTTCAAGCATCAAGTCGCATTAGCGGTTCGAGTGTGATTCATTCAGCAGTTCAATAATTCTTAACATAAGCATCTCTATTATTCGACAACCAAAACAGGGACATTTTGGGACAATTCATAGTATCACATTACACCATTTATTAAGCATGCAGGAGTAAGGAGGAAGGAGGATAGTTTCACTTGCCTGCATAAAATGGTCTTCCTGCTCCAATCCCGCTAAGCGTAGCTCCACCAGCGAGCCACGTTCCAATACCCATTCCGTCTAGCCAGCTAAGAGAGACTACATCAGTCTCAATTCTCCTGATTCCCGACATAAGTCACGGTCCAACATTCTGATAGCATCCAACAAGCCAACCCAAATGTGCGGAGCGGGGCATTACATAATATACCACTCAGAAAATGTTTCGTCCTCGAAACTTAAGGAAACAACTCTTTCTAATAGATTCACTCAATCACAATGAGTTACTCATTCAACTTCAATTCAATATTCCTTTTAGCCCACTTGATCATTTCAAAATAGTTATCCAACTGTATCATTTTAATCCATCAACGATTCATTCCATCTTTCTCTTTTCCCAAATACTTGCAACTTCTCATTGATTCACCAATATTTTTCTTGCATTCTATCTTGGTCGCAACGCATCACTTCGTTTGGATCCATACACATATTTCAGACGTCTCCCAAACATATGCATTTCAGCCAAAGTCCGTGCTAGTGCAATAGATTCTTCCCATAATGTTATCTCAGTCGCAACCTATCACTTCGGCTGGATCCGTACACATATTTTAGGCGTCCCCAAAACTACTTCCGCCAACTTCCATGATAGTATAATTCGATCAGCCACGATATAACTCTCTTTCCCAAATCAGACTTAGCATCCTTTCAATTGACTTATCACTTTATTCACTTGTCACAATCACTATCTTCCAGGCCACAACAATTTACATCAGGGACAACTTGGTTAAGCTCTCTATCCGGGTATAATATTTCTAGCATTCGATCAAGGGTCTAATCTTAGAGCTAATCATATCAAGAGTCCACAACATGCAATCATATTCCTTTCCAAATCCAACAATATTTCTCACCGAGGCAATTCATCTTTTCTAAAAGATACAATCCGACATCACCAACTATCGATTATCCGAGTCAGGATATAAATCTATGCAACAGTCAAGGTTAACCCAGCTACCCGACTATAGATACATATCCAACATTCCCGTCATGAGCAGTCAATTCCATCTCATATAATAATTCACTATTCGATACATACAAATCAAGTCTCATCCCACGATTCTATTTCCCGCTATAGGCCGACACATAATCCTCAAGGGTCAAACATCTCCAAGGTTCATATTGGAGCATATAATTACAATTTATCATTCTTAGATCATACTCATCACCATCTCTCGTTCAATGCCACAAGGTCATTCTATGGGTCGCCAACGGCCATCTATTATTCGGTCCAGTCTCAATGGTTAGCTATACCGACAGCTATACCTAATCATTCAGGTGACTTCCCTAGAGTGGACGGCTACTAGGAATCATGCTAGTTTCTTATTCTCAGGGCCAATAAGCAACCGACAGTTCTAAGGAACTCTACCCAAACCTATGGATATCAACTAAGTCTGAATAACTAATCGCCATTGTCGGCTATGCCAACAATTGGTAAGTCCTCAATTGGTCACTAGGGTCAAGTCTATCTATCCAGGGTCTTCCTCAAGGAAATAACTCCCACAGAGGCTCATTCTAGACTTACCCAACGATCGACTAAGATCGATCTATCAACATTACGGTCAATTCCCAACCCGACATATGATTCTCATCGTTCTAATAATCCATCAAGTAAATTCCCAATGATTCAATTTCTATTTCAAATTCCTTTGTACCCACACGAACCCATAAGCCAAGGCTAACTATTCAAGGGACTTCGAATCCGATATTCTTAACATAACTACGGAATCATACTATTCGATCCGTATGACAGATTCACACCACCAAGTCATAAGCCAACAATTTATATCCCAACCAACAATCACCTATACCGATATTATCCAATACGTTTGAAATTTCTCAATCCCATTCGTTTCTCAATCATCACTATCTTACGGGCATTCTTAAATCTCATGCAGCAATGGTCAAATAGTTCATCCATTCAATCCGACAATTTATGTATCACTTAACCATTCTCTATGCAACACAACTATTCAGGGTTGCTAATTGTTACTTTTCTAGTACAATTCAATTCCTCAGCATACATGCACATATGCAACGACTATCCTTTGGTGATCAAGATGGATTGACATCTATTACACCTTAGGGTCAAGGCACAGATCTCTAATATTCCTCTAGTTCGTCGACAATGTTTCTAAAGCTTTCAGCTACGCAACCAACTTTGTATTAGCCACATTTAATTAACTTCCAACCAATCAAAATCAACATTCAGATGTTCTAAGCCATAACATTCTCTAGCCAAATTCATTTACACATAGCATACTAACTGCTTACTAGTCTGAGTCATCACTCGACTAAATAATTTCAAACCAAGCCACCGGTTACAATTTTTGCCAATCTCGCTACTCAATATAACATCACCGTCAAGGGACACTCGAGTCATCTAACCACAATACATGACTCCCAGCTAAGTCTCGGCACTACCCAGTACTCACAGATAGTCTCATTGTTATTCTATTGAAAGGGTCAACATACATCTCGTTCTGAGGTGGTAGAGGCAATATACCACTCAGAAATGAAGCCATCCTTAAACAATACCAACTCAAATCCTATTCCGGACTTACATGATCTATAATGATCACAACACTTAGCCAACATCTCGGGGTCTCAATATCACAAGCCAACATTCTTAGGGTCTCAAAAAGTACTAGCCATCACCTCTGAGTCGACTCACTAGTTATGCCAAACTCATCCATCAGTCATTTCATTCCCAATTCTTTTCCAACATCACATTCAATTCTCATCTTGTTGCCGCATACATAGCCACCTTTCTTTATTCCCACATTCCAAACAGTATTCACAATATAGCATACTATGGCATCGAGTCATTGTTGGGTCATTTGTGTCCAAACCAACAACAATCATTCATTTAGGGGCATCACAATGTATTTAGACTTATTGTATGGAACATCCAGTGAGCAGCCAAGAGGGTCAATAAACTTTCAGATACGAATAACGTAAGGATGATTACAGAACAACAACAGCATAATCGCGGAAGCAATCTTTGATTTAATCGCGGAAGCAACGTTGAGTGATCGCGGAAGCAACTTTGGTTAATCGACGATGCAACTTTGATTTGAAACGAATCAAAGAAGAGACCAAGGACGTAAATCCGTGCTCTGATACCAATTTGTCACGCACCGATTCGTAGAGTCATTTATTGACATATTTTAACTCTTGGAATCGATCGTCCTCGCTTGGGCGTGATGCCGTACAAGTCTGGTATTGCACTTGTACAAGGCAAAGATGGTACATAGGTGATAATTCTTCAAATAGGAACACATTGCAGCGGCAGAAGCAGACAAATTGAAGTTAGTGAGGACAATCTTTCTCATTGAATAGAAGTACATCACTTCTTTATGGCAGCGGAGATACAAGGATAACTTGAAGTCACACAGAGATATATATAGAACTTTATTCTCTTTATAGATAATTGAAGAAGAGTACAAGACTTGTATTGAAGTACAAGGCTTACAACACATCTCACTTTACATTGAAAGCCAACTGAGCAATACTACAAAGTCTACATTTGATGCTTGGATACATTGGATTACAACTCGATATGCTGACTTGGCTTACATTCTCACTGATACAACTGATTACAATGTTCCATACATTATGTCCTTTATAAACAGAAGACATCATCTTGTACAAGGAGAGCTTCTGGATGCCCAACAAATCTTCGATACCGCGGGACCAATCAAGCCAATCTTCGTGTGTAGAACAATCCAATCACGAGCACCTGCCCACAAAACGTGGGTCAGCACATCATCTATGTACTGGCGAGCAGAATCCAACCCACTCGCATAAACCAACATTAAAGTGATCATTTAAGCAAGCATTTATTAGAGTGATCTTTCTACTTGGGGCCTAGCATCAGTTTACAGTTCATGGGCAATAATCATAGTGAAGCACGTAACCATATTCTTAGTAGCATTCATGTGGACATATCATTTTAACATTCTTAATGTTATCATGCAAAGGCATCATTGAGGCATCGTTAACATTAACATGTTATAACAGTTCTCACTTCAAGCATCACTTAGCATGTATGTTGTGTTTGAGCAATGATTATAGCATGGCATCTTTCTAGCATACTGAATTTAACATGTTAAGCAGGATCTCATACTGAAAGGCTACATACTGCATCATTTACTTATTTGGAACGTAAGCATGCAACTTAAACCAACATATATATTGAATTTATCACATTTAAGTGATTTCTTACCAATAGCCGACTCCCTCGTACCTGCATAAAATACAGGATAATATGATATTCTTACTCTGTCTGCACAAAACATTCATTAGCATGCATCCTGACTACATGACCACTGGTGGTTGTGCACCATGCCGACGTGCCATATAGGACTTCATAGGGTATGGGATGTTCCCTTCACCAGGTTGTGAGCCCGAATGAGGATCCCAATACCGTGCTACCAAAGCACCAATTCCTCCTAGGCCGACTCGATCCCACCGCCGCGGGTACCGTTCGAGGAAATCCTTGTATACAAGTACGTCTAAGGTCATGCGAATGCGTGTCCGACCCGATCATGTTCGAAGTCGCATGATACAATAATAAGATAAGAAAAGGCAACAGTTCATCATCTCATCTTTCCAATATTTCCACCTGTTCACTTGGTGATCTCAATGATCCCAAACCTCATCATTTCTCATTGCATCAATCATTGCAATATTTCTCACATCATTCCTTTCTAAGAGGAACAAATAACATTTCATTCATATCGATAGGACCTGCATCATAAGGAAGCAAGCAACAGCAACAGTTATGCAGAATATACATGATTCTAATGTTTCATTCAATTCTTTGTGTTAATAGCATAGACAGTTCGTTACTCATGTATCATTCTCGTAGCATCTCATTACTCAAGTATTCATTGATTATACATTATTAAACGAAGGGACGTTATCAATTCATTTCAAGCATCAAGTCGCATTAGCGGTTCGAGTGTGATTCATTCAGCAATTCAATAATTCTTAACATAAGCATCTCTATTATTCGGCAACCAAAACAGGGACATTTAGGGACAATTCATAGTATCACATTACACCATTTATTAAGCATGCAGGAGTAAGGAGTAAGGAGGAAGGAGGACAGTTCCACTTGCCTGCATAAAAGGGTCTTCCTGCTCCAATCCCGCTAAGCGTAGCTCCACCAGCGAGCCACGTTCCAATACCCATTCCGTCTAGCCAGCTAAGAAAGACTACATCAGTCTCAATTCTCCTGATTCCCGACATAAGTCACGGTCCAACATTCTGATAGCATCCAACAAGCTAACCCAAATGCCTCGTGCGGAGCGGGGCATTACAATGTGCACTATTGGTCGGGTAGAAGACTAGATCCTCAAGCTCTGCTACGAAATCTGGCCAAACAAAATCAGTGAGGTCAGGCCCCGAATAGCAAGTACCACAAGGAAGCATATTATGAATAAGACAAAACCCAAAGGATAAAATAAGACCTATGTCACAGATTATAGGACTCTATCGTATCATCAAGACAATGTGATACCCTTACAACCAAACAAGGACAAATGTTGTCGTAATGCCGAGATAGAGTACATCATATAATCATGGTCAGATTATAGGCTTCTGTGCCGCTACTTCGGTCCATAGTCTGTCGTAGCACAATAGTCCAACCCAACAACTAAACAAGTACATGGGTTGGACCGCGCACCACGACGGTCCTTGTCCTCGGCTACTAACAGAAGAAAAAGATCACAAGCACAACAGTTTACAAGCGGCCAATCAATCATACGACTTTCTGTAGTTTGTCTGGGTTATCCCAGTAATGCTTATATATAGAAATCTTCGGATCGTGTCGATATCCAAGCAAGGCTAGCTAAAGAAATAAAATGAGCAAGTGGTCTCTCCATCTAGTGCAAGATGTGCTTGCCTATGGATTGGTGGGAAAAAGAAAAGGAAGTGAATGAGGAGACGGAGTGAGGAAGAGAGCATATATATACATGGGAGAAGGGGGTGGCTCCACATAAACCCTAACCCAATGTCTAATCCAAGTCTACATGTCATGCTACATAATACAAATAATTAAATAAAAACCTTGATCACAACACGGTCCAATATTCTTATCATCGAAGAAGTGGACCACACCTACAACCAGACAAGGACAAGGGGTGGCACATTACTCCGCGATGAGACATAATTACATGCCATGATCAAGTGCAAATACATGATACAGATTTACTATGATACAGATGTCGGATACCACGTACATTAATAATGTAAAAAAAAATATGTATACCGAAAACGGAGAGTGACAGACCAGCATTCTAATACCATGCTCAGATCCACGTGTCTGAAACTGACCATAGTGAAAACTACATCAATCAACCCAAAGATAACGAACCAGTACTGTCTACCAAAAATGCCACGCCAGATCAAGTATATGGTTCGATGACCGTGTCACCTGAACAAATCTCAATCTTTATAACTTTCAAAAAGATACAAAACTGAATAACAATATATTGAACCCTTTATCCAAAGGTTCAACCATCTCACCGAACTCAAGAATAAAGAGAAAGATTACAGCTGAAATCATTCACCCAACCCTGTAGCTATATCTATGAACGAGGTAGACGATTCCCTAAACATATCTCCTCTTGTTGTTGTCTGAAATGGCGAACCCTAAGAGCAAAGTAGAGACCCTCTTAGATCTCCTATGGACGAACACCATGAATCTTCCGTATTGAGCCTTCGTTATGTTCTACCTTGTGCCTCCACCCTCAACGTATACTTATCGGTTGAAAAACCTATTTAAGGGTTTAGAAAACCTCTAAAATAGTCCACCATCAGATCTGGCCGTCCACCAGCATCCAACGGTATTGATTAAACCCAGAACTCGTTCAGTCCCGTCTGAACTGAATTCGATTGGTCCACGCCAGAAAGGTTCTGCCTAAAATACACTGAATTCAGACCAAACTCGACCTAGACCAAATCTGGACCGATGTCTTGGCATATCCTTTCTACTTCAACTCCTTCACATGGTTTGGGAACTCCACCCACCCAACTCCACTGAATCCAAACTGTCCTCAAGTACCTCGAATCGAGGTTGGACCCAACATGGTAGTTGTCGATGAGGGGTGGTATTTGGTCGTATCTAGCGGTAGAGGATTGCGGTCGAGGAGGTGGAATTCGGACATGGTCGAGGAGGGCTCCAAATGGTAATGATGAGTAGCAATGATGATGAGGATTACATGAACCATAATGGTGATGACAAAGGTTACAAGAACGACGACGATGGCGACGAGTGATAATGGAAGTTAGCGAGGATAAAATTAATCGGTCAAGCAACCAAACCTTTGATACCATGTATAAACTCTAGATGTTGTTTCTCACCAATCCAACCTTTCAAAGATAATAATGGGCATACATAGAAAATACTATGAAGCCCCTAGAGACTTGAGTCGAACATCTAACACAGTGGACTAAGCTACATATATATACCAACATGAAAATTATAGCATAAACACGGGAGAAGATGCTTTGAACATTATGAAGGTAGTGAACAATGGATCTCTAGATGTGAGAGCATTTAAGTTGGAGAAAATAAAGCTGAGTTGAATTCAAAATAAGCAAAAGATGGAGGTAGCTGTATCCGATGCCTATGAATAAAGTTCATAGGACGAATAAGAATATGAAATAGTGCGAGTTATGGCGGCTGAAACTGTGTGAGCAGCAATGAGCTCAACTGAACAAGACCAAAATATCAGCCAGCAGCTGTGCTACATCAGAAAGGTACAATTGTGCTGTAAAATGGTCAAGAGACCAGGACTTTCTTCTTTTCTTTTTTCTTTTTCTTTTTTCTCAAATAAAGTTAAGGACCATGGAAGAGAAAGAAAAAGGGAAGGAAAATTGCAATTGAGACAATAATTTCGTTTGGCTTGGTCACGAACAAAACCAAGTTGACATAGGTTATACACTGTAGGTAAGTTCAAATTATAAGGATTTGTAGAAAATTAAGCAATCATGGAAACCAGTCAGTCGGATCTGCCCATATCCTTGAGGAAGTTGGCAGGATATCCGACCAAGATAAAAGTTAGGAACTATCAGAAAACTATTTTTTAGAAAAGGTTTTTCCTCTAATTTTGAGACTAATCAAGAACATAAAAATAATTTCGAAACTAATCAAGAACATAAAAAATTAGTCCCATGTAATTTGGTGACACTAAAGAGTAGGAAACTAGGGATTACTGGTTGACTAATACTATTGCTAAGAAAGGAAGAAAGGCTACAGATACCAATTTCCTCCTCCATTCATGTCTCCAGTACTGATGTTAACAGTAATTTCAAACAGAAATCAATGTCAGATGAATGTATATGAATATAGTGAGTCGCTATCGTGAAACAACCCAAAGAAATGGAGCAGAAAAGCTGTTAGCAAAACTCCAGTATCATCAGCAATTTATTTTGCACCAGATCTACATAAGAAAAAACTCCACTCCAAGTATTTATCAATATCAAACGATTACCATTCACTCTTGCACGGGATGAAGACAAAATGTTGGGTTCGAATGCCAAAACCGTTCCCCAAAACTGAAAAACTTGTTAAAGGACTGAAGAAAAGACAACTTAGACACGATTTCAAAATTTAAAATCACACAAAGCACAAAGGAAACACAGTAATATTTACATGAAACATTTTGACGAAAAAAAAAAACAGGACAATCGAAGACCAACCCCAAAAAATCTTCACTAATGGAATAAAAAAATACACCGACTCCGTATAAACTCTTCCACCGATCCACATGGATCGCCGTAATACTTCAAATTGATAGAAATAAATTAAAATTGTTGGAGTTTGGTCTTTTCATAAGTGAATTTTAGTCCCACATCGGCTAAACCAAAGGAGTTGTATCTCTATATAATAGCTTTCCTATTTTAGAGATGCACATGTGGTGTGGAGGTGCACATGGGTGTGCCATGTGGGGTTATTTTTCTAATGGAAAAAAGGCTAAATCAACAATAAAAGCATTCATGCTTTTTGCTCTTGGGAAATTCATTTCCATGGGAGCTAAGCCCCGTAGGGGCTTAGCGACTCGGACTCGGACATGGACTCGGACTCGGGCTCGGGCTCATGGGCTCATGAGGCGTAATGTGGCATTTTGTTGCGCGAGCCAATTGCGCAAGCCCAGTTGCGCAAGCCCAGTTGCGCTGACCAGTTGCGCATGCCCAGGTGCGCAAGCCCAGTTGCGCTGCTCAGGTTGCGCTGGGTTGCGCAGGGTTGCGCTGGTTGCGCAGTGTGCGCAGTGCGTGCAATGCGTGCAGTGTGTGCAGTTCAGTGCGCGCCCGGTCGCGCAAAGTGCAAGGAGCGCTGAGTGTGCGCAGTTGGCAGCAGAACGTGCGTTTGCATGTTCTGGGCGGTTCTGGGTGGTTGCTACATGTTCGGGGTGGTTATTACCACGTCCCTAACTTTGTGGCAACCGTCCAGTTGCTGCAGGGCCTATATAAGGCATCCTCTCTCTCAAGGCTCATTACAGAATAGAAAGAGAAGCCACCAGAAAGTTTACGAAGTGTTCTTTAGCACAAGTAAACAGAGATTTCAGACGTGTTCTTTAACACAGTTCTGATCTGCAGCCTTCGAGAGAGAGGAAAGGCGCCGCACCAGCGTTGCTTTTGCACGGGAGTTCGTGTCCATCCGAGGAGTCAGAAGAGCAGGAGTGTTCCAAGTTCTCCGACGAACTTGCTGGTTCCTGGAAGCTGTTCGTGTAGGGCGAATAAAGCTATGAGCAACGGTGATCATTCACCCCAGCAGGAGTTCTTCCATCTTGCGCCAATCACCTTCTTCGTTGCTGCCAGTAACTCTGATTGTATCTTCTTTTTAGAAGTACTACGATCTGATTGTTGTGATTACGAAATCTTTTTAGATTCTCGTAATATCATAACGATATCTTTTTAGATCTTCGTTATACTTGCGCAACCTTCCTAGAAGTGTTGCGTTGGAACATTGTTTTTACAATTATTTCATATTCTCAGTTTTTCATCGAAAAATTGTGCCCCGGCACTAACAATCTCAGAGCTTTATTGCAACGATGGAAAACTTTAATGCTTCACTCCTAAATACTAACTTCTGTAGGTTAGAGAAGTTTGATGGAGAGCATTATCAAGTCTGGAAGAGGAAGGTTTATCTCACTCTTCAACTCAAAGACGTTGATCACGTGCTGCTTGAAGATGAACCTACTGTTCCAGATACTGGGTCTACTGCTGCAATCACTGCGGCTACTAAACTTCAGGCCAAGTGGAGAAGGAAGAATAACATTTGCAGATTGCTTATCCTGAATGCTATGGAGGATTCTCTAGCAGAATCCTACAGTAAGAAACCAATTGCCAGAGACATATGGGAGTCTCTGGAAAAACTGTACGAAGAAGACAAGAACAGGAGCAAGATATTTGTGGTTGAAAAATATCACAAATGGCTCTTTGAGGATGAGAAGTCCATGCTGCCGCAGGTAAAAGAATTTCTGAAGCTGCGACAGAAGTTGGAAGACGAGGCGATGCCCCTCCCTGACAAGTTTTTTATTGGAGGGATTGTCTCAAAGCTCCCCGCTGGGTGGAGTAAGTTCTATGCAAACATGCATAGGAAGAAGTTAAAGATCAGCCTTGAAGATCTCTTACAAGAAATCTATGTTGAGGACCAGATGTGGACTCAACTGAAGGTGGACACACTGTCCAAGCAATTGGCTAACGCCAATTTGGTTCATACCAAGGAACCAAGGGGAAAGCAGGCGGCTTCCCACAGCAAGAAGAAGGACCCTAACAATCTGAACGTGAAGGGGTCTTCCTTAAAGCGAAAGAAGGCAAAGTCACAGATGCCTTGTTTCAAGTGTGGCAAGAAGGGCCACTTCAAGAATGAATGCAAAGCAAAGACCAAGCAATCAGAGCAAGGAGAGCCTAGTAAGGTATCTATGATCACTGACGTTGTTGCTATGATTGCCCAGGTTGATGCCGTAAGGACTGACTCTGACTGGTGGGTAGACACTGGAGCCTCCTGCCATGTCTGCTCCAGTAAGGAGTGGTTCACCACCTACACCCCTACTTCTGAAGTGGTTATGATGGCGAACCAGGCACAAGCTGAAGTGCTCGGGATCGGGATGGTGGTGTTGAAGCTGACTTCGGGGAAGTCTCTGACGCTTCAAGGCGTGAAGCACGTACCTGCTATCGCCAAGAACCTGATCTCGGGAGGCCTACTCTGCAATGCAGGCCTCAGATGGACATCAATGTTGGCCAGATGGTGATGTCTATCAAGGGAACATATTTCGGGAAAGCTTTTTATACCTAAGGAATGTTCAAAATTCAGCTTGTAAATCAGTCCAATGTAATTAATGTGATTAATGAAATCACTCCTGCTTATACTCTTGAGTTGTGGCATAATAGGCTAGGACATGTTCATTGTAAACGAATAAACAGAATGTCTAGTCTAGGACTTATCTCCAAATGTGGGGGTAAGGTAGAGAAATGTGAAGTTTGTGCTCAAACAAAGATCACAAGGAAACCCTTTCCTCAGGTTAATCGAAGTACAGATCTTCTGGAGTTGGTACACTCCGATATCTGTGACTTCAAACAGTTCTCTACAAAGGCCAGGATGAAGTATTTCATAACCTTCATCGATGACTTCTCAAAGTATGCGTTCGTCTACTTGCTGAAGGCTAAAGACGAAGCATTTGAGAAGTTCAAGGAGTTCAGAGCCGAAGCTGAGCGGCAGACTGGACAACAACTCAAAAGGATAAGAAGTGATCGAGGTGGGGAGTACAGGTCTCATGAATTCGCATCGTTCTGCAAAGAACATGGAATTGTCAATGAGACTACGGCTCCGTACTCTCCTCAATCAAACGGAGTAGCTAAGAGGAAGAACAGGACGTTGACAGAAATGATAAACTCAATGTTGTTGACTGCTGGCCTTCCTAAGTGCTACTGGGGAGAAGCTGCATTGACGGCCACTTTTATTCTAAATAGAGTGCCTCATGCAACTTCAGACGTTACTCCTCATGAACTCTGGTTCAAGGTCAGACCTAACTTGAATGTCATTCGAGTGTGGGGGTGTCTGGCGTATGTCAAGCTTCCAGATCGGAAGATTCAGAAGCTTGGGACAAGGACTACAAAGACGATCTTCTTGGGGTATGCCGAAAAGAGTGATGCTCGAAGATTTCTTGATATCGAGTCAAATCATATCATTGAATCTCGCGATGCAGAATATTTTGAAGACAAATTTGCAAGGCACAAGAATATTGTTCTTTCGGATGTTCCGGAGAATAATGAGGGTGCACAAGAAACTGAAGTCTTCAATGAAGATGTGGTCCAAGAAGATGTTGAAACAACGGTTGAACCAGAACAAGCTGAGCCGTCAGCTAAACGTGTGAGGAGGCCGAAGGACTTCGGAAGTGACTTTGTCACCTATCATGTGGAAGCAGATCCGCTTACCTATGATGAGGCGATGAAGACCAGAGACACGGTTTTCTGGAAGGAGGCGATTGACAATGAGATTGATTCCATCACCTCAAATAACACTTGGGTGTTGGTTGATCTTCCTGAAGGAGCGAAACCCATCGGATGCAAATGGATCTTCAAGAAGAAGATAAAAGCAGACGGAACTATTGACAAGTTCAAGGCTAGGTTGGTAGCCAAGGGGTTCTCTCAGAAGCAGGGTATTGACTATTTTGACACGTATGCTCCAGTAGCCCGGATGACCACCATCAGAATGTTGATTGCTCTCGCAGCAATATATAAGATGGTGATACATCAGATGGATGTGAATACGACTTTCCTAAATGGTGAGCTGACCGAAGAGATTTACATGCAACAGCCAGAGGAATTTGTCATCAGGGGTCTTGAAGACAAAGTCTGCAAGTTGGTGAAATCCTTGTACGGTCTTAAACAAGCTCCCAAGATGTGGCATGAGAAATTTGACAAAGTGATTATGTCAAATGGCTACATGATCAGCGATACGGATAAGTGTGTTTACACGAAGTTCGCTGATGGAAGAGGTGTGATCGTTTGTCTGTACGTGGACGACATGCTTATCCTAGGTACGGATATTAGCTGTGTCACGGAGACAAAGAAATTCATCTCAAGCAAGTTCAGTATGAAGGACTTGGGGGAAGCTGATGTGATCTTAGGGATCAAAATCATCCGGACAGACACTGGACTAGCGCTGTCACAGTCTCATTATATTGAGAAAATGATCACTCGTTATGGGTATCGAGATCTTCCGGGGATCGATACGCCGTACAGGTGTGATCTGAAGCTGAAGCCTAATTCAGGGGAAAGCGTCAGGCAGCTGGAGTATGCAAGCGTAATCGAAAGTTTGATGTATGCTACTACTGCCACAAGGCCTGACATAGCTTTCGCCGTGGGAATGCTGAGTCGTTTCACGAGCGACCCAGGTGCTGAACACTGGAAAGCTGTGAAACGGGTTATGAGATATCTCAAGAAGACTCAGACATATGCACTGTACTACAGCGGAGATCCGCCGGTAGTGGAAGGCTTCAGTGATGCCAGCTGGTGCTCAGAGGTGGAAAGCGAGAGGTCCACAGGTGGATTCATTTTCACAATGGGTGGAGCTGCTATATCGTGGAAGTCGAAGAAGCAGACTATGCTCTTGCGGTCATCCATGGAATCTGAGTTCTTTGCACTTGATACCGCAGCCGAGGAAGCAGAATGGCTTCGGGAGCTCATGTATGATCTTCCAGTGGTTGGGACGCAAATACCGACGATACCGATATACTGCGACAACCAGGCGACTGCGACGGTGGCATCAAATGACCTCTTCAATAGAAAGAAGAGGACCGTGCGGTTGAAGCACAGGGCAGTACACGATCTTATCAAGAGAGGTGTTATTGCAGTGATTGATGTTCGGAGTCAGAAGAACCTGGCGGATCCGTTCACCAAGGGCCTCAAGCGACAGCTGGTCGATGACACAGCTTGTAAAATGGGCTTGAAGGCATTCTGATATTGTATTATTGTATTCCTACCATAAAGTTTTATGCTATTAGTTCAAAGATTTATCTACTAGGCATCTAGCTTCTGGTTCAAGGGAGGACCACTAATCGGAAGAATATCAGGAACGGTGGGTACATGTTCTATTGGACATAGAGAGGTTACGGACCTATAACCACTGTTGTCTACTGTTGTTTTCTGCGAAAAACGGTTCCTGTGGGAAGGTTGGCTTAATTGCCTTAATGGGTTCTCAGGCAAAGTGAATGACTGGTGTGCTTTACATGAAGCACGGTAGAGCAGCACTACAAGGAGTGAAACTCCATGCTACAGTGGGGTGACTCCACAATGAGGTTCCTATATGTGGGGTGCTGCCCAATAATAGGATAAAGCCTCGGCTTTGCAGGCCAAGTCACAGCGGCGTAGCACCGCAAATAGGCAGTTAGCCAAATGCTGTATGATAAAAATAAAGAGGGGTGTAGTCAGCACTACAAAGAGGAGGAGTTCCTTATGTTACAGTGGCACGACACCATGATGAGGTACCCGGTTAGGGATAAAGCCTCGGCCTTGCAAGCCATGTCGTTGCGACGTAACACCGCAAGGGAGCCTAAGGCTTCATGCTGGGTAGTTTGGCACTACAAAGAGGCAGTTGCCTCATGCTACAGTAGTATGACACTACAAAGGTTCCCAGATATGGGGTGATTCCCAGAGAGGGGTAATGCCTTGGCTATAAGCCATGTCATAGCGGCGTAGCACCGCAAGGGAAGCGCAAAGCGCTTCATGCCATGTCTCTTTATAATGAACTCACCTATAGTGTATGGACAAAGAGATATCAGGCCGTCTCTTGAGGGTAAACTTGTAGACGCCCAAAATTATACACTGAAACCAGGCTAGCACAGGGCCTTTAATGTGTAGCCAGAAGCACACGTAACTACATTATGCGGGTGGAAAGAATTTCATCTATGATGCAGAATTCAAGGCTTAGTCCATTCTTGTATTATAGTCTGTTGTTTAACCCACGCGGAAAGATTCAAGTCGTAAGCGACATCTCTCCTAATGCATGATGGACAGTTACTATGGGTAACACTTATACCCATATATATAGAGATATGTGGGGGATTGTTGGAGTTTGGTCTTTTCATAAGTGAATTTTAGTCCCACATCGCTAGACCAAAGGAGTTGTATCTCTATATAATAGCTTTCCTATTTTAGAGATACACATGTGGTGTGGAGGTGCACATGGGTGTGTCATGTAGGGTTATTTTTCTAATGGGAAAAAGGCTAAATCAACAATAAAAGCATTCATGCTTTTTGCTCTTGGGAAATTCATTTCCATGGGAGCTAAGCCCCGTAGGGGCTTAGCGACTCGGACACGGACTCGGACTCGAACTTGGGCTCATGGGCTCATGAGGCGTAATGTGGCATTTTGTTGGCGCACTTTGCACTTAGCACGTCAGCATCGTCGCTAGGCGCATAGTGCGCACTTGCGCAGCCACATTGCGCAAGCCCAGTTGCGCTGACCAGTTGCGCATGCCCAGGTGCGCAAGCCCAGTTGAGCTGCCCAGGTGCGCGCCCAGGTTGCGCTCAGGTTGCGCTGGGTTGCGCTGGGTTGCGCTGGATTGCGCTGGTTGCGCAGTGTGCGTAGTGCATGCAATGCGCGCAGTGTGCGCAGTTCAGTGCGCGCTCGGTCGCGCAAAGTGCAAGGAGCGCTGGGTGTGCGCAGTTGGCAGCAGAACGTGCGTTTGCATGTTCTGGGCGGTTCTGGGCGGTTGCTACATGTTCGGGGTGCTTATTACCACGTCCCTAACTTTGTGGCAACCGTCCAGTTGTTCCAGGGCCTATATAAGGCATCCTCTCTCTCAAGGCTCATTACAGAATAGAAAGAGAAGCCACCAGAAAGTTTACGAAGTGTTCTTTAGCACAAGTAAACAGAGATTTCAGACGTGTTCTTTAATACAGTTCTGATCTGCAGCCTTCGAGAGAGAGAGAGGAAAGGCGCCGCACCAGCGTTGCTTTTGCACGGGAGTTCGTGTCCATCCGAGGAGTCAGAAGAGCAGGAGTGTTCCAAGTTCTCCGACGAACTTGCTGGTTCCTGGAAGCTGTTCGTGTAGGGCGAATAAAGCTTTGAGCAACGGTGATCATTCACCCCATCAGGAGTTCTTCCATCTTTCGCCAGTCACCTTCTTCGTTGCTGCCATTAACTCTGATTGTATCTTCTTTTTAGAAGTACTACGATCTGATTGCTGTGATTACGAAATCTTTTTAGATTCTCGTAATATCATAACGATATCTTTTTAGATCTTCGTTATACTTGCGCAACCTTCCTAGAAGTGTTGCGTTGGAACATTGTTTTTACAATTGTTTCATACTCTCAGTTTTCCATCGAAAAATTGTGCCCCGGCACTAACAAAAATGAGTGATAAAGGGATTGCTGAAGACGAGAAGACGAACCAATGAAAAACTTCTCAAAACAATCTCTTCAAATCATCCTCAGAAACATTGAATCACCTCTCCTTAAAAATTGCACATAGAAAATTCTCCCCTTAGATCGCCATGCATCAGGAAAAATGTTAGAAAACTCTTATTTAAACCACCTCAATTCCGAAATAACATTGATGTTGATCAAGATCCAGTAGTGTTGATAAAACATCGGAATTGGATTTTCATTCCCGATAACCGTATGCGGCAGTATATCGTCGGTTTACTTCCATACCTTTTGGAGCAACAGCAGCAACAACGGTGTACGGTGGTTCTAAAAAAAAATTCTAAAACCCCAAAAGATGGAAGTCTCCAACTGGAAGTGCCTTGAAGATAACGAATGATCCATTTGACCGCGCCCTCCAATGTATCATTCTCGGATTGAAAAGATACCTGCTAACCGTACCAACTGCGTAAGCAACATTTGGCCTTGTACACACCTTGACATATATGAGACTCCCCATTGTTAGAGCATAAGAAACTCGTTCAATATCTTCATTTCGTCCTCGGTCGATGGACATTGCTCAGTAACAAGCCTAAAGTGAGCTGCAATGGGGGTGTTGGGGGGGGGGGGGGGGGGGATACTCACTTTCTTTGACCCATTCCCAAAACGCTTTAAGTAGCCGGTTAATGTACTTCCCCTACGACAAATAAAGCAACTTGGGCTTTCTCGCTCAGTTGACCTCCATCACAAGAATAGTCTTCATTGTGTCCATATCCTTCATAGAGAAGGTCACGACAGTTGGTGCTTGAACTCTAATATCCTAGCGGCATTTACATCCACCACCAACATATCATCCATATAGAGAAGTAAAATGAAAAAAAATCTTTCTCGACAAAAAATTTCATGAAAACACATTGGCCCAACGTCGTACGAGCATAATCATGCTCCCCCATAAACGACTCGAAGCTTTTGTACCACTGTCGTGGAGCTTGCTTCAGACCATAATTTTTTTTCAACAGGCTGACTAAATGTGACTTGCTCTTTTGACAGAAATCCTTGGGTTGCTCCATGTATAATTCCTTCTCTAAATTACCGTGGATGAACGACACCTTGACATTCATCTACTCGATCTCCAAATCGAAGCTTGATGCTAAATTAAGCACAACCCGGATAGATAACAACTTGATGACCGGCAAAAAAAATTTATTGAGATTCACACCCTTTCGCGGACTGTAGCCCTTGACTACCAGCCTCGTCTTGCATCGAGGGTGAGTAGCATCTTTTGTTTATTCAACTCCGAACATCCATTGAGTTTCCAAAGATTACTTGTCCTTTGACAACCGCACTAGCTCATAAGTGAAATTTTTCAGCAAAGACCTCCTCTTCTCCTGATATGTATCAACCCATGTATATGTTCATCATATATCGCTGTTGTGGCACAGCGGAAATAAACCCAAGAAACTCAGAGAAAATTTACAACCACAAAGACAATGATTTACGTGGTTCGGCCAAGATACCTACTTTCACAAACAAGGGTGATTTAATTCCACTATAAAGAAGAAAATGAATTACAATAGCTCTCAACACTTCTCTCCTTGCACTCAAGAATTCTCTATCACAAAGATAAAAAAAATCTCTCAAATTTTTTTGTGTTGAACTTATTCAACAACTTTAGCTCACTTGTGTTGAACTTATTCAACAACTTGAGCACACAATGAGATGTATCAAGGAGAACCTATAGACCCCTTTATATAGCATAGAAATCCAATCCTATGTAGGCTAAAAAAATATAATCCTAATCCAATGTAGGATTACCACATATATGGTCAAATCCAATCTTGTATATGATTACCATATATATGGTCAAAAAAGATCATGAGCCTATTTTTGGACAATTTCCTTCATATCTCCACCTCGGCAAGATTTTGCTACAAAATTGAGCCAACACTTCTCCACTGCATAGCTTCACCAAATCAACCACTCGTCAAGTCCGCCCCTAAGGGCTCTCAAGCAATTGGTAGGACTTGTAGCAAGTCCAAGCAATGTTGGAACTTAGCTCCAGGAACAACCTTAGTCAACATATCAGCGGGGTTGTCCTTGGTATGCACCTTTTCAAGTGCAATATCACCGTCTTCTACAACATCGCTTCTGCTAAACTTTCAAACTCTCCCTGCTAGTTATTAGCATGTACCCATCTAACGAGTACCTCGTGGATGATCAACGCTCTCTCATACTCCTTTTCAATGGAACCTCTGGTGTTGTTGTTCACCGACAGCCTCATTCCCTTCAAGAGTACCTCCTCGGCATGCTCATCCTCCTGAGGGGCACCTTAATCAACATCAGTAAGCTAATGACAAAGGTTGGGAGCAACTCCATGTATTAGCTCCCTTGTATGAATCACTGCAGTGTCCTTGTGGAAATTACTCGAAGCGAAATGATTCTAATCCAGACAAATCCTCAGCTTCAAAAGACATCTTGAAATCTTGAATGTAGGTCATGGTCTAATCCTCGACGAATATCATGTCTCGGCTTCTAACGAACTTTCTTTCCACTAGGTAGTAGAGTATATATCAGACCTCAATTGAGGCTCTAAATATTGTTGCTTATATTATTAATTTGTCGCCTACTACTCATTTATAGGGTGATGTGCCTTACAAAGTTTGGTACAAAAAGGAGTTGTACTTCTCTTTCTTCCAAGCGAAGTAGTTCTGTTTGATGTGGCCCTTCTTGCCACAATGGTAAGATTCAGGTCCTCACACCGATCCATGGACTACTATCTACTCTTGTCCCTGCCACCCTACAAACCCTTGCTTTTACTCCTCTCTAGGCTTTCTGAAACAAGCGCCTATAAAGAAAATGTAGATTAAGTTCCTTGATATTTTCTCCGTATTTCTTTTAACACCCCTCTCTTGGCAAATTACAAACTAACGACATCTTGTGAAGCAAAAACGATCATGGATACTAGTACGGTCTTCCACGAGTTTGACAAAGTACCCAACAACTAAAGACCATCTACCTCATCGTCGAACTTTATTCTCATTAAGGATAATTGGTCAATCACGAACTGGAACTCACTCAAGTGATCTTTAATGGATGAACTATCCTTGTACCTAAGACTCATCATTTGTCGGATCAGGAACAACTAATTTACCTCGACCTTTTTCACATACAAGAATTCCAGGTTCTCCTACGTCTTTCGTGCTCAATATTGACAATATGATTATACACATTCTCGTCCATAAACTGCTTGATATACCTACACACTTTTATGCTCGAAATTTTAATCCACATCAAATTTCTCATTGGACTTCTCGAAAACAAATACCAGCAAATACAACTTCTTGACAAACAATAAATCTTTATCTTTGCTCCGCCAATAGTGATAGTTGAAATGTTGAAATCATTCAGGTTTATCATGCGTACTGACTTCACATCCATTTTTTCTACCCGGTTTGATTGCTAACTATCTATTACCTTGCAACCACAAGCTCTAATACCACTTTGTTTGGAACGAACGCGAAGAACGTTCCCCAAACCTGAAGAACTTGTTGAGGACCAAAGAAAAGGCACAACCCAAAAACTATTCCAAAATTCAAAATCACACAAAACATAATGTAAAAACAATGATATATACGTGAAAAACCATGAGGAAAAAGACTACGGGACGGTCGGAGTTCAACCCAAAAAATCCTCCATTAATAAAATAAAGAATTACAACTCCTTACAAACTTTTCCATTGATCCACACGGACCACCGCAATACATCAAATAAATAGAAATAGATTACAATGAGTAATAAAATGATTGCCAAAAGATGAGAAGACGAGGAAGGGTCAATAAAGAACTCCTCGAGACGATCTCTCTTCAAATCAACCTCAGAAACTGCGAATCACCTCTTCCTCTCCTTGAAAATTGCATCTTAGAGAATTCTCTAATCTCAGATTATTATGCATTGGGAATGTGATTAGGAAACTCCAATTTAAACCACCTTAATCGTGAAATAAACTGCACTGTTCACGATCCAATGCTGTCAATAAAATACTTGAATTGGACCTTCAACCCTGACAACGGTATACCGCCGGTCTACCGTCGGACCATTCTGGAGCAACTACAACGGTATACCGCCAGGATGTTATGGAACGAAATATGTCATTTGCACCATACTTGTGGTAAACCGACAGTGTACCGTTGACCCTCAGTGTACCATCCCCTATGATATTCTGATACGTGCTCAAATTGAGCCACCTCTATCACCATTGACCAAGCTTATCCGACACACGGATAACGCTTATCGCACTCCAGGATATTCTCCATATGGGTTGGAAACCCTACCAAACACCAACACAAATTTGACCATGATAATTATCTTTCTGAGTGTTTCCATCACCACAAAGAAAGCAGGGTACAGTAGTACAAGGAAAGATTTGCAAACTGGCACCTATAGAACAACCAAAGATGCCATGGACAAATTATTATTGGTTGGAACAAACCTTGGCCTAGGAACGCCTACCTGCCATAAAAGATGATGTGTACTGTGTTGGAAATTGGAATCACCCTCACTCAGACAAACTCTCTCGCGTAGGCTGTGTACCAACAGATGCCATGATAAATTATTTCTACTTGTTGGAAATCTAGTAGGTCTCCACCATAATTGGAGAATCCAAGAGTGACATTTTGCAGTTTATAGGATAAAACTCCAGCAAAAAATAGCAAGATGCGCCTGCTGAAGAGAACACTGGATTTTATATGACTTGTGCTAGGTCTCTTTATCTAATACATTTAATACATCATTAATATGGAAATCAATAGAAAACCACATTGACTCGTTTAACTAGTAACGAACTCCAATGACGAAATCCCCTGTTAATTACTGGATTATAATAAAGGAAAATGCTAAGTTTACTAGCAAATTCTTACAACCTTCTTACAACCTCGCTCACCCACCCCTTACACATGGGTCCCACCGGATCCCACCACCCCCTGCTACATGGGCTCCACCCGACCCCACCACTTACTCCCCTCCTCCAATCGAAGCCCGACACTTGGCGGGTTGTAGGAAGGTTGTAAGCATTGGTTGTAGGCACAACAAAGCTCTATAATAAAACAAGCTAAAAGTGCAATAAAACAGGATATGGTTGTTAAACCATGAAACTATATGATGGAAAGCACAAGCAGGAAAGATCATGGACATCTTGGTATAGTTCCCCTAGTATAGGTTATACCGGCAACAGATAGTTTGGTGTCAAAGGTGGCTGAAATGCTGTAGGAATGGTCACAAGAACCTCATCAATATGCTCATTGTGTGATACATGGTGACATCAGTTAGAGCCATAGAGCACTCAATTATGATCGTTGCAAAAATGAATATATAGATATATGTTGCACAATCAAACCACTAAACACTAAGAAACGGCCAAGAAATAAAGCAACAGAAAATACCTTTGTGAGTTAAGAGGGGGGAATATCCTGCCACACGCTTGTCCAAGGCAGCGGGACTAGAATAACCCCTTAGTTCTCTTGTGTTTATTTTTCAATCAAATATTTGAGGCATAATGAAAGATTTTCTAGGAAGTGAATTGTGTTGCATATAAAATCTTAAGCATTAAGAAAATCTCCTAACGCTCACCACCACCACAACAACAGAGAGCCTTTATTGCAATGTTTTGGGGTCTTGCCATGGAACGCTAATAAAATTTGAAATACAAGAACATGACCCCAGCTCACCCTGCAGCCTTTGCAGGACATTATTCTCTCAACCCATTCGGCGGCAGCATCAAAGGGAAGCTCCACAATGATTCATAACCACTTATCTGGTTAAATCATCTCTGGTTAAATAAAGGATATTTCTAATAGAAACTACCAGGTCTAGTAAAATAAACATAGCTTATTCACCGTCTGTGCTGATGCAATACAAGTTTTAACAGGAAGTTTAAGTTGATGGAGGAAAAACCAGTACTCAGGAACACAATATTGAAATTTATGAAATAATCATTTCTGATTTTTGGCTAATGTTAGATATTTCTGAGAGGTGGAACAGTTGAGAGTAAATAAGGGACTTTAGTCCCACATCGGTTAGATGTAATATGAAGAGGGGTTGGACCCTCTATAAGTAGTAGGCAGTAGCCCTCAATAATATTATCTGAGATATTAGACTCATTTCAACTTGGTATCAGAGCCGAGTTCTCCATCCTCTCCTCCAAACCCTAGCCGCCCTCCCTACCCACCTCCACAGCCGCCACCCTCCTCCACGCCGCTGCCATACTCTAAACCCTAACCCTCCAGCGCCGCCCCCTCCCCTCCAGCGCCGCCCCCCTCCAGCGCCCGCCCCTCCCCTCCAGCGCCGCCCCCCTCCCTTTACTGCTGCTCCAGCAGCCCTTTTTAGGATTTTTTTCGCTGTTCTGAAAAAAAAAAACAAAAACAAAAAAACAAAAAACAAAAAACAGATTTCCTTCTCTTTAGAAGATATCTGTAGTTGCCTCGAGAATCAGAGTTCCTTCTCTTTAGAAGATCTCTAAAACTCAGATTTTCTTTAGAAGATTTCTGATTGTTGCCTTCGAGAATCAGTACCTTCTTTTTAGAAGCTCTACTACGAATACGAAATCTCTTTAGATTTTCGTATCTCAGAAACGTTGTCTTTACAATCGTTTCTGCACGGCTGGTATACCTCTGGCTTGTCTCATGCAAGGAGGCACAACTACGTTGGTTATCCTTGAGCCGTCCGAACGCGTTATCATGACGCGGTTCTAGTTGGTCGTATAAACTACGACATATCAGTGAGGGATCTCGTTTTGTTGTTTCCCCCCGATAGCTGACTAAGACGAAGACGACTCACAAGAAGACGACTCAGGAAACAACAACACGTCACTGATTGCAGTTGAAGAAGTCATGGATTCCATCTATGGAAAGTTGACAGCAGAAGAAATGAAGGCCCTGGTCGAGGATCTCCTAACCAAGAGATTACCGGAGGCAACCCCACGCGTGACCCATACTGATGTGGATCCGTCACCGTACAAAATGGAGAAGTTAGACAAGCTGGAGACGAAGTTGGAAGGCACGACCAACTGCTTGAAATGGTTGCGGCAGGCGATGCGGACGCTGAAGGGACGTGGCTTGGTTGGTTATGTAGATGGCCACACCAAGGCCCCTGTCGATCACTTCTCGAAGGAGTTTGCTGTATGGGACATTGTCAACAATGTCGTGGCTGGTTGGTTGACAGCCTCTTTGACCGACCAAGTGTCGGATAACGTTGAAGCAATGGAGGGAGCTGCTGATATCTGGAGAACATTGAAAGACATGTACTCCGATTCGGGTAACCCCATGCGAGTCTTCCAACTGCAGGATGAGCTCGATCGGGTAATCCAAGACGATCGTACCATCTCTGAGTACGCTGCCTTGTTGAAGAAGTACTGGTCTGATCTTGACCATTATGATCTTCTTGGCATGGAGGATGCTCAGGTTGAACCGGCTTTTGCGAAACATTTCCAGAAATTTCTGGATTATATCTCGCGGCAACGGATGATGAAGTTTTTGAAGGGGCTCAACCCTGCATTTGAGCAACGGAGGAATGTACTTCTCGCACAACCGCAGCTGCCGACATTAGAAGACGCCATAGCTGCCATGGCACAAGAAGAAGCACGGTTGAAGCTGATGCCTACCAAGGGTATCTCCTAGGGGGAGCAGGCCGGAGTTGACACATCTGCTCTTGCCACTTTCACACAACCTCCTTCTACGGGAGGCGTTTGCCACAACTGTGGTGACACAGGGCATTACATCCGCTTTTGTCCAAAATCGACACGGACTCCCTCGAATGGTCGGGGCCGTGGTCGCGGTGGACGACGAGGTGGTCGAGGCAGCTACAGTGGTGGAAGGGGCACTTACTCTGGAGGCAACAAGGCGCATCTGGCGGATGAAGGTGGGGACAATCAGCTGGCGGACATCACTCCATTTGAGAGAGAAGTTCTCGAGAAGATGCGCGGCTCAAAGCTTGGTTCTGGTGAACGACAAGTCATTCCTGGGGCGCCGTTCACTACAGGAGATTACTGCACTTACTTCTCCCAAACCAGTGCCGGTATACCTCCGCGTACTCTTGCATCTGTCTCTCAGCCAGCTTGGATTATGGACTCTGGGGCATCTTGCCATGTCACGGGGTCCCGAGGTGAGTTCCGGGAATACTTTACTCTAACGCCGTCAGAAAGCATTCAGACTGCTGATGGTACCTCCAGGCCTGTTACGGGTAAAGGCACTGTTGATTGCACTCCTTCCATCACTCTATCTAATGTCTTACATGTTCCTTCCTTTCCTGTCAATCTTATATCCATTAGCGCCATTATCCTTGATCTAAACTGTATTGTTTCCTTTGATATTCCTAAGGTAAGTTTTCAGGAGAAGGGAATGGGGAGACGACTAGGCACTGGCACATGACATAAGGGTCTATGGTACTTGGACAGGAATGGTCTGGATAGAGCACTGGCATCTTTGGTTGCAGACGCACAACCGGAAGTCCGAAGTCGAAGTGTCGAAGTCGAGCTGCTCCTCCACCATCAGCGTGTATGACATTCTTCTTTTCCCGTTATTAGTCGACTGTATCCGTCCTTATATCAAAAAGCAAATAAAGAGTTGTTAGTTTGTGATGCTTGTTAGTTGGGGAAACATACCAGAAGCTCCTATGTGAGTTCTGGGCATCGATGTTCTGCTGCTTTTGATATGATTCATTCCGATGTGTGGGGCCCTTGTCCTACAAACGGTGTTAACGGTTATAGATGGTTTGTTACTTTTATTGACTGCTCTACCCGCGTAACGTGGGTCTACCTGCTGAAGTATAAAAGTGATGTTTTTGAGGCATTTCAAAGCCTCCATCAACGGGTAAAGACACAGTATAATGCTCGTGTTAAGTGTTTCCGGTCGGATAATGGGACGGAATATACCCATAAGAGGTTTGCTGCGTATTTATCCTCTCATGGTATACTGCATCAAACCTCTTGTGCATATACACCGGCTCAAAATGGTGTTGCCGAACGAAAGAATAGGCACCTGCTGGAGGTAGCTCGGACAATGATGCTGGCTATGAATGTCCCTAAATTTTTGTGGGGGCAGGCTGTCTTGACAGCCTCTTATCTCATCAACAGGATGCCCTCTCAATTACTGGACTGGAAGACGCCTTTGGAAATGCTCACGGGGACAACTGCGTACACCATTCCTCCGAAAGTATTTGGTTGCGTATGCTTCGTCCACGATAACAGGCCTGGCGTTGGTAAGCTGGATCCTCGAGCAGTTAAGTGTGTCTTTGTTGGGTACACCGGGACACAGAAGGGTTACGTATGCTGGAGCCCGGTTGAACGGAAGCTGTTTGTAAGCATGGACGTTACATTCAGAGAGCTGGAACCTTATTATGGTTCGGACGAAGGTTCTGCGTTTGGAAACACGCCTCACACAGCGGGTGTTGGACGTGAGGGGGAGGTAGTACGCCCAAACGTAGTTGTCGGATCGGTACCTTGTCCTGTCGTGACACACTGGAAGAAAGGGGGAGAAAGCATCAATGATACTGATACGGAGGATGACGAAGACAATACGTACATTACGCATGGGGAGAAGCAGACAAGGGAAAAGGAGCTCTAAGTTTACAGAAGAAGACAGCAGAGGTCCAGTACTGTGCCGTGCCCTGTGCCTATAGTGCCAAGTCCCTCGTCTACTCCTGCCCCGACTCCTTAAGATGTTACTCCCGCACCGGATCGCTCGGATTCGGAAGCGGGTCTCTCCGATTCGGATGGTATGCTTTCTCTACCACCCATTGCTCCCTTAAGGAGGTCTTCTCGCATTAATGCGGAAAAGGATCCTATTCGTTATAAAGATTATGAACATGATATCGCCAACTACCTATCTTATTCTAATATTTCTCCGACTTATCAAACATTCCTCACTTCGTTAGACTCCACTTCTTTACCTAAGAATTGGCAGGAAGCAAAGAAGGACCCAAGATGGAAAGCCGCAATGATGGAAGAACTTGGGGCACTAGAGAAAAATAAAACATGGGAGCTGGTGCCATTACCTGAAGGGAAGAAAGCTGTGGGATGCAAATGGGTTTACACAGTGAAGGAGACACCAGAAGGAAAAGTTGAACGATACAAGGCGAGACTGGTTGCAAAAGGCTATACCCAGACATATGGTATCGACTATGATGAGACTTTTGTCCCAGTAGCGAAGATGAGTACCGTAAGAACGCTGGTCTCCATTGCAGCAAACTATGGGTGGAAGCTACACCAGTTAGACGTAAAGAACGCATTTCTTCATGGAGACCTACAAGAAGTATACATGGAGACTCCTCCGGGGTGCTACTCTGTGTCAGATTCAGGTGAAGGAACGTCACATGGAAAAGTGTGCAAACTGAAGAAGTCGCTGTACGGACTGAAGCAATCTCCTCGAGCCTGGTTTGACAGATTCAGAAGGGCTGTCACTGGCATGGGGTACCATCAGACAAATGCAGATCATACTGTCTTCCTCCAGCATGCAAGGGGCCACATTACTATACTTGCTGTATATGTAGATGATATAGTGATCACAGGTGACGATGTAGTTGAGATCACTAAGCTGAAGACGAAACTCGCCAAAGAGTTTGAGGTAAAGGACCTGGGAGAGATGAGATACTTTTTGGGTATCGAGGTGTGTGATGGTGAACAAGAAATTGTTCTCTCACAAAGGAAATATGCACTAGATCTGCTGAAAGAGACAGGAATGCTGGGATGCCGAGCAGCAGTCACTCCAATTGACCAGAAGTGCAAGATGGGAGCAGAAGCAGGAAAGCCTGTTAATCGCGAAAGGTATCAAAGGCTAGTAGGCAGACTGATTTATCTAGGGCATACTCGCCCTGATATCTCATTTGCAGTAAGTGTTGTAAGCCGCTATATGCATGATCCAAGAACGGGTCATATGGATGCAGTATTTCAGATTCTAAGATATCTGAAAGGGACGCCGGAAAAAGGACTGTGGTTCAAGAAGAATAGATGCACAGATGTTGAGGGATACTGCGATGCAGACTGGGCAAGCTGCATAGACGACAGAAGGTCTACCACAGGGTACTGTGTTTTTGTAGGAGGAAACATGGTTTCATGGAGAAGCAAGAAACAGTCAGTGGTAGCACGGTCGACAGCTGAAGCAGAATACAGAGCAATGGCTCTAGGAGTATCAGAATTGCTATGGGTAAAGGCGCTGCTGACAGAGTTTAAGCTAGACAAGGGGACACCATTACACCTT
The DNA here is from genome assembly GCA_029216955.1 of Iris pallida. Lineage (NCBI taxonomy): Eukaryota > Viridiplantae > Streptophyta > Magnoliopsida > Asparagales > Iridaceae > Iris > Iris pallida. Next base: position 835,019 of record JANAVB010022597.1, on the reverse strand, counting down.
CTGAGCGATAGTCAAGCTGCGATAAGTATAGCGAACAATCCGGTTCAGCACGACAGAACGAAGCACATCGAGATCGATCGATTCTTCATCAAGGAAAAGCTGGAACAAGGGATACTGAAGATTGACTATGTTCGCTCAGAAGAACAAGTGGCAGACTGTCTGACAAAGGGTCTTAGTTCATTGAGTCTGTCAAAGCTATGTAACAAGATGGGGATGATTAATATCTATCGCCCATCTTGAGGGGGAGTGTTGAGAGTAAATAAGGGACTTTAGTCCCACATCGGTTAGATGTAATATGAAGAAGGGTTGGACCCTCTATAAGTAGTAGACAGTAGCCCTCAATAATATTATCTGAGATATTAGACTCATTTCAACTGGAACAATGTCCTACATCTGAAAATGAGGAATGCTTCAACATCAGTCGCAGAAAACTACTACTGTTCTATGAGTTACAGTTTTCTGCCAAGGTCAAGCCGAAAATTTGCACCTTGATACCCAGGAGGATAGGTATATAAAAGGATCTGTTGAAGTTCACAGAAAAATTTGGACTTTTTAGAATGTCTGGGCACCAAAAACAAAAGAAAGACTAGCAAACATGACAGGTATTCTGCAGAACGAAGAGCAGAGAGCCACATACATGATGTGCTAAACAGATAAAGGAAATAACCTGAAGACTGTAAAAGCTTCATCTTGCCAATTATTCATCTCACTCAAGCAATCTCTTTCTCTCCAAATCAACCATAAAACTCTGAATCCTTCTTCCTCTCCTTAGGAAGCTGCACCAATGACCTTTTTGTTATGTATAGGGATTAGGATTAGGATTAGGAAATCCCTATTTAAACCACCCATAATCTCGAAATAACTTGGACCATTGATCACGATCCGGCGCTGATTAAAAAACACCCGATTTGGGTCTTCAACCCCCGACACGTTAATATATCCTGTCAAATCATTGCCGAAGGATATGTATCCTTTATTTTTCACTAATAGGATTGCAAATAGTATAGCATCTCTGATCATATGTCGTGAGCAATCACTATCGAGCAGGGCCGGCCCTGAGCTCATGGGGTCCAAGGCGAACTTTCAAAATGGGGCCCTCATACATAATGTAAAAAAAAAAATTAAAAATAAAATAAAACAAAGGTAAATTATAAAAAAATGTCATCACTAAGAATTGAACTAAGAACCTCAAATATAAGAGCCAAACATAGTAACCACTACATCATAATTGATTTGTGTTAAGTAGGGCCCATGAAACATACTAGATCTATTTTAGATACAAAAATATTAATATACTTATATTTAAAATAATTTTTTTGGGCCCTCCCGAATCCATGGGTCCTGGACGGTCTTGTTTGCGTCCTGGGCCAGGGCCGGCCCTGCTATCGAGAATCTACTTGCTTCTGACATAAGAGGGATGGCACACCTATAACACGAGTTGAAGATGTAACCTTCGATACCCACATCTTTGTGGGTCCTTCATGGTTAGTCTTAGGTGTCCATTTTATAGGATTTTATGTTATCATGTCTTCTAATATGACATTGATAAGAGATATGACCAATCATTCCGCAATAATAGCATGTAGTATGAATTCTTGCACCAAAAGTAGAGAGATGTTCATTATGAGTAAAATGTGAGTGATATCTTCTTAGGTGAGTCCTAGCATGTGAATGTCTATAGTAGAATGCATAGTTTTGGAAACATTTAGCTTTGTTTACCTTTCTCGTGTGTGGTCTTCTATGCTTATTATTGTGTTGTGCATCGTGTCATTTATCATAAAATCTATTATTTGTGGCATAGTTGGTTTTTTTCATGAGAATACATATTCTTGTTAGCCATACCAATTCTAAATTCTTATTAGTGAGAAGAACATTGTATTTAGCGGTCATTATTTCTTCCCTTTGAGTTGCTATAAGAGCTTTCCTCCTAGCAATGTCATATCACTCATTTAGATTTAAATATTCAACTTCCCTCTTTTTCAAGTCTACTGGTGCTTCATACAATTTTAATTTTATGGAAGTGATATCATCAATGTCTCACGCAAGAGTTTTTTTTTTTAGATCATTTAGCATGCTAGTGAATCTTTCATCTTCAAGCCTATATTTTTCTCCTTCAATTTTGGCAAGTTTGCATTTTTCGTTTAGTTTCTTACAATCATCAAAAAGATCCACAAATACACTTGCTAACTCATCATAGGTAAAGTATTATTTATTAGGTCATCTAGTACCTCATTCGAGCTATCAGCCATGAAGAAAATGTTTGCAAAATATCTTGGAGTATAATCTTAGGTGCCATTTGTGTCGTTTTCGCACCAAATACTAATATTGGCCACTTTTTTTAGGAACAGCCAGTATTTGTTTGGTCTCTCATTTCTATTGATTCCTCTTCTAAACATAGGGCAACCTCTCTTGACATGGTCGGATCTCTTGCAGTTGTAGCAAATGGGATCATCATCTTGTTGCTCCTTTTTTCGATATACTGTTGAGAACTAATAAGGGATTTAGTCCCACATTGGAAAATGTATTATGAAGAGGAGCTAGACTCCCTATAAGTAGTGGAGTAGCCAATCAATAAAACACAACAACAATTATTCTCTACATGGTATCAGAGCCATAACCACAAAAAAAAAATCCCTTTCCCAACCCGACGCACCCCCCCTCCCCTGCCCCCCCGGCAGTTCCCCCCCCCCCCCCCCCCCCGACGCCCCCCTCCCCCCGGGCAATTCACCCCCGACGCCCCCCCCCCCCCCCCCCCCCGGCAGTCCCTCCCCCCCCCCCACCCCCGACGCCCCCCTGCCCCCCCCGGCAGTTCCCTCCCCGGCGCCCCCCTGCCCCGCCCGACGCACCCCCGCTGCTGCCCCCCCCCCCCCCCCCCCCGCCGCCGCCAACGACCCCCTACTGCTGCCGACCCCCCCCCCCCTTTTTTTCAAAAAAAAAAAAAAAAACCCTAATTTGAGAGAGAGATTATGTGGACGGTTATTCGAAGACGGTTGGCTGTCAAATGCTTTATTTGCACCATCTGTTCTTAGAATTTGCCAATCATGTTACAGCCCTTAGGCAGACAAGAATTTAAATTCAACACGAGCTAACACTTGCTCGGCGGCTAAACGCCTCAAAAGAATAATTTATAATAGAGTGGGAGAGCAAAATAAAAACCCACTCGTTGCCATGGTTGCGCCTAGTGTTCACCATCTGGCTGGAAGGCTAGGAGATCCTCGGGAGCTACTCCGAAATCTGGCCATACAAAACCAGCTGGGTCAGACCCCAGAAAGAGCAAGTGCCACATGGGAGGCTTCACTTAAGAACTAAAACTAGCATGTCAGAACTTAACAAGAATAATAAGAAGACATGAAATGTAAATAAGACAACGACGAGAGGACGAGGAACTATTCCGGAAGTCAGGTTACAATCCCTAAACCAAACAAGGACCGGGGTTGTAACCATTTGCCTGAACAGAACCGGGTCTCTAGCTATTTATTGCTAAGAGTAACGTGTAAGCAAGCATGTCCTGAGATAGCCATGTACTGGATCTAGACAAGACTAAACAGGATAGGACCCAACCAACATTCACGGCCAAGCAAAGAGTACGGCTTGATACTTAACTAACTAGGGTTATCACAAGCCTATTTACTAGCAAGATGTAACGAGATGTTCCTGCAGTCACAAGCCCTGCAGCTATCTAGGTTATCCAGGCCAGGTTATTTAAGAGTTATCAAGAATTATTATGTGACTTGGAGTGCAACACATGACAGTGTGCATAGTACTTGTTTCAAGGAGTGCCCCACATGACAGTGGACTGAAAATGTGCCCTACTCGTCGACAGGCTACAAGTCCATCAGGTGTGGCCGGGATAACGGGATCGCCTGTAACTGGAAACATCTCTCTATATGAACTACTTTGATCAATCTAGTTATTAACCTAGTCAGATTCAATATGAATCCCTGACTGTGGTAACCAGGGATGCAAGTCCTAGACATTATGTGAGACGAGACTGGTAGCTTATACGAGCACATTCAAGAACGATCACCCACGGTGTCAAGACAAGGATTACTAAGCAAGTCAAGATAGCCGTCGCAACAGCATATCAAGATTATCATGTTAGGTCACTTATCAAGATTTCATATCTTGTCAAGGGTGCGTCATGACGGACCACTATCAAGAATTATCATGGCAAGTTATTTGTCAAGAGTGCACCACGACGGGTCACTATCAAGAGTTATCATGCAAAGTCACATTGTCATGTCATATTCATGTAAATGCACTACGACGGGCCACTGCCAAGGAGTTGTTAGAGAGTGTACGTGCCATACCAAGATCGTGTTTAAGGCTCCGAAAACATGTGCAACATGGAAAATAACATTATAAGACCAGTCAAGTAAAGAGTACAAACAAGGTCACAACTCACACTAAGGACCATGGGGACAGTACGGATATTTGCAAGAGATGGCCCAAGGGGTCAATGGGGTGTCATGAAGAGCATGCACCCAAAAATGGATGTGCTGAGAGTGGCATGCGCCCAAGGCTATGCGCCTAAGAACATGCGCCAAAGGACATGCGCCAACATGTATGCGCCTAGGACTAACACATCATGTAGGGCATATGCTATGGAAGGAATGCACAAGAGAGTGCATGCGCCTATGGCCTATGCGCCCACAAGCATGCGCCAATAGTCTTATGTGCCCATATGAGTGAGGCAGGGAGCAATAGGAAGCTAAGTCGGGAGCCATCTATACTGGCTATGTGGGTGCAGAATAAGGGCTATGCGCCCACAGCAAAGGGATACTATGACTTAACACAGATCTGGAGTTATGTGCATAAGCAACCAAAAGTCATGGGCGCATATAAAGCCATGCGCCCACACTGAGGATGGCAGGGAGCTTGGGCGCATATAAAGGGCTATGCGCCCAAGGCTGAAGTCACTGTGGGCGCATAAAATGCCATGCGCCCACACACGGTTCTTTTTCTCCAACCCGAGAAGAAGAACCATGGAACCCATGAACTTCCAAAGTCCATAAATCACTCAAAATAAATCGAAATCCGGGTTTTCAAAGGTCCATTTTGGGTAAAATTAAATTCTCTACAACATAGAACAATCAAACATAAAAATAATGAAGTTTGATAGATCAAAACCCAAGACAAGCAAGATTTAAGAAAACTTAGATCTACAAGAATTAATCCTCCAAAACCAAAAATGCTAAGTACTAAATAGTCTTAGAAACTTGTAGGGAAGACAATGGAACAAATAAAATGGAGTTCCTCAATGAAACAAGTTGCACTTGCCTAAGGTGGTTGGAGAGAATTAATGGAGGAAGAAGTAAATGAAGAAGTAAAGGAAATAATGAAGAGAGAGAGAGAGTGTAGTTGATATTTATATCAATTCTCTCCATCTGTAACCAAAACCAAAATAAACCAAGCCAAGCTAAACCAAGTTAAACCAAGACCAAACCAGGCCAAGCCATGCTTAGACAAGTCAAAATACGGATCGAAAATCCGTACACGTATACTGAAAATACGTATAACGGAAAACGGGAGTGACAAGTGTCCTACATATCCTAGTATATGTCAGTAAATTATGTTGACTATAACCATGATACTGAAGCAATAGACAGAGGCACTAAATAATCAATGCAGTAGAAGTAGAATTAATGAGATGCATGCGTACCGAATGAAAATTGTCTTCAGTTAATGGAAGTATAAAATGCATAGATCAATGGAATAGAAGGAAATGCCTCTTTTAACAGCATTTGGTTGCAACTTGCAAATTGCACTAGGTTGTATCATCAAATTTTCCTTCAAGCCAATTGATCAGGAGAAACATCATTTGTGAACCCAAGAGTAAAAATGTGTACCAAAATGAAAAATATACTCTTCATACTTAGGTATTTACCTACATGCACCTCCATAGTGAATATAAAGTAATAAACATGCAATTACAGGATAGTAGGTTTTACATTTTGTGTAATGTAGAGAAGCAGACTATAGGTAACACCATCTGTTATAAGAGCATAAAGCTTGCAAGTTCATTTCAATTATGCACCGACCAAAGATATAATAGGTCATATATCTTTCTGTAACAACGAAAATATTCAGATAGCTCATAGGCAAGCAGCAGAATCAAACACAGAATACAAATGCATTATAATATAAGTATATACAAAGATGTAATAATAGACCTCATAGGCAGACAAGTAAACAATTCTCTTCCATGCCGCAGAAACAATAGAACTCATAGCATTAACCAAGAAAATATGTGAAATTATAAAGCACCAACTTTACGAAAAGAGCTTTTTTACCAGCAATATGCACATCCCAACAGAAAGAAAAGTCTTCACATCAGGAATACCCGTGTGATGGGAGTATTACTGATCAGCACTTTTCACCTTGATCTCCATTAGCTTCTCAACAGGTTGGCGGCATATTGGACATTTATTTGTTTGAAGACTTAATGCTTTTGCACATTCACTACAAAGGCACTGGAAAAAGCAAAAGAACGCCTGAGATATTGCCAATAGAGTGGAAGAGAGGAGAAAAATATATTGTAATAAAGAGAAGCATCCTATTGCTATAGACCAGACATTCTTAATGTAGAATACAGCTACCAATGACCAACTATAACTAAAAGTAATATTAAAAACATACAAAAGTATCTTATGTTCTTACCATATGTCGACAAGGTAATACAGCAGTGTTTATTGGTTCTGACAGACAAATCACACAGTCTTTACCCACATCATCAACATTAGCATCAGCAGGATCTGCTTCAGCTGTGTTTACAAGGCCAAAAATTTCTTGCAATTCATAGCGTTCACCATCAGCCCATAAAATCTGCTTAATGACCTTTGCTTGAAAAGATCCAGCATTGTTCTTCTCTAATACAGCTAGTGTAATCTGTGCATTAGCAGAAACTGTAGAGTGAGCAATCGGTTCATCTGATGTCCGCAGGACAGGGCAAGACTCGGCATAAATAACCAATGGAAAGACGTCTCCATTCATCGGCTTTGCAAGATCATCTAACTCAAAAAAGCCAAAATCAATACCACTTCCTGAAGGCTGACAGAACTTCTGGCCTGCTCCTTTCTGGAAAGGAACCTTTGTGGGTTTGTACATATTCTCATACACAGGAGAGAAACTACAATTTTTTCCTTCCTTCGCGAAGTAGTAGATAGTCACACTATAACAATAGAGAAAATGATTATTTCTCTGTCATAACTAAAAATTCAATTATTCCTACTGTATCTCAAAAAAACTACTTTTTCTACTGAATCAATTACATCCATCATTGTCTACAACATAATTTGTCACCAAGTTGGAATGCATAAAATTAAATATACAGCAAGAACAGCAAAGTCTTCATCCAAGTATACAGAAATTGACGAAAAAAATGAAACCTAAAACTATTTCAAATTTTACATTATGACTACTAATCTTCATACCCTTTCATAAGCGTCAAATATGTGGTCCTCTAAGGAATATAACCTCAGTGGCATTACAATTAAACTGTCTGATATTGCACAGGGAAAGAAAGCTTTAGTCATTTTGATACTCGTATACTAAAGCTTCATAAATGTAACATTGTGGTGCCATTGTGGTTAAAAAAGTTTGCTAGACCTTTGCTACACAATCCTCAGATCACTATATACTTTTTTCTACATCACGGCATCAACATTGCAAACTACACAGGCATTCCAAATTCTCAAATGAATTGTAGGAGAGAACGATGAGGATCTAGGTTACTTTCCACCCGATAATCTTAAAAAACTTTGTGATGATAAACCAGAGTCTATCAAAGACAAGATCAAATGTCTCACTTTGTGCAATTATTTATCAAACTCTAACTCATCAACAATGATTTGGTACTTGCAAATATAGCTTAAAACAAACCGTGCTAAGCGACCAACCTGGCATTTCGGAATTCATAAAACTCTACTGAATATATCAAGCCTTCCCCTTCCCGAGAAAAGTAAAAAAATAATAGAATATAAAGTCAGTCCAACAGCAAAATACAAAGGGTTTTTCTGATTATAAGTACCTTAAATCTTCTATATTTCTGAGTTAGATACCCCAAATCCTGATCCTGATAATTGTGGAGAAGTCCCTCCAATATGAAAGAACACGAGTTAAGAGTCCCCCTTCATCTGCAACAGCCAAAAACTAACCAAACCACAAGGATAAAAAGGATGTGACCAAGGATCAGAAGCACAAGGGAGGAGACTAGAAATCTGATGATTGCAAATGAGATTGAATTGATGGCGACGATAAGGCTAGTTATTGGATCTTTCACCAAGAGCAAAAACAGACAAGAAAGGCAACTCCAAGAAAAGGAGAAGGCCGCTATGACTGTTCAGAAAATAGAGCTGGAGGGACTCTAAAAAAAATCTAAAGATTGAATTGATGGCGTATTCAAAACAAGGGATCCTAGGATTTGATGTTGAGGAGATGTTCCATCTCAAGATGCAGCTGAAGCAAAATCTGGGCCATACTACAAAGGGAGTCCGAAGAATTTAACTACCGAGGGCTTGGAAGCAAAGCTAGGGCTTGGTAGCAAAGCGAAGGTTGAAGGCTACACAGCACCAGAAGCCAGATTCTTTGGATGGATCCACAATACGGTAAAGTTGAAGATTACGTGTCAGTTTTCTTTTCGATTTTCTTTTGCTAGGAATAAGTCAATGAGGTGACATTTGAAGTAGTACCTCTTGACGTCTCAAGTAATATAAAGGAACATATCTATGGAGACGAGATGATGTTGAATAATGTTAAGAGTTATTAGTATTATTTATCTTATGTGGGTACAATAAAGTAGTTGTGGTTGTATCCATCATCATGTATATTTAATATAAATACACATAAGGTGCAACAATAATATCTCTAACAAATACCATGGAGAAAAAAGTATCGATTTGTCAAGGATGAAACAAAGTACTACATAAAGGAAAAACAAATGAAAGAGAATCGAGTATCTTGCTCATGACAGACAAGGCGTTTGGTAACGCAAGTAATCGCTTTATTCTTTCACTGCTAAGGTCAAAGGAGGACAAGGTGAAGACTCACAATTTAGTGGCTTTGAAGGACAAGGTTTGAAGGCGGACGCTTTACTGGCAAAATATGTAGATTTATTCCAAGAACCCAAGGGCCTGCCACGGAAGAGATGGGATTTAGCTTATTCCGGAATCTCATTTCCTACTGTGGGCATAATGTGCCAAATAGGAAGATTCATAAGCATGTATGTGACAAGGGATGAAAGCTTTCCATATCTTCAGTTTGCTTTCAGTCGGAAGGACAATGTTATAAATTTTCGCTAGGCGGGTTCGGTGCGTCAAGTGGGGGGGGGGGGGGGGGGGGGGGGGGGGGCTACCGCCTAGGCCGCGGGTTCGGTACGCCAAGGGGGCGCCTAGCGCCTAGGCCGTCTAGGTGGCCGAACTGAATTTAATTTTTCTTTTTATACATAGAATAGGGATAAGTAACGTCTGTGTATGAAAATAACACAAAATCTTATTATCTTGTGGCTACCAGGCTTGTGTGTAAGATGGTCTAAGCATTTTAGAGAGCTCGGGTTCAATTCCTGGCTTTCTTTTTTTCTATAAAGGGGATGAGAGGAAAGAGAGAGAGAAACACTATACACCTCCTCTCCTCTCCTTTCAGCCGCCACCACCACTACCACCATCTCTCCTCTCCTCTCCTCTTTGTAGCCGCCGCCGCCACTACCACCATCTCTCCTCTCCTCTCCTCTCCTCTTCGTAGCCGCCGCCGCCGTCACCAACAGCAGCAATAACTCTACTAGCAGCACCAGCACCACCAGCCGCTACCGCCGCATGTAAGTTCTGATTTTTATTTTTATTTTTATTTTTTTAAAATTTCAAAACCGCCTAGAACCTTCTAGCACCGCCTAGCACCTAGATTGGCCGCCTAAGGGATTTCCGATGCGGCCGGAAGCCGCCTAGCGTCTAGGTGGTGCTTAGGCGTCCGAGTTGACCAAAATTTAGAATACTGCGGAAGGATCACAATTGATAAGAAAGATGTCTTTTGAGGCTTGTTTAGGGTACTTAGTCTCAAAGACCATTCGACTTAGAGTTTATTGTTGGTGGGTAGCTGACAGATTCCAAGGAGGGAACACAGTTGTGAGGGCAACAATTTCGAGAGAGGATACAGAAGATGCATATCGTTGTCGAAGAGAAGTTGAAGAAGCTCAACAATGGTACAAGGAGAGACATTATCACCAACAAGTCAACAGTAACTTCATATTGAGAAATAAGGTATGGCTCCAAATGACGAAGGAGGATCTTAAGGGAGAAGACAAGAAAAGATTAAGCATATGCTATGAGCCATTTAAGATTCTGCAGAAGGTGGAAGACAATAATTACCAGCTCGATTTGCCACCGTACATGCAGTTATATTCTGCAAAGTATTTAAAGCTATTCAAATTGTGGATTGACTTGAGTGATAGTGTTGACACCGTGATGCCAACATTAGAACATATATTTGTAAAGAAGATCCATTGAAGGACAATATCTTGGAGAGAGAGTGTCACAATGATTGACAGTGACAGATTATTTATTACTGCATAGGAGAAAAAGGAAGTGTGTAAAAGAAAGCAAAGTAGAACCAAAATATTAGGGAAAAAGTTCTTCCCAAACTTATTATGAGCACACAGGAGTTTTGCTCCTCGAAATGGGGAGTACTTATCCAAGAAGATCTCTTAGTAGGTCTAGGATTAGGATTCCTATTTCTATTTTTTGGATTAGGATTGCTAACTTTCAAAATTATGATTGTAGTTTCAAGGCTTAGGATTCCTTTTAGGCTTTACTATTCCTTTTAAAGTAGTTAGGGTCATTATTCTTTTCTACCGTCGTGTTTTCTTTTATGGAAAGTGTTTGAGATAAGTTAGAATGTCTAAGTTAGCCTTTATAGGATTAGTTATTCCTAGTCTTATTAGAACTTAGTAAATAATGGCAATGCCAAAATGCATAAAAGAGAGCGTAAGGGCGGTTTGGATAGATTTTCTGAAATTTGGTTCTGAAAACAGTTTTCAGAGAAGATGTTATAAAGTTATTTTCTAAATGTAAGTATTTTGAGTTTGTGTTTGGTTACTTTTATCTGGAAAATTATTTTTAGTAACAAAACCTAAAAAATTGTTTGGTAAAATAATTTTTTTAAACATTTTTTTAAATAAAAAAAAAACTATAAAATATTTATAGTTGTCTTCAAAAAATTGTATAAAAATTAGGAAGCAGCCGTAGAAGTGTTTGGCCTGCCTCCACCTTGGCCAGCGACCATCTCCGGCCGACCCAGACCTTGCCTTCACTCTCTGACGGACCAACGAGACCCTGTCTACACTCTCCGACTACCTCGGACCCGTGATGCTCAACTCACCAACCCGGATTCGTCACCTCCATCCTAACGCTCGCCGCCCCCGCATCCACCGATCTGCGACCGAACGATAGTGCCGATCTCGGAGAAGCCCTCCTCGCCACCTCCCATCAACGCAGGCGGTGCGGGCCCAAAAGCGGCCGACCAGGTAGCGGGGGGGTGGGGGGTAGCTGGACAGAGCGGGACGTCGGGCAGGGAAGGTAGAAGCCAGTGGAGGCGAGGGGGGTGCTACCGGAGTTGGAGATAAGTAGTAGGAGGAGCGGTCGCTGCCAGAGTTACGAAAGTAAAGTTGGTGGACTCAACTACGTGGCTATGGCAAAGGAGAAAGAGTAAGAGGAAGAGGAGAGAGAAGGGAAGCATTAATGGGAGGAGGCCAGGAGTTGGTAGTTGGGGAGAGAGAGAAAAAAATAATGTACAAAAAAGGCACTCTCAAAAGAGCTTTTACTTGCTCTGAGAAAGCTGTTTTTAAACAGCTGGTTTCCAAAAAGAGTTTTCAAACAAACTTTTTGAGATGTCAGAACCAAACACAGTTTTCTGCCAATTTGATTTTTAAACTCAGAACGTTGGCTTGTAAATTACAACCAAACGGACCCTAAGCCTATAGTGTAATCAATTCTATAGAAATTCCCTCACATTTAATTGTGTGTTCTTGCTCGCCAAATTAAGGGACAAGAGTCTGATAGTTAGTAAATCTATCTTTCCGATGATTTCCATCAACATTGTTGAAAAGTTTTTGTCCTTCCACAAGTTCCCTTTTCCATCCGAATTCTCCAACTTAATATAATCATAAACCCTAATCTAATTGATTCATATCACACAAATAACCAACTCCAAATTAATGTTACCATTGCAATGATAGGCCCATATGAGGGTTAAATAGACATTTCTCTTCTACTTAGCATTGTTGAGGAGTTGAGAGTTGTTACTTACAGTATATAAAATCTTTAACATCAAGGATTTTTATATGGACTACTTTAATTTGTTTGACAATTTCTGATGTACAATGAGCAAAATTGGTGAAATCAACTCCTCCACTATTCTATTGATAGACAACATGTCAAAACTGAAAATGTAAAGAAAATGGATTACTTAACCCAAACAATTAAGTTACAATACTCGATTTTTTTCTTATTAATAATATGTTTCATTCAGTTACTAATCAACAACCAACTTAAATGTAAAAAAAATAGTATAACTGATGTATCATTGTGAGTGAGAATCATGGCTGTGTCCCTAGAAATAATGACGTGTATGATTAGTCCCGGCAACCTCCACCAATCTCCTCTTCTTTTACCAAAAATTCTTAAGTCAAATATTCTTCACTGATTTGCTAATAATACAGTTTGGCCAGTTGACAGTTGAATCCTCAAGCTTTTAAATAATTTTATAGTGGCCATAGTAGACAACAAACCTGAGTTTCTCGTCTCTCATTTTCAACCTACTAAATTCCTTGCGACTGCATTAAAATTCTACAACAGTAGTGAGGGTGTAGGGTTATATATTTATATTCTAACACGCCCTCACACGTCGAAGGTCCATCTTGGGAAGAGAATTGGATCATGTGGCAGCATAATTTTTTTAATCCGCTTAAATTGTGAAGTTCGAGCTGACAGCATATGTCAGCGCTTACGTCAGAGCAATTATGACTACTTTTGTCGGTTACAGCTGTGTCATGCCACGTGGCTAATAAAATAAAGATAGATCTTCGCTGCGCCTCAGAAGTCGTGCGTCCAGACTGGACATGCACCCCAGAAGCCATGCGCCAAGTCCCTCTATGTGTTGATTTATGTCTGCACATCGAATCTTTTTTGTTCCAAAAGATCGAGATCTTCGAGTCATCAACACGCGCCACGTGTCGCACGACTCAGTCATGCCTATAACGGGTGTCAATCGCCCAAGATCTCAGCAACCACCCAAGGCTAACCATGGCCACGTGGCAGTTAGCCATGTGGTATGCGCAGTGGCAACAGAATTCAGTTTACAGTTTCATGCACGCAGTGTTCCTGCGTTCCAAAATCCATGTGCGCATACATAAGCGCGCATGGTGGATTATTCCAGCACCTATAAATAGAAGGAGCCTTCCTTCATTTCACGGGAGAAGAGTTTGAGAATCAAATGGAGAGCCGAATTACCGTCCACCTTGCCACTGAGCAGAAGACTTGCAATTCTCTCTCGTCATCGTCAGATCGTCAACGGAGTAAAGGAATCGCTACAGTGTTCGATCTCCATCGTCACATTTCTCCAGAATCTAACTGACTGATAAGAACAGGGGAGAGCATGCTGCGATGGGAGTCCTTCACACCCGCCCACATACTTGGGCGCCCCCAGAAGTGGGACTAAAAGTGAATATTGGCGGTCTTAGGGGGCGGCAGGTGGTGGTATTATTAGAGACGAGCATGGACACATGGTGCTCGCCTTCTAAAATTTTTACGACAATGGTACTATCTTAATGCTGGAAATCGATATTCTTATATCTACTTTACATTTGTGCAGAGATAAAAACTACCATATCAATACCATAGAAGTTTCATCCTTCTTAGACGTCCTCTCCGGCAAGTCCACCGCCCCTTGGAAAATCACATACAAGATAAGAAAATCAAATCCCTCATCCCGACGAATGACTCTCTCTCTAAGATTTCTAAAGGAGCGAACGACGTGGCAAAAGCTTTGGCTTCGTTAGGGATAGCCTCTAAAGAAGAGCAGAACTTCTCCCACACAGTGGACCTCCCAGACTTAGTTGGGCAGGCCATCTCCTTGGATCGGATAGGCTCAAGGGCTCATAGCAGATAGCTTTTTAGGGACCCTTTTTTGGCCTTTTTGCTTCTATTCTTCGTAGGGTCTATCCCATACCACCTGTAGGCTGCTTGGGCTATCTCTCGGCAGTGTTCTAAATGGCGCCCGCCTAGGCAGCCTAGGCGGCGCCTAGGCGGTAGGCTATCCCTCTCCGCACCGCTTTTCTGTAGGCGGTGGAGTAGGCGGCCAACAGAGGTTGGCGGCATAGGCGGAGGAGTGGCAGCGTAGGCGGGCGCCTAGGCAAAGAAATACTTTACAAAATATTTTGGCCAAAAAGGTATTTAAAACATTATGGGTCTATGGTTCACTTTTACAAAACCAAAACTTTATAAATCTTCGTTCTACAACTTAGTTATACATGGAACACCCTTAAAATATGCATATTATGCAAAAAAATAGTAGTAAAATAGAAAAAAAATGTTCAAAATGTATCGACCGCCTAGGCGGCCTAGGCGGTAGGCGGACTCACCGCCGCGCACCCGCCTACCGCCGTTTATAACCTTGTCTCTCGGCGCCATTTTGAGCTTTTGCTCCTTTTCTATATATTTATTTTGCTTAAAAAAATTGTACTTAGAAGATCATGAGGATCACTCTGTACTCTTTTTCTCGTTTGTCAAACAAAAGTTTGTTAAACTTTATCAATGACAAATAAGATGGCAACTCTGCTGGAAAACGAACCCAGAATCTCTACTTTGTGACATATTGGGTATCATAGCACTCTTGCACATCCTTTGGCTTTCCATCTCGAAACTCAAATTTCGATCCAAGTTTCCTGAATTGAACCCTTGACCTCGGGTCTATGAGATGAGTTGTTCTATACGGTAAGTCCATAATATTTTATAAGACTGATGTAAGTTACTTTCATTATGTAGGTATATAGCAGGAGGGACAATCAAGGTACTTCGAGTGGCTCTAGCGGCTCGAGGGCCGAACCCTCAGTCGACCCAATGGAGCGGATGTTGCACATGCTGGAAGCGCAGCAAAGGCAGACCGAGGCACAACAGAGGCAGACCGAGGCCCACCATAGGCAGGTCGAGGCGCAGCAGAGGCAAGCTGAGGCACGGCAGGCTCATTTCAAAGTCTGATTCTAAGCTCAATTCAAGGTGCAACAGAAGCAACATGATACTCTGCAGTAGATAGTTTAGATGGTGGTGGCCAACATCAACTCTGCAACAACGCATGCTGCAACCGAGCCTACGGTCCAACCTATCGAAGTCGACCCGGAGGAGCCTGAGACTAAGCCTGCACCGGAAAGAAGTTCCACCTTCGAGATATCAGAATTCAAGAAGGCGTACAATACCTCTGTTGTGATTAATTAGCTGGTAGAGTTAGAGGACTATTTCGAACTTCTTGGCATTGAAGAGTCAAAGAGAGTCGTCTGCGCTCAACTTCAACTCCGCTTGAATTCACACAACTAGTGGGACGTGCAAAAGCGATCGATCCGTCGCGATGACAAATCGGCGAAGATCACTTGGGCCACGTTCGTAAGGCGTTCGAAGACGAGTACCTTCCTCCAGTAGTTTTCCAAGAGAAGGATAACAAGTTTATGCAGCTGAAGTAAGAAAATATGACGATGCGTCAGTATGCGACAGAATTCAACAAGTTGGCCAAGTTCGCTAGTACATATCTGCTTGATGCGGCAAGTCGAACTCGACAATTCGAAGTGGGTCTGTACCCCTCTATCTCTGCTCACATTGTCGTTACGCAATACCAGACAATGCGAGAGTCACTTAATCATGTCATTCGCCTAAAGCCCTAGTATCCTCCCGCCGCTACCGGTTCTATACATAATTTCAATCAAAGCGCCCTAGTGTTGCAAGAAGCAATAATGCATCAAAGCATCCCAACAATAGTGGCTATCAAATGCGGAACTCCGGACCTCACTGCACCAAAAGCAACCAGAACGGACACCAGGCATGCTTCATGTGTGGTCGCAAGATCCACCACTCGCGTGACTGTCAGGCCAGGAGACCGAATCAGAATGCGCCCAGGGACGTGTCTATGCCATGATTCGGGAGGAGAAGTTCGCCTCGGATACATTGGTGTCAGGTATATTACTTTTCAATAATATCCATGGTCAAGTATTATTTGATTCTAGTACCATTTATAGTTTTATATCGACAAATTTTGTCGAGGAATACAAGTTTTCTATGAAACCGTTAGGCCTTAAATCTTAGTGTTAGTACTCTATCGGGCATAGAATTGCCTGCTCGCTCAGTCCGTAGAGATGGTTGTATTTGTACCGAAGGTAAAAGATTGTCTCTCGGTGTGATAGTTCTAGATATCAAGGACTCCAACATCATCTTGGAAATGGATTGGCTCGGCGCTTGCTCGGACACAAAAAATGCACAGAAAAAAAAAAGTCGTGTTTCGTCTACCTGGAAAGACATAATTTTGCTTCTTGTGTGGTCAAGCGTCGAAAGCCTGTATGGTGATTTCAGCCATGTCTACTCAACAGATGCTACATTTCGACTGCAAAGGGTACTTAGCGTCTATTCAAGACACTCAACAGGATAATGCAAACGCAGAGCAAACTGACATTGTAGCAGAATTTTTCGACGTATTTCCAGATGAGCTACCGGGTATGTCTCCCAATCGAGAAATTGAATTCACCATTGACACATTTACAGATACCCGACCGATTTTCAAAGTCCCGTACATAATGGCCCATGCAGAATTGAAAGAGCCAAAAGTCCAGTTACATCGACCACGAATATATTTGGCATAGCGTCTCTTCGTGGGGAGCGCCAGTTTTGTTCGTGAAGGACGAATCGATGCCTGTGCATAGACTATCGAGAGTTGAACAAAGTCACCATCCGGAACAAATATTCATTGCCTAGAATTGATGATCTTTTCGATCAGTTACAAAGTGCGTCAGTATTTTCAAAGGTAGATCTTCGCTCGGGTTACCATTAGCTTAATGGCCAAGCCTGACGATGTACCGAAGTCGGCCTTCCGTACTCGTTACGGTCACTATGTGTTTTTGGTAATGTCGTTAAGCCTGACAAATACTTATGTCGTCTTTATGGATTTGATGAATCGGATGTTCCTACTGTTTCTCGACAAGTTTGTGGTAGTCTTCGTCGACGACATCCTTGTTTACTCAAAGAGCAAAGCAGAACACGTGGAGCACCTGCGGATCGTGCTTCAGATCCTTCGAGAAAACAAGTTATATGTGAAGCTGAGCGAGTTTGAATTTTGGCTGAGCAGCATATTGTCTTGGACATGTCATTTCTGCGGAAGGCATTTCCGTCGATCTAAAGAAAATCGAAACTATTATTGATTAGAAACGACCTGCGTCAGCTAGTGAAATGCGAAGCTTACTCGGTTTGGCCGAATACTACAGACGGTTCATGAAAAAAAAATATAATCGCATCGCTTTTGACTCGCCTCACTCAGAAGGGAGTCGCACTCGAGTGGTCAGATGACTGCGTGAGTTAAAGCAGCAGCTTGTTTCGGCCTAGATACTTGCACTTTCAGACGGGACCGAGGGATTCCAAATTTTCAGCGATGCGTCAGGTCATAGACTGGGATGTGTGCTCATGCAGAGAGATAAGGTGGTATCCTTCGCTTTGAGATAGTTGAAGCCGCACGAGAAAAAGTATCCTACACAAGTTTTGGAATTGACGCCAATTGTGCTCGCGTTGAAATTGCGATGACAATACCTCTATGGTGTGGCTTACAAAATCTACACGGATCACATGAGCCTAAAATATCTTTTCATCCAAAGGGATTGAATTACGACAATGGCGTTGGCTGGAATTGATCAAAGATTACGACTTGATCGGTTATACGTCGGATAAATGAAATGTTGTAGCAGACGCGTTGAGCCATAAGTATATAGCATCGTTATCCATATACTACAGGTTACTACAAGATTTAGAGAAAATGGGCATCGAACTTCGAGTCTGATGTCGAGAGGCGCAACCGGCTCAACTACACCTTAAGCGGAGCTTGCTAGAAAGGATCAAGTCCACTCAGAAGGATGATCAGTTCCTGAAGAAGATGTGAGAGTTGATTTCAACGGATATGACGACCGACTTTGCGGAAGATGAGGCCGGAGCTTTGCGGTGAAGGGTAGATTGTGCATTCCCAATGTTACAGAAGTCGGAAAGAAAATAAAGATGGAAACACACGATACGAAATATTCTTTACATCCGAAAAATATCAAAATATATTAAGGACCTACGCACGACCTTTTAATGGCACAACATGAAAAGAGATGTGACACTCTTCATATCGCAATGCATAGCCTATTAGAAGGTGAAAGCCGAGCACCAGAGGCCGGACGGGGAGATGCAAAACCTCACTATCCAGGAATGGAAATAGGAGCACATCAGCATGGACTTCATTGTTGGCTTGACGAAAACGCAACGGAGGAACAATGTCGTCTAGGTCATCGTTGATCGGTTAACCAAATCAGTACACTTCATTTCATAGTCATCAAAGTTGCTTGGAGCGTCGATCGTCTTGCTCGGATTTATTTTGACGAAATACTATGGTTGCATGAAGTTCAAATATCTATTGTTTTAGATCAGGATGAACGATTCTTGTCGTTTTTTTCTGGGGTAGCCTTTAGTCGGCTATGAGAACAAAGTTGAAGCTCAGTCTATCATCCTCAAATCGACGGCCAAACAGAATGGGTGAATCAAATTTTTGAAGACATACTACGATCTGTGCAATAGACTCGAAGTCAAGTTGGAACATTCATCTACGTTGGCAGAATTTGCGTACAACAGTAGCTACCAGTCCAGCATATAGATGGGACTGTATGAGACATTCTACGAGTGGAACTGCAGGTCACCAATTTGCTAGAATGAAGTTAGGGAACAGCAAATCCTTGGTCCGGAACTGGTATAGCAGACCATCCAGAAAATTCGGTTGATACGAGATAGGCTGAAAGTGGCTCAAAGTTGAGAAAAAAGTTATGCCGACAACCATCGACGACCCCTGAAGCTTATGGAGGGCGACCGTGTGTTTCTGAAAGTAAGACCCATGCAAGGAGTCACAAAATTTGGAGCAAAAGAAAAATTGAGCACGAGATTTGTTGGTCCCTTTGAGGAACTCAAGTGAGTTGTACCAGTTGCCTACCAAATTGCATTGTCGTCGGCCATGTCGAATGTGCACAACATCTTCCATGTCTAGCAAATACAAAAGTATATGCACGACCCGAACCATGTGGTAGACTTTGGTCAGCTGGATCTATGGGTAGACTTGTCCTATGTAGAGGAACATGTTCAGATGTTGGATCGGAAGGATAAGTTGCTCCAGAATCGTGCGGTCCCTCTCGTTCGCATGCACTGGAAGAATCACTCGGTCGCGGAGTCCACTTGGGAACTTGAGTCTGAGATGAAGGAAAAGTTTCCTTCATTGTTTTATTACGAGTAGGTACCGTCTAAGTTTCGAGGACGAAACTTTTTCTTAGTTGGTTATAATATAGTGCCTTGGTCATCATTCGCATGGAGCACAGTTAAGGAATACTATCGTTATCAATTTATTGGGACAGATTAAATCAAGATCATTTCCTCGTTATGGATTGGTTTTTCGGAATCAAGTCTCATATTCAGCAGATAGTGTTCGAGGAAGGACTCTGCAACAGAGTCACGAGAGACCGTTCCCTTGCTTGGTTTACATTGTCGTTTTCGTTACTGTTTTGTTACTTTCGCGTTGGTTTATGAATGCATTTTCGTAAATGTTTTTGCTAGATTTTATTGTTTGCATTTTTTGAAACTCCGCATGCATATCAAATTATGGAAGAAAGAGAAAAGAAGATATTGACCATCTGTTGGTACAAATACAAGTGATCGCGTATACGACACGCGAGCGGGACACTGAAGAACTCTCTCTCTCTCTGCAATTCACCGACTAAGTGGGTGGCTTGGCCCTTCTCTCCTTGACCCTCTTGCTCTTTAATCAATCAATGATATTGTTCATATAAAAATGCGAAATAAAGAATGAAAACAAATGTTACATGTATTTCCGTAGAACTATAAACCATGAGAATGTTACATGCTTATTTCTATAGAGTTATAAGTCATGAGAATGTTGCATGTTTACTTATGATATGCCTGCTATAGAACTGTGCTAAGTTGAGACTGAATCAATGAATGAATGTCGCGACTGAATATGAAATATGGCTATCAATTACTCGAATGATAAGTAGAACACACTAAGAATGTCAAGTTCTATATAATCTCGTAGACTATGCTCGAATAACTAAGTTTCTTAGTCCCGCATGGTCATAAACAACTTATGCACAAGGTTTTAGTTCCTCGAACGGTTGCCAGGGGCTACGAGATCGATTCGGCCTAGAGGATCAAGGAAGTTGTGCTGGAATACTAGTACGGGTGATTCGAAAACTTTCAGCGGGGTTCACTACTCGCACTGAAAGGATTGCCGTTTAAACCAAATTATAGGCCAGGATGACTTGTGGTGCCAATGACCTTCATCTAGAAAGATCACTTAAATGTTACATGCTTCACATAAGTTCTATAACAATTGAGATGTGGGATTTTAATTAGCTACTCAGCAGTAAACGACAATGTACTGACTCACGTCTCCACAGGTGCCGCAAACCAAAGAGGCGTGCCGGGTAGCTGAAGATGATGCCCAGACGTTGAAGCTCACCCTTATTTTGAAGCGTTGCTTGTAGCTAAAGGCTTTGTGCCTCTTTTGAAGAACCTACTACAGTAGTTCAGGACAAGACCCTTGAAGAATGTGTTTATAAGTTTTGATTTAGTAAAGGGATGTAATGTATGAAACGACTATCTCATTTTGCGTCCATATTTGTAAGCCCGTGCAGCAACCCTCTACTTGTATACAAGACCTTGTAAATGATGTTCATTATCAATAAAGATATTTTTTCTCTTGTGCAAGTGCGCTATTCAACTCTCTGCGTACTATGTTGTTGTGCTCTATGTATTTTTATGATTGTACCTTGTATGAGCGCAACTTAGGTTCGCATGGCATCATGCTCGAGGGATGACTATCGATTATACAGAATCGAGGTGTCACAAGTGCCACCAGACCCGACATAATTTTTGTCATGGGATGCTAAATCGGTTCATAAGCAATCCAGGTATTGAGCACTAAAAAGTTATGAATAGAATCATGTGATATCTCAAAAGGACTCGGAGGATTGCGCTGCACTACATCAGGTTATTAGCAGTAGTGAAAGGCTACAGTGATGCAAGTCAGTGCTCGAAGGAGAAGAGCGAAAGGACCACATGAGGATAGGTCTTCACTATGGTGGTGTTGCTATATCGTAGAAGTCGAAGGAGACGATACTCTCCCACTCCTTTATGGAACCTGAATTCTTTGCAATGGCGGCTGCAGCGACTAAAGCAGAATGGCTTCGGAAACTCGTATATAATATTCCTCTGGTTAGTGCAAAGACTTCGGCTGTACCGATCTACTACAACAACCAGGTGACTATAGCGATGGCATTGAATAATTTCTTCAATGGTAAGAAGAGGACTATGCAACTACGACACAGGACATTGAATGAGCTCAGTAAGCGTGAAATCATTACAGTTGTTGGTGTTTGGAGTCATGATAATATGACATCCTTTCATAAAAGGCCTCAAGCACTAATTAGTCGAGGACAGCAAAAAAAATAGGCTTGAAGGACCTCTGATATCGTGTATTTGCAATCCTGCCAAAGTTTTATGCTATTAGTTTAAAGAGAAATCTACTAAACATCTAGCTTTTGGTTCAAGGGAGGACCATTGATTGAAAAAGTATCAGATACGATAGGTAGTCCTTTTTGTGGGGATATGATCCCGGAATCACCGTAGTATAATAGTTGTTCTTTGCATAGAACAAGTCCTGTGGACGGATGGCTTCGATGCCTTAATGAGTTCTCGAACAATATTCGACGTACTCTACATGAAGCAGGGGTAGCACGGGCTAAGTATCTTATGCTAAGTGACGTGACACCACAATGAGGTAAAATATGTAAAGCCTCGTCCTCAGGTCATGTCACAGCGACGTAGCACCATATAGACATGTAGCCTAATATTGTAGAATGAAGAGTGGTAGGCAGCACTACAAAGACGCCACCTCATGCTAAAGTGGTGTGACACCACAAAGAGGTAAAAGATATAAAACCTCGGCTTCGGTCCATGTCACAGCGGCATAGCAATACAAGAAAGCGCAAGGCTTCATGCTGAATAGTACGACAGTACAAAGAGGCTTGTGACCTCATGCTACAGTGGTATGATACTACGATGAGATGTAGTCTCGACTTTATGCCAAGTCATTGTGGCGTAGCACCGCAAGGAAGCATAAGCCTTAATATTGGGACTTTTTACAAAGAACTCACCTAACTGTATGAACAGAGAAAAATGTCGTCTCTTGAGGGTAAGCTTGTAGACATCCAAGATACATACACTAAGAACAGGTCAGTACAGGACCTTTAATATGCGACCAGAAGACACAACTGATGTCATTGTGTCAGTAGTAAGAATAGCAGCTATGGTGCAGAATTTAAGGCTTAGTATATTCTTGTATCGTACTATTTTTTGACACACGTGGAAAATTTTAAGTCGCCAGCGACATCTATCCTTATGCATGATGGGCAGTTACTATGAGTAACGCTCAACTATATTTTATGATATATGTGGGGGATTGTTAAGACTTTCTAACTTGGCTTTGAAAACTTTAGTCCTACATTGGAAAAATACCAAGATATATATATCCCAATGTATAGATATACTTTGTATTGGCATATGCACATCGGGTGTGGTGGCCCCATGTAGGATAATTTTTCTACAGGGTTTAAGTTTAAACCTCAAAGGAACAATCTTTGTTTTTGTCATTTTCTTTGGAAAAATTCCCTTAGGAGCTAACGACTCGGACTCGAGTAAGGACGAAGGGCGTAAAGTGACGCTTTGATGGCACACTTTGCACTTTGCAGGTTCACATCGAACGCATGGCACTTGTGCGCATTTGTTGTGCTCGTGCGCTCATTTTATGTGCGAGTTGCATGAGCGGTTGCATGCGCAGGTGTTGTGCGGGCTATGCGCGCGTGAGCTGTTGTGCTGCTGCACATATGGGCTATTGATCTGTTGCGTGCATAAACTACTGCATCACTGTGCTACTGCACGTAAGTGTGCATGCGAGTATCCTCATATGCACGTATGCGCAAGCTGCAAAGATCATGCGCATTTGTGCAGATTGTGGGATTTGGATATCAATCCCGATTTTTGGGAGTTGGTATTTTAGTCTCACATCGGCCAGGATGAGAGGATGAGAGGTGGGGTTTCCATCCTTCTCTATAAAAATAGTCTTCATACCTCCTTTTGGAGTGGGATAAGAAAAAAAAAGGAAAAAGAGATCCAGTGAGTCCGTTCAAGTCACTAATAGAGGTGACTACGAGCGTTCCAAAAAATTTCTTGTGAACTTGCTAGCTTTTGGAAGTAGATCGTCGACAAAGGACGAATCTTGCTTTGAGCAACGATGATCTTAATCACCCTAATAAGAATAATTTTTTTATTCTATCTTCTTGTTCTCCATCCTCTCAATTTCACAACTACGTTTGCAAGGAAGAACGGGTTTGGTTATTGTTGGAATCGAGTTCTTCAAGAGAGTAAGTTTCTTGCATGAGTCCCTGGACTTCCACTATAACATCAGGATCAAACAGAGAGCATACTGTAAGGTTTTGTGTGAATCTTTGTTCCTGATCCTTGTAATCTATCTTTGATTTATCTCGGGACTAACATGCAACCCTTGAAAATGTTATGGCCAGCATGGTAGGACTCTGTAAAGGTGTGACTAGAACAGCAATAATATTAGAAAGGCAAGATAGCAACAAGAAGAACAAAAAGAGCGTGGTTACTTGCCTCCCGTCGAGCTGGGCGTCGAAGACGAAGGAGACGAGGTGGCTGTCCGGATTGTGTTCGTCAACCTCAAGAAGGATGGTGTCCTTGTGGACGTTGACGTCGTTCTTGACGGTCTTGGCCTTCTGCTGCTCCACGAACTGAGGCATCTGCTGCTGCTGCCGAGCAGAAGAAGAAGAAGCAAGAGGATGATGATGATGAGGTTGTGGGTGATAGTAGTAGTTAGGATTGGGACCGTAATAGTATTGTTGAGCAGGTGGGTATTGTTGGTTGTAACCGACGCGGCCCATCAAGGAGTCGAAGACCCTCATGAGGTTGTCGATGCCGCGGTCGAGTTGGCTGCTGAGAGACGAAGGCGGCGGCGGAGGAGGAGGATGGTTGGGATAGTAAGTGGGGTTAGGTACATAGTTTGTAGGTGGTGGTGGTAGTGGCAGCGGCGGCGGCGGCGGAGGAGGAGGAGGAGTAGAGGAATTATTCGGACGAATTGTTTGTGGGTTACTGTCGTCTCTCCTTCTTCTTCTTCTATTGCTTCCAGACTGACCCATGTCTTTCTGTCTTCTCTACTTTCCCTGCACTTCTCTTCTTCTTCTTTGTGATTTTTTTCTCCTAATGGCAGATCACTTTAGACATTCCATCCCCTTTAGCGTTAAGGAAAGAGATGCTTGGGTTGGGTCGTTAAGAGTCGGTAGGTCAATGGTCCATTGTGTATGTCGGTTTTCTATTTTTTTTTTCCCCTTCTTCGTTTCTAGAATAGCGAGAGTTTTTGACTTTTCTACTGAAATATGAAACTCAAGGTTTCCTTAACATGTGTCCTAAAAAAATAGGCTTAATTGCACTTTGCTACCCTACTATTTCGCTTTTTCAACTTGATATCCTAAACTTTTTTTTGTAACAAGTTCATACCTCAACTATTATTTTTTTTAAACTTGATACATAATTTTTCAAAAATCCCAAAATGCCCTTATCCCTTCCCTCTTCCCTTCTCCCCTCCCCCCCTCCCCCACTCCGGCCACCCCCTCCCTCCCGCTCTGCCTCCCCTCCGGCCACTCTCCTCTCCCACGTCCGGCCAACCCCCCCCCCTCCCGCTTCCGGCGTCACCGCCGCGGCGGCGGCTGCTGCTACTGCGGCGGCGGCTGCTGTTGCCGTGGCGGCCGACGGCGATGGAGGTAGGGGGGTTGGCCGGAGGCGGGAGAGGGGGGTGGCCGGAGGGGAGACGGAGCGGGAGGGAGGGGGTAGCCGGAGTGGAGGAGGGGGGTTGGGGGGAGGGGGGGTAATTTTAATGTTTGAGCAGGGGTTTTTTTCGTCCCAAATTTTTTTTGGGTATCAACTTGTTACAAAAAAAAGGTTTAGGGTATCAAGTTCAAAAAGCGGAATAGTTGAGGGTAGCAAAGTGCAATTAAGCCAAAAAAAATATGTTAATATATTCGTAAATATATATTTTATATGAATTTTTTTACTTGCACATTTTATATTTATCAACAACATTTCTATTATGAAATAGAAGAGAAAGAAAAAGATGTGTAGTCGAATGAATACCTTCATGTTTTTCTCATTAGAATATACCTATAGAGGGAATATGATAGAGGATGTTATAGATAAGGATAAGGGTATCCATATTTGTTATGAAATAGAACAGAAAGAAAAGGATTTGTAGCTGAATGAATACCTCCATGCTTTTCTCATTAGAATATACATATAGAGGGAATAGGACACATATAGAGGGAATAGGACAGTAGTTATAGACAGGGATAATGGCATCCATATTTGTTATGAAATAGAAGAGAAAGAAAAAGATTTATATCCGAATGAATATATTTTCTCATTAGAATATACATATAGAGGTAGCCTAGACCGATCCAACTTCGTTAATAAGAAGTTTATTTATTGTATATATAATTATTGAGTAATTTGTGGTTGTTTTATGGGTCTCGGTAGATTTTTTGTGGGTCATAGCTCGATGGTTTGTTGAAAGACTTGGCTAGACTTTTGGTACCCACAAATTTAGCAGGCTTTGGTGAACTTAAGACTGTTATACCTTGTTTGATTGATTTATAGTACTTATATGTTTTATATCATTACAAAAATACTACAGTTTAGCGGCGGATTGCAGCAACGGAATCGAGTCCGCCGCTGCACAACTACGGAATTAAGATTGACTAGTGGCAAAATTTTAATACGTAACACGTCATGAATTCCATCGCTAAGCTGTCACTGAAATGTCAGCATACACGTAGCGACGGATTAGTGACAGACTGTTCCATCACTGCCAAATACTTAATTCCAGGAGCCCCGACCCTTCTTATTTTCATCTCCCCCCCCCACACAAAAAAATCCCCTCTCTCTTCTATGCGACGCCCTCTCTCATGGCTATATCTACTCCGGCAACCCCCTCCTCCTCGCGGCTATACTCCGGCTACCCTCTCTCCGGCTTTCCTCTACTACCCGACTCCCATATCAGACCCCCTCCTCCTCCGCCTTTGGTAAACCCTAACCCACTTTGGGATTTTACATTTGGGTAATACAATTGGGATTTGACATTTGGGTATTGCATTTGGATTTGGCATTTGGGTATATATTTTTGATTTAGGTGCTGGACACAGACATGATATGTTGGACACATTCAACAAACTCAGTTCTTTATATTTTTGGATTTCGGATTTTGGATTTGGGGTTTTTGGTATATATTTAGGATTTTGGTATATATTTTTCGGATTTGGACATTTTTGTTGTTAGGAACTCCATATGCCTATGGCTTAAGACTGACAACTTCCAATCATATTACTGTGTGAACCAGTAAGAGTAGGAAGAGTTGGTTCACCTACAACTTTCACTAATATCACTTATAGTTCTTTATGTTTTTTCTTTTGTGTGATGTGAACTAAGAGGCAACTAGAATTATTGATAACCAAAGTATTCACAATTAAGAAGTTATTGCCATGAAGGAACCACTAAGACTAATGTTAAAAGTAGAGACAAAATTGCAATAGTTTTAAAGGAATGAGACAATTTTTTGATCTAAAAGGCATAATTTGTATCTAATTCATGTTGTTTAAATATATATGGTATGTGCAGAATAATCCATGTGTAAGAAAGTAATAAGTCGATACTTGGTTGACCGTTCGTGCATGTATAATCAATAACATGAGAGCATGATTGGTTTGACGGATGATTTCAGGGCGGGAGTCATGAAATTTCTTAGATACACTAGTAACCAACCTTATTTCATGGATGAGAGGCTCATAAAGTGCCCTTATGTCAAATGTAATAATATATCATTCAAAGATGTGGATCTTATAAGAGGGCACCTCTACAAGAAGGATTTTATACCGAACTACAACGAGTGGACGGCTCAAGAAGAACCTTTGTTTCGGCAATACCAGCCCTCCTTCAATATGGAGGAGGGAAAGTTCAATTTCGAAGATCACTTCGAATATCGGCAGCAGAACTTGGCACGTAGGTTGGTACTTGATGCAACCGGTCCAAGTTTTGATCCGGATGATTCGAATCCTGATGCAAAAGAGTTCTATGATATGTTTAAGCATACCGATACTCCGTTATATCTGGGTTGTGATTCTCATTCTATCTTGTCAGTGGTGATACGGATGTTGAACCTCAAGTCTACTTTTAACTTACCGTAGGAATGCTACAATCGGATAATTCAGTTTGTTAAAGAGTTATGGCCAAAAGGATCGAAGAACTTGCCTGAAAACTACTACAAGTCGAAGATGATGATAAGGAAACTCGGTTTATACTACAAAAAGATAGATTGTTGTCAAAATGGTTGCATATTGTACTACAAGGAGAACATGATAAAGACATGCATTTTCTGTTACAAGGACAACTACAAGCCATTCGGGGCAAAGAAAAATCAACTGCCAAAGCTAGGTTGCGTCCCTATAAGTACATACAGTTTTTGTCAATCACAAAAAGGCTACAGAGGATGTATATGTCCGCAAATATAGCACAACACATGACATGGGATAGTAATGAACGAAAAATGGATGAAAGAGAATTATCTCATCCTTCTGATGGAGAGGCATGGAAGCATCTTGATCCGTGTTATCCCGAATTTGCTGCAGATCCTAGGATGTTAGGTTGGTTTTGTTCTGATAGATTTACTCCTTTCGGATAGTCGGTGTAGAAGCATGGAAAATATCAGAAATGATGGTCTATGTGGCTCGGAACAGGAGAACCCCATGCGGCTCATACAGGGGCAGTCCCATGTGGTTCAAAGAGACTCTCAGTCTCATACGGCTCGGGGCAGGAGAATCCTTACGGCTTATATAGGGACAGTCCCATGCGGTTCAAAGAGTCTCCCAGCCTCATGCGGCTCGGAAGTACATGCGGCTCACATACGACCAACAGAGATATGCGGCTCGATCAACACCACGTGTCCCCATGGGATCCCTTCACACAGCTGGCCATCAAGTAATGGCCTTATTTAATGCTTAATGCTCTGCCCTGATTTGACAGTTGACGGCTTTGACATAAAGTGCTATGATGGTCCTGTCGTAATGACAGACTCTTCGGGAACAGGAGAAAATCTCTTACATGATCCAAGATTGCCACGTGGCTACTCCCATGCGGCTCAATTGAAGAACAGCTTCATGCGTCTGGCAGAAATCATCTTCCTGCGGCTCACCAAGAAGCCATCCCATGCGGCTCGCAAGTACTATACCTATGCGGCTCACTGAGACACTGTCTCATGCGGTTCATGGATATCATGCGGCTCTGGCAGGGTCCACCATTAAGACACGTGGCAGAGATTCAATTGCCCCCATGACTTGACAGCCGGTAGCAGGGTGATTATGGGACGCGTGGTTTTAAATCAATCAGAGATTTACCAGATCCCAATAACCATATTTAACGTTATCCTCATAATTAATGAGATCAGGGCATATCACTCGTGATCAAGCCAATGGGACACGTGGTGAGAGATCCAAGCTTGACACAACCAATCATGAAGATTTAAAGCAATCAGTATTAATCATTCACAGGATTCAATACTATCCACATTTATGGCCCAGATCCTTCACGCTTAAGACTAATGGTCCAGATTGATTAAACATCAGGCCGCCGCCACTTTGAGAATGGGTAATCATCCAAACCCTAATGATGCCCCCACTCCTATAAATAAGCAAGGTGCCATTCCCTTACGAGATATACAGAGAGACTCCCCCAATATTCAGAGAGAAAATACACAGAGAGAGAGGAGCCAGAAGAGTAATAGAGGAGAGCAAGAAGAGCATTTCTTCATCAACGCCAACCATCTCTTCACAGGAGCCAAGGCTGCATACCGATCGTCCAAGGAGTAAGACAGGGCTGCCGTCGCCTTCCCGAGCCTCTATCGTCACCCCCCAGAATCTAAAACAAACAATTGTACTTAGACTGCTGTACCTAGGTTTTCGTCCCTAGGCTTTCTTTGTACAAGCGAGTTTGTAACGTGAAGTAAAAGTCCGGTCCTCCGATAATTGTTTTGTTCTTTTATATTTCATGGCAAACACGATGGCGACTCTGCTGGGGACAAACTTCTCCACGGCTGAGGAGTTGTTGACGCAATCGGATGCAGCCAAGCTTGGCTCCACGCAACAGAAGATGGTCGCCCGGTTCGACCAACAGGCATTCAAAGAAATGCTCTCCGACAAGAGCGCTGGCCCGGTCCAGAAGCGAGCCCGCACGAAGAAGGCCCGCAAGGAGTGGAGACCCCGATCCTTCGTTCCTACTGAAGCTCTTGCAAAGATACCCTCTGTTGTTCAAGACGGCAAGCAAGACTCTCCAGCGGCCCTACTTCAGACCGTAGACAACTCTGCTGTCCCCAAGTCCGGCAGAAGAAAACACTATGATGCTGGACTTGCAGGGGCAAAGAGGAACTCTATGCGATCCGAGCCGCATAAGGGTGCTAACCGCATGGAAAAAGCTCATGCGGCCACATCCGCTAGCCGCATGAAGAAAACTCATGCGGTCACATCTGTCAGCCGCATAGCTTATGCGGCTACAGTTGCCAACCACACGGATGAAGCTTATGCGGTTACTTGAAGTCAATCGCTTGCAGAAAACCCATGCTGCCATAATTGCCAACCGCATGCGGCCAGCCTGCACGATCGCGACTCCTACTAATCGCACCAAAGCAACTCATTCGGCAGCTAAAGACAGCCGCATGCAGACAGCCTGCATGGTTCCCAATCCTAGCCGCATAGCGGCCGTTCCACGCTCCTCTCGATCAGTCTTCGACCATCTCTCATACGGTCCTGACCCTGATGGGTCTCTGGATGATAAGCTAGACTCTGTGGTATTCAACTTAGACTCTTCCTATTACGCACCCGCAAGTGCTAAAAAGAAAAAGTCTAGGGCAGCACGGGCTCATCAAGCCCAGTCAGCTGCCCCAACCTCTGACTATCGGGACGTCCCGTTGACTATCACGTGGGCCTCTGATGGGAAGTTGTATAAGACCGCTCGAGTCCAGCCTCCGACGACAAAAGGACAAAGTGGTTCCACTGACCTGCGTGAGGCGATCCTCCACAAGCGCAAGGAAATAGAAGGGGCTTCGGTGTGCAAAGAGTCCTCGCTTGGACGTTACTGTACCCAAATCATCGTCAACTGCTGTTGTAACAACGCGGCAGTGACGGAAGACCGGCCGTCAGTCTTCCAAAGACTACAACATCCGAGCTCAGAGGACGAGGCACCTCCTGTTGTCTCCTGCAATTCCACTCAAAAAGTCCCCGTCGAGGGGAGAGGGAAGAAGGCAAGCATCTCCAGCCCGAAGACCTCAACCACTGCAACTAAAAGACTGTCGTCTAAGCGGGTGCCCACCACCGGAGTTTTCCAAGGTACTCGCTCTAAGACGAAATCTGCTACAGTGGGAGGCCCGTCGTCCGTAACGCAGGGGGTTGCTGGGGCTGGGGGTAGCACCCCTCCGAGCCTCCACAACAATCCAATATTCCAAGAAGACGAGCCAGGGGAGATAACTCTCCCATCAGATACAGCCGAGGCTGGCATCCTCGAGGACGTCCACGACTCTCAAGATGAAGCAAGATTTGAAGCCGGGGGTACTATTCCCTCCGAGTCCGAACCAGAAGAGAATATTCCCACATATCCCGATGACTTCTCGGTACATGGATATGACTCGGAGGATACATCCTCCACCGTCCCTTCCGTTTCTCATCATATAAGGACGGTGTTCATGACAGACAGCAATCAAAGTAGTTCCAGTGATCGCCAGCGCATCGATACTCTGGAGGCCATACTACAGGCCCTGGTCAAATCTGTAGATGAAATCAAGGCGGCTCTTCCAACTCTACAAGGAGGAACACCTGGCCAAACAAGCACGGGTCCCGCGGTTAATGCGGACTCGAATTCAGCGGCACCGAACCCGTGCAATAATCCTCCCGAAATAACAGCCCCTACCGCGACAGATGAGGCCCGAGAAGTAAGAAGAGAGGTTCAGGAGGTCTGAGCCATGTTCCATGCCCGAGAAAACGCTCAAGACCTCAGAATACGGCAACCATACCCTGCTGAATGGAGGGATGTTCCGTTCCCACCAAGATATAAGCCGTTCAATATCAACCCGTATGATGGCAAGACCTCAGCAAGTCGGTACATCACTTACTTCGAGGTCACCACCGACCATCTTCCCCATGATGATGCTATCCTCACGCGATTATTCATTGGGGCATTGGAAGGAGTCGCCTTCGACTGGTATCGCAATCTGCCGGACAATTGCATCCACTCCTTCGCCGGCTTCAAGCGCCTGTTCTTGGAGAGATTCTACGAAGTAGGGCAGGACGTCACCATGTCCACCCTCATGGACGTCGTCCAAGGGGAGAAGGAGCTGACAAGGAACTACATTGAGCGGTTCCGCCAAACCGCCATGAAGCTGCCCTCCGGAAATCCAGATTCCTCTTTAATTGAAATTTGTCAAAAGAGACTGCTTCCAACGATCAGTCTCTGGATGGGCGAAAGTCAATTCAAAGATTGGAAGACGCTCATCATCAGCGCCACAAGCACCGAAGAACGATTGAAGAAGGCTCGCCAACTGGGATTGCACATCTCGGAAGGAGAAAACAAGGACAAACGTCCCAACAACGATAATGGGGGTAGCCCCTCCAACAATCGGGATAGCAAAGGAAAGCAGGCTATGGTGGCCGATACATCACAAAAACCTGAGCCGAAGCCAGCAGACAAACAATGGCCGCAAATCACTTACTCCTTCGAAGACGGTCGCGTCAAGCCCATCTTGGACATGCTCATACAAGGGGACAGAATTCAGCTTCCTCCACCAAGACGGGAACCGCGGCCGATAGAGATAGAGAATCCAAAGTACTGCCATTATCATCGCTATGTTCATCATGCTACACATGATTGCTACCAGCTGAAACGGTACATCCAAAACCTCATCGACTCAAATGCTCTGGCCATCGATTTCGAAGAGGTAACCGTGGCGGCCAATATGGTGTCCGTACAATTCGGCAACTTCCCTCCGACGGAGACTCAAGACGGGGTGATCCCCGTCCCTCTAGCGACAATGGAGATTACCAATCTTCCACCTCCCCGAGATCAGGCTGCCGATCTAGTACCCCTCACCACATCACGAGGGGAGGTCATGTGGATCTATCCAGACTTGGTGTCAGAAGTGACTCGGCCCACACCATCTTCCACCGACAAGAAAAAAATTGGAAAAGTTAGGACCTGCCACACATTCTCGACAGACAACGAGGAAGCTACAGCCGTCGTCACGAGGTCTGGAGCGCAATCCCAACCTGTGGTTGACAATCCAGTTGAAAATCATCAACCCACTACAACTGATGCTCCGGGACCGGCTCAGCCTTCGACGACCGACAAGCCTAGGCCGAGGGAGACTCGCTTCGACAAATTCCTCCGAAAAAAGGCAGCCCAAGGGCTAGAGAGGCCCTACAACTTTGATATTTTAGCGCAATTGGCCAACACACCGGCCAAGTTATCACTGTACGAACTCCTAAGGCTCTCCAAAGACGTTCGTATTGCATTGAGCGAAGCACTCCAAAATGTCGATGTCTATCTGGCTCAATCTAACCTCACCGGGGAGGACTCACCTGTGGATCTCCAGGACAGTGCCTGTACGGGCGCAATGCCGAACATCATCTTCACTCCGCAGGACATGCTCATCAAAACCAACCTACACGATCGCCCGCTATACTACACGGGATACATCGGCGACGTGAAGGTGGATCGGATGCATATAGATCCTGGCTCTTCCATAAGCATCATCCTGAAGGGTCTGCTACATCATCTCTGCATCCCAATGCATCGCCTGACACCTACAAGTACCGCCATCAGCGGTTTCAATTCAGGCAGGAGCTACCCTATTGGGAAGATTTGTCTGAAGTGTTAGATTGGCGATCTCCAATCCGAAGTCACCTGCTACGTCATAGATGCAGACACTTCTTACAACATCCTCTTGGGGTACCCATGGATACACGATTATATGATCGTGCCTTCCACGCTGCACCAGTGCTTCAAATATGTTGATAAATACGACTTCGTGAAGATGGAATTTGCTGACATCGATCCCTTCAAAGGGGTCGAATTGTACTACTCAGACTCGTACCTTTATGAAAAGTCGAAGAAGCACCTTGGTGAAGGAGATGTACAAGCTCATAACGAGACAGCTTCGGGATCAGAAGAACCTCTGACGATCCACCTCCAAGCTCGCAAACCGGGCAAGTCCGCACCCCTTACTGCCACTCTGCGGAAGGACGCGATCAGCCTCTCGGCACAGGAAGAGCAGATGATAATCCGGCTGCCAAGGTCCGGCCAAGTGCCGAGACCCACAACGGGGCCATTGACAATCAGACTGCCGAGAGTCGGTCAACCCAAAACGGAGAAGCTCAATCCCTCCGATAGGCCACTGACGATACGCCTTCCCAAGAAGGGTCGTCACCCCGATGCGAGGTCTGACACTTCTAGCGAACCGGCCACTCCTCGCTCCACATCAAATGCCAAACTGGGGGTCGCTAGTCTGCCAACGACTCCACGCTCTGCTCCATCAATTGAACTACTGACAATCAAGCTTCCCAGGTCGTCCTCGCAGTCTTTATTTACACAGAGGGTAGCCGAAGAGGAACCGGAGCTAGCCAAGTATGTGGCTGCCCACACTGATGTTCCCTCCGCTGATGATGTAATCCTCCTAGAAAAGATACCTTACTTCATCAATAAAGTGTTATCTTTGAACTACACCGAGCTCAATAAGCTATGTACAATGTATGCTATGGAACACGGTATAGGCACTCACCTACACACACAGGTGACAAATGTGTACACCACGATCCAGCTTACTCCAGTAGAAGATGCTTACCGAATAATCGAGGGAGGGGACCATCCAATCATATTCGGCCGGAAGAACGACCCGCATCCCTTCACCATAGAGGAAGCCGACCTCGGTCCGGAAGACTGCCTCTGTATCTTTATAGCCCCCAATCCAAATATCTCATGCAGAAACAGGGGTATGATCTGGAGACGATGCCAGGTTTGAACTACGGCACTGGGCGACGATTACCTTTGAAGCCGCCAGTCCCGGCGGGCAAACCACGAGACTACTATAGCAAAACTCGATGCGGGTTGGGGTATGTAACGCCTACTACGACCCCTGAGAGTTCAGATGAAGAATGCGACTGGCAGTCACATTCAACCGGGTCACCAACTTCAGACTCGGATACCAGCATCGGAGATGTGTTCAGACAAGTCATGACAGTCAACATGGCATTCTCTGACGCTTACGAAGAAGACGAAGACATCCCCGAAATCCTCGAGCTAGAGCTGTGGGCCCAGCAATTGGACACACAATAGGAAAAGCGGTTCGAACAGAGAGAACCTCCTACTGAAGATGAGGTCATATAAGTGGATCTCGACAGCGAATCTTCTCCAAAACCGATCTTCATCAGTAAAAGCCTAGCAGACGAAGAGCAGGAGTCGCTGCTAGAACTTATCAAAGAATACATTGATGTGTTCACCTGGAGCTATGAAGACATGCCAGGGTTAAATCCCGACATTGCTCTTCACAAACTCAACATTCAGCCGGATGCGAAGCCAGTCAAACAACAACAGCGACGCTTTCGCCCGGGCATCATGGACGCGATCGAAGCCGAAGTCAACAAACTGATAGCCAGCGGTTTCATTCGTGAGGAACAACATCCCGATTGGGTCGCTAATATAGTGCCCGTCCTCAAGAAGAACGGGAAGATTCGAATCTGCATCGACTTCCGCAATCTGAACGAGGCATACCCCAAAGATGAGTTCCCCCTCCCTATCACGGACATCATGATTGACAATACCTGCGGTTTTGAATGTATGTCATTCATGGATGGCTTCTCGGGGTACAACCAAATCAAGATATCTCCTGACGACGAAAAGCATACATCATTTCGAACACCGATTGGCACATACTGCTACACAGTTATGCCTTTCGGTTTAAAGAATGCTGGCACCACATATCAAAGAGCCATGAGCATCATCTTCAGAGACCACTTACGCAAGACAGTGGAGTGCTATGTTGACGATATAGCCGTTAAGAGTCGCTGCAAGGGAGACCATCTGCAGGATCTAAGGACGGTATTCGACCTAATACGAGCGCACAATTTGAAAATGAACCTTACAAAGTCCTTTCTGGGCGTATCCAGCGGGAAGTTCTTGGGCTTCATCATTACGGCACAAGGTATCCATGTAGACCATGAGAAGACGAAAGCAATCATGGAGATGGGTCCCCCGAGAAATCTCCGCGAACTCAGAGGCCTCCAAGGGAGGCTAGCTTACGTCAGGAGGTTCATTTCTAACCTCTTCGGGCGATGCCGACCGTTCACGCACCTCATGAAGAAAGGAGTCTCATTCGTATGGGACGAGAAATGTCAGCGTGCTTTCGACAACATCAAAGAATATTTGTCAAATCCTCCAGTTTTGGTGGCCCCGGTTCCTGGAAAACCATTCCTGCTCTATGTACGAGCAATGGAACACTCCCTCGGGGCTCTACTGGCACAAAACAATGACGCAGGCCATGAGCAAGCCATATATTACCTCAGTCGAATGATGATTGGGCCAGAGCACCGATACACCGCTGTGGAGAAGGAATGCCTCGCCCTTGTGTTCGCCATTCAGAAAATGCGATACTATGTCACCGAAAAAACGATACATGTGATCTCACGAGTCAACCCTCTCAGGGTCCTCATGACTAAACCAGGGGCACTCAGCTTTCGCCTCACTACATCGGCAATATTGCTGTCCCCTTATCATATGATCTTCGTCCCACAAAAGGCAGCCAAAGGTCAAGCCCTGGCAGACTTCTTAACAGCCGACCCAGGCTCGGAGTCCTCCAGAATATATGAAAAGATCCCAGATGAGGTCGTCGACTCGCATGCAACCTCTCACGATAATATATGGCGAATGTTCTTCGACGGTGCTTCGAGGACCGGACCTAAAGGCAATATAGTCGTCGGAGTCGGGGTAGTGCTGATCTCCCCTTCCAGATTGGTGATTAACCGCGCTTATTCCCTCACAGAGCCATGCTCTAACAATGTGGCCGAGTACAACGCTCTGGTCATTGGCCTCCAACTCGCAAGAGAGCTGGGGGTAGAATACCTTGAAGCATACGGCGATTCCCAACTAATCGTCAATCAGATCCGGAGCTCATACGAGGTCTGCCACGAAGACATGATCCTTTATCACCAAATAGCGATTGACATCATCTCGTCGTTCGAGGGGTTCTTCATCGAACATGTCCCCAGACTCCGAAATATCGAAGCTGATGCCTTAGCTGGTCTTGCCGCTTCTCTGGCAGTTCCGAACTATGATCGCCAATCAGTGGATGTGATAGGCCACGAACTGGTCTGTCCCAAGAACAATGTGCAATTCGCGGCAAGTTATTTCGCATAGACGATCGATGATGCCCCATATTAGAGACAACCATTCATCGACTTTGTCGTCTATGACATCCTGCCCGAGAACCCAAAGGAAGCCACTTCCATCAGACGGCGTTCTCTCAGATTCTTCTACGATACAGAAACAAAAATGCTGTATCGCCGCTCCTACGACGGATTACTGCTTCGGTGTCTGTCAAATGCAGAAGCCAAAGAAGCCGTACGAGAAGCTCATGATGGCGTCTGCAGGGCCTACCAGCCCGGTCCTAAATTGCAAGACCGCCTTTGCCGAATGGGCTACTATTGGCCCACGATGGTGGCAGATGCGATAGATTATGCTTGAAAATGCAAAGCCTGCCAAGTCCACGCGGACTTCATTCACCAACCATCCGAGTTTCTACATCCGACAGTGGCGTCCTGGCCATTCGAAGCATGGGGAATGGATATCATTGGTCCAATCACCCCACCTTCCTTCCGAGGACATCGCTTCATACTTGCGATCACTGATTACTTCTCCAAATGGGCGGAAGCTGTCCCACTCGCAGAAGTTAAGACTTCAAACGTGATCAGCTTCCTTAAGCATCACGTCATCTACCGCTTTAGACTGCCCCGAAGGATCATCCATGATAATGGTCCGCAGTTTGCAAGCCACGTATTCTATCGGTTTTGCGATAAGCACCGTATTCAGAACGTCGCTTCGATACTGTACAACCCGGCAGCGAACGGGTTGGCAGAGGCATTCAACAAAACAATCATCAAACTCCTCAAGAAGTTTGTCTCCTCCAACAAACGTGACTGGAACGAGAAGCTCGACGAATGCTTATGGGCTTATCGCACCACAGTTCGAACAGCCATCGGGAATACACCATTCTCCCTAGTGTACGGGAGTGAGGCAGTCCTCCCATTGGAGACTCAGATCCCCTCACTATGCGTCGCCCTCACACATCAATTAACGACAGACGAAAACCACCATCGCCGGCTACAAGAATTGGAGGCACTAGATGAAAAGCGCCTCTTGGCTCAGCAACGAATTGAGCTATACCAAGCACGCATCTCTGGAGCCTTCAACAAGAAGGACAAAATCAGAACATTCCAGGTGGACGATCTCGTTCTGGTAGTCCGGAGGCCGATGGTCATGACTCACAAGACCGCCGACAAATTCCAGCCAAAGTGGGAAGGCCCATTTATCATTGAGGCAGTATTCTCCAACGGTGCTTACCGCCTCGCAAAACAAAATGGAGACTTGCTCATGTTGCCCGTCAACGGCAAATTCCTGAAGAAATATTATGTCTAAACGACGTTCTCTCCAGATCATCGAGTCATGTACCCGCTGGTACCGCTGAACTCACATTCACAACATTTCAGATTATCGAGTCATGTACCGGCTGGTGCCGCTGAACTCACCTCCACGTTCCCTTCAGATTATCGAGTCATGTACCCGCTGGTGCCGCTGAACTCATACTTTCTCAATATTCTAAATTACCGAGTTATGTACCCGCTGGTGCCTCTGAACTCACATTTCGGTCACTCTTTCAGATAGTAAGTCACGTATGATTATACCTCTGAACTTTCTTCCTGGAAGAGATCCTCCCTCATGATCTACTACCCGTACTCCCAGTGCACAAAAAGGGTAATCGATCCATAAATTTCCGAAACGGCCATGTCCTTATTACCTCTGAGTCGTTTTCACTTCCACCAAAAACAAACCGCCCCCTCGCATAGAACTTCCATTTTCTCTTACCTCTGATTCGTTCTATGTACCCCCTCTTCATTAAGCCCACTCCTGCCATGTCCTCATTACCTCTGAGTGGGAAGGCTCCATCGAAGAAACCTTCATACTTGCCATGTCCCCATTACCTCTGAGTAAGTATGTCGGTTCCCTTTCAACCTATTATCTGTACCCACAACCGGAGTACGACAAGGATAATAGGTCCACAAATGTCCTCTGTTGACCACAAACATCCTCTGTTGACCACAAATGTCCTCTGTTGACCACAAAAATCCTCTGTTGACCACAAACGTCCTCTGTTGACCATAAATGTCCTCAGTCGACCACAGATGCTGTACCGGATCTCCAGTACGCGTCCATCCCTTCCCTATCATGCCTGAGAGCCCAGCTGCTCCTTGGCATTCTCCGGAATACTAAAAACTTCTATAGCTGTCTTATCACGAAGTTGTTCTAGGTATTCATCTCCAAAACTTGTTACTCGTACCTAAAACCAAGGTACGCGCAGGGTGACGGGTCCACAAATAATCCCCCAGCAAGTCCAATTCCACAAACACCGCAAGTACAAGAAAGAGAAGATGAGTTAAAACATGCTCATTCATTCAAAATTCAAAGTGCTACATCATTTAGGATCACATCCTTTACAAAATCAAAACAAAAAGACGAAAAAAAAAACAACAGCAAAAGAAAAAACAGAAAGCTGATCACTGCTCTGGGGCACATAACGTCCTGAGACGGTCCGTCAGCAAGACAATCGACCGCTCAAACCTCTGGGTAGCTCGACGCTCCGCCTCTTGGGTCAGCACCGCCTCGTCCTCCAGTTGAGCATGGGCTTGCCAGTTATCCTCGAATCTCTTAAAGGCCCGCTCCAGGTTGACAGAAGATCGGGAAACCCTCTCGGCCTCCCGAGCGATCGACTCCTGTTCCGCACGAGCAGCCTCCAGCTCTGACTCTAAGAAGGTCAACTCCCTCTGGAGTGCGAGAATCCGCTCCTTCGTGTCAGTGATTCCACGAGAAGCAGACTCTTCCTGAGCCCGACAAGCCTGACTTCAACGACCCAGCCTGTCATACGAAGCGGAGAACTTGTCAAGGTCCTCCTGCACAACTGGCCCGGCAGTATCTCGAGCGAGCTTGATCCTATCCCGAGCAGCAATGAGGAAGCCCCGCTCCCGTTCAATCGCAGCAGGCAAGCCCGCCTGCCGTATCGCCAGCAATTGGGTCACAAGCTGATCAGCCTCTGCCAACTTAGGCTCCAGGAGTGCAGCCAACCCCACCCCGCCAGGAAGAGACTTCAACGTTGCAACCTGACCCCGAGCGCACCGTAGAGACAGAGTAAAAGGGGTCCCCCCGTTCTACAGCAGCATCTACGCCCCTCTTTAAATGGCGATAGAAGCTGTCGACCACATCCTGCGTCACCTTGTCCAGAGCTTCCGAGGAAGCTGGTGTCAACGGGAGTGTAGCCGACAATGCTGAAGAAGACGCAACAGAATCTGCCGCTCCTACCACAAGAGAAACAAACTTCATACGGAAGGACGCATGAATAGCAGCCAACTCCTCTTCAGCAGCCCACAGAACTTGAATGCTCGGCAGGGTCGAGAGGTCAATCTCCGGAGCCGTATAATCAGCAGAGGATGAGGCGGAGACCATCGCCAGCTCCATTCCCATCTGCCCGGGGCTGGCGGGAGGCCCCTCGACATGAGACGACGAAGGAGAGGAAACGCTTATTTCTCCCAGATCGTGGTAGGCCGAGCCTTCCCCAAGAACATCTGCGGTGGGAAGTAAAGGGTCAGGACCTGTAGGGCTAAGGCAACCATGAATCGATTTGACCCGAAGGATATGTTGATAGAGCAAATAAGCCCCCTCACTAGTCAATATTTGGCTTATCTTACCAGTGGAGGAGTGTGGAGGCTGAGGTTCGCTTACAGCCACCGTAGCCTCTTCACCAGTAATCTCCGAGTCAGGTATAATAGACTCCTCCGCCCCTGCACTCTCGGGAGGGGATGCAACGAGATCGACGTCGCCTTGCTGAAGTTCAGCGATCTCGGAGACTGGCCCGAGGAAACCTTCGTCACCCCGGGCCGAGGCCTCAGCAACCTGGGAGCTCCCAGCCGCCGCTGAGAGAGCCCCCGCAGAAAGGACCGCGGCACACATATCGCTAATCAAAGCAGCAAGGGCCGGATCAACTCCAGGGGCAGCAGACGGTTCAGGAGAGCCTGGTTCGTCAGACGTCTACAAAGAAAAAATGATCAGGTCATATCTCCAAGAGAAAAGAAAGCCACAACAAGGAGATAGCTCCGACATAGTCGTACCTTCGGAGCAGCGTCATCATCCTCATCCCTCTCCGTAATAAGTAGCCTACGAGGTCCGACCGCAGCTCTCTTCATGGAAAAGGACACCGCTCTGCCAGTGGACTCACGCCTGCCTCGCTTACGCGAGGAACCAGGCACGGCATGCGGTAGTTCTACCCGCACCACCTCCGATACAGGTGGCAACTGATCTACCGCCTCATCTAACACGACCGACGGTTGATCCATCATCATCTCGTCTGCCATGATGGGCGGCTGACCCGCCGCTGCTTCGCCACCAGAAGAGAGAGAGTCCTCGTCGTCCCGCTCGTTGTTTTCCTCAATTGTGTCAAAGGACTCGGAATCGGGCGTAGGAACTCTATTCACCCCTTTCTTCTTTGTCCTCGACACCATAGCCTTCTCCGCCAGACGAGTGCCCACGATGAAGCTAGTCCTCGGGTCAAAATCGAAAGGAGGCTGATTTGCCGTAACATAATATAAGGCCGCCATATGCAAGATTTCCTCTATCAAGTTTATCGCAGGAACCGAGAAGCTAGTTCGAGTATGACAAGTGTCATAGTAGCTCCATGCCCTAATACCATCGAGAATGCTACCCTCAAATCCCAGGCAGGAATTGGGATGCCCAAGGAATAGTTGACTATACCCAAATTGACGGGCAAACCTACTGGGCAAGTAGGGCTCCAAGTACACAGTGTTGCGATTGTGATAAACTAAATGCGCCGGGCGAATATTAAGCAGCCAGAAACGCATCTTCTCAGGTAAGAAATGAGGAGGTCCAACACCATCGACATGAACACTCCTCACTTCCTGGTCGGTAAAACGGGGAACGGATACGAAGAAATCATATACGTCCACCCTCGCTAGCATCCTCCGACACGCCAGCATGGTACTACATTCCCAAGGCTGATGGTGATACCTGAAAAGAAAAGCGTCGTCGTCCGTAATGCCATCTCCCGTCCCAGGCCTCATCAAAGACTGATAATGCAACAACAGCCATCCCAGCAAGTAATAATAAGGCAATTCTATACGTTCAAAATCCATCGCCACGTCACGAGCGACGACCTTGGACGTGAAGGCACGGAGACCATGCTGAATGCTGCACACCATAGCAGGAAGAAGAGCCAGCCTGACCCCAAAGGCCAACTTCACGACGGAAAGAATGAAGTGACGACCAATCCTCTCAATAGCACCTGTCCCTCCTGCGACCACACAATTGCGCAGCCATACCATTAAAAACCCTGCCAAGAGTGCCTTCTCTGACAGCCGCCGAGTACTATAATAAAAATAGCTGAAGGAGTCAATCTGGCTCCCAAATTTGTCACCATAAGACTTCGACCTCCTAGCAGTCGACACCAAGTCTTCTACTTCCCTAGGAGTTTGACGATCTCGTAAAGTAACTCGGCCAGCAGCACTGAATTTGAAGAGATATGAGACCCAAGAGTTGGTATGGGGAGCATCCCCTTCCGAGCTATCATTTTTCTGGATAGCCGTTCGGTGACAGGTGCTATGATGATACAACAGTTCTTGATACACAGTGACAAAGCCTGGGAATCGTCGATCCAAATCTTGGAACTCCTCATTCGTCGGAGTGTACGCTTCGAAGGGTTCGTCTCCCCAGGGGAGCTTGGAGACAACATACATCTCATGAAGAGCGAGCCCCAACTCCCCTACAGGTGTGAAGAAAGTTCCTGTCCGATGATTATACATCTCCAGAAGGGCCATGAATAACGGCTTATTAACGGGCAATCCGTGGCTGGTACCCCGGATAACATCAAAAAGATTGACTTCTCGCAGAAATTCCCCGTAGTTCCGCAGAATCCACGAAGTCAGGTTAGCCCACGGGGGAATGGGGTATAACCAGCTCGGCAGCACCAATCTGCCAACAGGATAGGACCCTTTGCGAGCAAGCTGGCTCAGGAAGGTATCAGCCTGAGAGAATGAGAAGTTAGGACCGGGTGTGTTGATAAAGGTATCCGGAGCTAACCCCATCACAGATCGACTGGCCGGATCCTTGACCGCACGTACTGACCCAGTAGTTTTGTTGTAACGGATGTTACCAA
Source organism: Iris pallida (assembly GCA_029216955.1). Taxonomy (NCBI): domain Eukaryota; kingdom Viridiplantae; phylum Streptophyta; class Magnoliopsida; order Asparagales; family Iridaceae; genus Iris; species Iris pallida. The sequence goes on along the minus strand of JANAVB010022597.1, from coordinate 792,050 downwards.
CAAACATCCCCGGTCTGGTGGAAGTGAGGGAGTCTGTCATCTGCCTATCCAATAAGATCATGTTGAACCACGCAAAAGGAAAATGACTCTTCATAATAGGAATGTGAATCGACATCCCGTCCAGATTAAAATCCCAACTCTCGAAAACATCCAGCACTCGGGAGTTTTCTATGATCAATGCATCCCCAAAGAGGAAGACCGGCCTCAGATGCTTCCCATTAGGCTTCCCGGAGCTCATCATGTTACTAAGGAATTAGAAAGATTGAACCCTGATAGCATTTAGTCGCTCCAAAGGTTCATTAACAAGGAGCTGCTCGGACACTTGACGAACTAAATCGTCCCGTCGCACATCCATGGCAAACTGATTCGAGCCAACCAGAAGTTCCCCCGCGGGATTTACTGGCAGATTCACTGAAGAAAGACAAAAGAAAGAAGGTAAAAAAGATAGCCGAAACACAAACTACTTGATGCTTATGCGGCTTAGCTCAGCATAGCCTCATACGGCTCAGTTTAAAAGAGCTCATGCGGTTCAATTCGAATGAGCTTATGCGGTTCGGTTCGAAATGAGCATATGCGGTTCTGTTCGGATGAGCTCATACGATCCAATTCGAATAAGCTTATGTGGTTCGGCTCGAAATAGGCTTATGCGGTTCAGTGCGGATGAGCTTATGCGGTCTAGTTCAAATGATCTTATGCGGTTCAGTTCGAAATAGGCTTATGCGGCTCAGTTTGAAAAAGCTCATGCGGTCCAGTCCAGATGAGCTTATGCGGCCCTGATGATGAAGTAGTTATGCGGCTGCAAACAACAACTTTCATGCGGCTCAGGCCTGGGTCATATCCCATGCGGCTCGAATATGAGTCGGACACGCAACATACTTGGAAATACAGACTCGCGCATAAGATATGCGACGTAGCCATGACAGTTCATGTTGATGGTCCTACCAGCAATAGGCGGGTGAACGTTGGGGTGAAAAACAGGCACGTCAGTCGGCAGAGGAGCCGCCACGTTCGCCGCCGTAGTCGATGAAGACGCTGTCTTCTTGCCCTTCGCTGCCGCAGACGACGCCGCGGCCTTCTTGCCCGTAGCAGCGGTAGTCTTCTTGGGAGCCATTGCCGATCGTTGATGGGAGAATACGAAAAGGAAGTCGGCAACAAGGAGTTCGAGCAAAGATAGATGGTAAAGAAACCCTCAAAGAATAAATTACTCCTATTTATAGGCGAAGGAGGCTCGTAAATCAACAAACGCCTCAATCCACGCGCCGCCTAAAAGAATAAAGGCAAAACACTTCGGTCAAAGCAAAACTGACCCTTGGGATCCTCTCCCAAAAGGCGGCGTTAATTCAAAAAATGAATCAAGGGCATTTAATGCAGAAGATTTGCACACGTGGTTGGGACACGTGGCAAAAAGTCTATGCGGCCTAACAGCTCATACGGCCAGATAAATCCATGCGGCTGAACCATCTATGCGGTCAGCAAAGGCCATGCTTCTTATTCAAAGTATTTCAATTTTGTAAATTAAAAACTTTGAAGGGGGTCTTGTAGAAGCATAGAAAATATCAGAAATAATGGTCTATGCGGCTCGAAACAGGAGAACCCCATGCGGCTCATACAGGGGTAGGCCCATGCGGTTCAAAGAGACTCTCAGTCTCATGCGGCTCGGGACAGGAGAATCCATGCGACTTATATAGGGACAGTCCCATGCGGTTCAAAGAGTCTCCCAACCTCATACGGCTCGGAAGTACATGCGGCTCACATACGACCAACAGAGATATACGGCTCGATCAACACCACGTGTCCCCATGGGATCCCTTCACACAGCTGGCCATCTAGTAATGGCCTTATTTAATGCTTAATACTGATTTGACAGCTGACGGCTTTGACATAAAGTGCCATGATGGTCCTGTCGTAATGACAGACTCTTCGAGAACAGAAGAAAATCTCTGACAAGATCCAAGATTGCCACGTGGCTACTCCCATGCGGCTCAATTGAAGAACAGCTTCATGCGGCTGGTAGGAATCATCTTCCTGCGGCTCACCAAGAAGCCATCTCATGCGGCTCGCAAGTACTATACCTATGCGGCTCACTGAGACACTGTCTCATGCGGTTCATGGATATCATGCGGCTCTGGCAGGGTCCACCATTAAGACACGTGACAGAGATTCAATTGCCCCCATGACTTGACAGCCGGTAGCAGGGTGATTATGGGACACGTGGTTTTAAATCAATCAAAGATTTACCAGATCCCAATAACCATATTTAACGTTATCCTCATAATTAATGAGATCAGGGCATATCACTCGTGATCAAGCCAATGGGACACGTGGTGAGAGATCCAAGCTTGACACAACCAATCATGAAGATTTAAAGCAATCAGCATTAATCATTCACATGATTCAATACTATCCACATTTATGGTCCAGATCCTTCACGCTTAAGACTAATGGTCTAGATTGATTAAACATCAGGCCGCCGCCACTTTGAGAATGGGTAATCATCCAAACCCTAATGATGCCCCCACTCCTATAAATAAGCAAGGTGCCATTCCCTTGCGAGATATACAGAGAGACTCCCCCAATAATCAGAGAGAAAATACATAGAGAGAGAGTAACCAGAAGGGTAATAGAGGGAGAGCAAGAAGAGCATTTCTTCATCAACGCCAACCATCTCTTCACAGGAGCCAAGGCTGCATACCGATCGTCCAAGGAGTAAGACAGGGCTGCCGTCGTCTTCCCGAGCCTCTATCGTCACCCCCCCCAGAATCTAAAATAAACAATTGTACTTAGACTGTTGTACCTAGGTTTTCATCCCTAGATTTTCTTTGTACAAGCGAGTTTGTAACGTGAAGTAAAAGTCCGGTCCTCCGATAATTGTTCTGTTCTTTTATATTTCATGGCAAACAGTCGGGATCTCGGTACTTTTGTTGATTGGTAATTTTTGACCCTTTACAATCTACCACCGTGGATGTGCTTGAAGACTCATTACCTGTTCTTGACACTTATCTCATACCCAGTCCAAAAAATCTAAAAAAGAACATTGATATCAACTTGTAGTCGTTGGTAAATGAGTTGAAAAAATTGTGGCAGTTTGTCATTCAGATGTATGACATATTGATGGAGTAGAACTTTTAGATGAGAGCGTCACCCATGTGGACCATCAACGATTTTTCAGCATATGAAATGTTATCATGGTAGAGTACTTATGGTACTATGTCTTGTCAGACATATATGGAAAAGAGTAAGGCATTCCATTTTCAGAATGGAGGAAAAGTATGTAGGACCGTTGAGCACCTCTAGAGGAGGTGAATAGAGTGTATGTACGTACAGCAGAAATAATCACCACTTTAAAAATTTAGCAGTTATAAACTATGGCATATATAAGAGACAGTAAATAAATACAGTAAACAAGAGATCATAGAATAAAACTCAGTGAACGTAGCGATCTATACTGGTCTTCCTCTGATAGGACTACTCCAGTCTCGAGTACTCTTGCTCGATGTTAATCCATTATTCACAAGCTAAATGAGAGCTTGCCGTCTCTTTACAACACCGTACCTTTGTGACGCGTGCAGGACCGACTCTAACAAACTAATTCCGAAAACTAGGAACGTTTTCTGAATTGCAACCTCTGATACAACTCTTCTAAACCAAAATACTAGATCGAACAGAACTGTACTGGCTTTGGCTAAAAGTAGTATAGGCTAGATGTGAAAGCTTTAGATCGTTGAAAACACTTCAGAAAAGATAGAAAAAATAGAGTGAATGTGTGATTTAGAAATGTGAAAAGCCTTCTATATTTATAGTGTTTTTGGGGACTAAACTCGGGCAGAGTTCGGATGCATAAATCTCGCATTCGAATGTTGCATGCAGATTTAGTAGGAACATAAATTCAAAATATTCAGATCGAACTCGGTCAGAGTTCTAGCTGAGTTCTGGTGGGTCAGAACTAGATTTGTATGGGCTAAATTGCATAGATTTTGGGCTTTTTGGATTTATGGGTTTGTGAAATTAAATAGGTAGGCTTATTTGGATATGTGGACTGGGAATTACCTAAGCCAATATCAATCCTGAACGATCTCACATTTAAATTTCCTAAACTCAATAAAATTGAAAATATAGAAGACAATATAAAATGACTCGATCTGGATTCCAATAAGATTTGCTTCTGGGTGACGATGCGATGTTCTGTAGCAGTAGAATGTAGACGCAGTATGTTGTAGATGTTCTTCGTCTTTGATTTCTTTTAACCTGTAGCAGTTCGTATATTTTGCGTATCGACCAAATTTGTCGTTGATTATCAAAATAAAAATGCTATTTGGCTCCCAAAAAATTTGGGTGACAACATCTCCCATTATGTGGCATATGATATGGTTGCTGACATAGCAGCTGACATGCAAAATTTAACATTAAATTAATATTAAAATTAAATTAATATTAAATTAACATTTAATTAACATGATAATTAACATTAAGATTAACCTTAACATTAAAATTAATATTAACATTAAAATTAACATTAATATTAATATTAATATTAAATTTAATACTAGCATTAACATTAATATTAATATAAATATTAACATTAACATTAACATTATAATTACCATTAGCATTAACATTAAAAAAATTAGGTAATTAATTTTTTGGGTTAAAATTTGCCATGTCAGCTGTTATGTCAGCTGCCATATCAGATGCCACATAATGGAAGATGACATCACCCAAATATTTTGGGAGCCAAACTGCATAATTGTTATCAAAATTAGGTGTGACCATTAGCCAATGGGCCAACAATCTCTCCCATTTTGATAATTGACAAACTATGGGTCTATACCAAAATATAACAAATATATAACTTTGAAAATGTATACTTGACTTGTTCTGAATAAGTCGTGAGAATTTGTAGAGCTATTTGTATAGGCTCTTTCTCCCCCTTTGTCAAGTACTCAAACATGTGGCTCCTCCGTAATATGTGAAGCCAAAAGCCAACAATAACAAAGAAACAGATAGAGTGATATACACAAATAATATGAATATAACAAGTCACATCTCAGGAGAAATACTAGCAGTAGCAATATGAAAAATATGAGAAATGAATACTAATACAGCATAAAACTCAACCACTAGTGCATAAAGTTAGAACTGAAAGAGTTCAAACTACATAAGTCCAACTAAAATAAATAGAAAAAGTGTCACTACTACATGATCATCATCAGCAAATAATATCCACAAAATGCTAAACCAAAAGTCCAATTCACATATCAACGGCATCATCAGTAGGATCAATAGGAGGATGAGGATCGACATAGGCTATCGTCGAATCGAAGATCCAAAAGTATCCGGATCCTCAAGTAGCGATCCACCGAATCCAAGATGACGGAGGATCTAAAATGGTACAGTAGGATGATGTGCCAACTGAATATCAGCAATGTCGTTTCTCAAGACCTGAGCCTGAGAAGTATGTCGAAACTCAGCATCAACATTAGACTGATGACGTTGTCCCTGAAGAGTGACCAAGTCATCTAATCGCTGATAGAACTGAGCATCAAAGTGTCCTGGAGCAGCAGGAGCAACTGGATCAGGTGGAGGTAGAGCAGTACCGAATGGAAGTGGAGGCAGAGGATATCTCTTATACTAGTTAGCTTAGAAGGTGACCCAGAGATATGATAGATATCAAGGTTAATGTTAAACTTTCGAAAGATTACCGCAAGATGCATAGGGTAAAGAAGGTTATGGCCCACCCCCGAGAACTGATCATCTAAGCTGTAAAAGTCTTGGGAACGGAAAATGTGACTCCAAAATAAAGATGATACATTGCAGAAATCTCAAAAAATATGATCTCATCAGTATATCCCTTTTTAGGGAGTAAAGCAGAGTAAACAAATCAATGGAGTTCATAGAAGTTTTGGTTAAGGTGCTTTGCAAACAACCGACCACTTCGAGGGACTGGGTTCAGATGACACATAGCAACCTTAAGAGAGTTAAGGGTCATGTCGTTAGGAAATTGAACTTTGTTTATCTCGACTAGTGCTTCGTCATTGTCCGGCATATGGAAGTACTCACTAAGATCAGTCGAGTTAAACTCAATTTCAATTCCGCCAACACAAGACTAAATGTTGCCATCGTCTTTTACTTGCATATTACAATAAAACATACGAACATCATTTTCATAAATTTCTCTAGATGTCTCAAAATAATCTCGGAGTCCTAAGTGTTCAAAGGTGGAAGCATACTCCAAAAAGATAGTAAAATTTATCGATCGCCCGGGGCAAAATCTTCCGATATCGAAAAGAGTCAAATCAAGAGTCAGATATTTCTAAAGTTGGAAACAGGGTCATGTCAAATTCCTCTTTGTTAGTAGGATGAGCGGGACTGAACACGTTCACGGGTTAGTACTCCAAAGTGGAGGAGGAAGCCACATACTCTCTCTTCTTTCTCCTGAAGAGCTTGGGGGCCATAGAATTGAAAAAAGAAAAAGATAGATTATAGCATGAAAGGGTTGAGGGTCATATACTCTCTTACCAGTCATGTACCAAAAACATCCGCTATCAAGAATCCACTTGCTTCTAGCATGAAAGGGTTGAGAGTCCACCTACAAAATGAGTAGATGAATCCTTTGGTACCCATTTCTTCAAGGGTCCTTTTTTTAATTAGTTGTAGGAATCCAAGCAAGTATGTGATTGTCAACAAGCTTCCTTGCTTGACAATACTATGATATGTGCCCGTGAGTACCGCAGTACGTGCAAGTAAGTTTTAAAAATGTGCTTTTTGTTTCTGTGTTGACATTCTTTTGTCTTTTTTGGAAACCTATAAGTGAAAGCATGATTATGAGTAACATGTTGCTTACGTGCTTTCTGTGGTTTAGTCCTCCTAGATGTATGCTTAGCATTAGGACTAACCTTAGGCTGTGTAACAATGAGTCTTTGCTCTGTGACTAAGTGTCTCTTCTTCTCTATATCATAAATCTCTTGTACTTTGATATAGTCTTTTTCTTTCTTTTTATTGGTGAGGATAGCCTCATGATAGTCCACTATGAGCTTGGCAATCTCATTCGTGCTACTGGTAGTAGATGTCTCTTTTATATCTTCAACAAGATTAGATAAGCTAGCTACTTCAGTTGTGTAAGCCTTAACCTCTTTGCGAGATTGCTTGTACTTGTTCAACACATTTCTGGTTCTTCAAGTAGTTTGCTAAAGGCAGTCTCTAGTTCATCGGAAGTAAAATCATCGTACAAAGGGTTAGTTGATACCTTATCAAATGCCATCAGACAGACATTTGTACTGCTGTTAGGTCTGTTATCCTTCTCTGATTCACTGGCCTCACTTTCGTGCCAGATGCTTGTATTTGCATACTTCCGACATGTTGTAGCTTTTTTGCATGATTTTGATCGATCATATGGACTGCTCTTCTTTGATAATAGATAGTCCTTCTTGATATGCCCTGACTTCTTACATCTAAAGCAGATTGTTTCTTCTTCGTTTCTTTCATGAATGTCCTTCTTCTTTCGGTTTGATCTTTCAAACTTCAAGAACTTTCTGAAGTTTCTGACTAGCAGGGCTCCTCATCACCACTAGATGATTCTTCGTCAGAGTCATTGCATATGACTCTTTTGGCTTGTCTTTTTAAGACAATAGACTTTTCCTTGGGGATTGCTTCTTTAAATTCTTGTAAGTCCAGCTCATGGGTCATCAGCTTGCCCAAAAGTGTGTCTCCAAAGTCATCGTGGTAAGATCGTTTTCTTCTATGATCATAGCTGCCTTTGAGTTCCAATTCTTGGTTAGAGCCCGTAGAATCTTTCTAATCTTCTCATGTTTGCTGTAATCCTTACCAAGAGATTGTAAAGGATTAGTAATATCAAGAAAATGAGTGAACATCTATGTAATTGACTCGTCGGATTTCATCTTGAATGATTCATACTCATGTGTTAGTCTGCTGACTTTGGATTACTTTACTTGGAAAGTTCCTTCATGAGTCACCTCAAGAAGTCTCTAAATTTTATGAGATGTAGTACATGTAAAAAAATTATTAAACTTAATTTTGTCAATTGTACAGAATAGTACATTGATAACACGTGCATCTAGACTAGCCTTTATCTTTTCTTGATCTGTATATTTATCGTGTGGCTTTTCTACTAGATCACCATCAACTAAAATTCTAACCGATTTTTTATAACCATCTATCACTATTGACCAAAGATCAAAATCAAGAGACTTAAGAAAGAAACTCGTGTTTTCCAATATGTGTAGTTTGTTCCATCAAATAGTAGGGGTCTATTTGTGGATTGCCCTTTACCATTGAATATAGATTTCACGACTGTCATATATACTCTCTATAGTATTATATTTGAATATAACCTGCTTTAATACCAATGTAGGATCGTTGAGCACCTCTATAGAGGAGGTAAATAGAGTGTGTGTACGTGTAGCAGAAATAATCACCACTTTAAAAATTTAGTAGTAACTATGGCATATATAAGAGACAGTAAATAAATGTAGTATATAAGAGATCAGAGACTCAAACATAGTGAACACAGCGATGTATGCTGGTCTTCCTCTGAGAGGACTACTCCAGTCTCGAGTACTCTTGCTCGATGTTAATCCACTATTCACAAGCTAAATGAGAGCTTGTCATCTCTTTACAACATCGTGCCTTGGTGACGAGCACACGGTCGACTCCAACAAATTGATTCCAAAAACTGGAACATTTTCTGAATTACAACCTCTGATAAAACTCTTCTGAACCAAAACACTAGATCGAATTGAAATGTACTGGCTTTAGCTAAGAGTAGTATAGGCTAGATGTGAAAGCTTTAGATCGCTGAAAACACTTTAAAAAAGATAGAGAAGAGAGTGAATGAGTGATTTAAAAATATGAAAAGCCTTATCTATTTATAGTGTTTTTAAGGACCAAAATCGGGCAGAATTTGGATGCATAAATCTCGCATTCGAATGTTGTATGCAGATTTTGTAGGAACACAAATTCAAAATACCCAAACCGAGCCCGGTCCAAACTCGGTCAGAGTTCTGGCTGAGTTCTAGTAGGTCAGAACTAGATTTGTATGGGCCAAATTGCATAGGTTTTGGGCTTTTTGGATTTGTGGGTTTGTGGAATTAAATAGGTAGGCTTATTTGGATATGTGGACTGGGAACAACGTAAGCTAGTATCAATCCTGAACAATCTCACATTTATATTTCCTAGACTCAATAAAATAGAAAATAGAGAAGATAATATAAAATGACTCAATCTGGATTCCTATAAGATTTTCTTCTGGATGGCGATGCGATGTTCTGTAGCAGTGGGATGTGGACGCAGTATATTGTAGATATTCTTCGTCTTTGATTTCTTTTAACCTGTAGCAGTTCGTATATTTTGCGTATCGACTAAAGTTGTTGTTGATTATCAAATCAGGTATGACCATTAGCCAATGGGCCAATAAAGTATGCTTTTTTATTATTATTGTCAGTTCTTTCCTTATGAAGAAGGAATAGAGATGTCTTTAGAGCTGGTAAACTTGAACTATCTTCCCTATTGAGATTGACATGAGACAAAGTTTGGAAAGAGGATTGGCCGACTGTGATGGAAGATCAGAGATCGAGCCTTCACTTGAAGGATTCGGACATAGCCATAATTGGCCGAAGTGAAATATCTTTTAAGACTTATCTTATTGGAAAGACAATCTCATAAGACACAATCTTGATGTTATACAAATAAAAAAGAACTTATTCTACAACATCTTCAATACGATGATGGATATCAAAGGAAAAAAATGAAAGACAATCCCAAAGCAAGAAAGGGCTTGAAAATTATTTACAGGTGTCCAGAGTTACATCTAAGACGAAGGTCCAATGGTAATTGGGTTAAGCCTTCAGCACCATTTACATTGAGTAGGAATAATAAGTTGATAATATGTAACTAGATTTTAAAGTTGAGATTTGATGATGGTTACGTGTCAAATGTGGCGAGATGTGTCGATCTTAGCAAATACATGCTGATAGAGATAGAGAGTCATGATAGTCACGTGTTCATGGAGAGGTTACTACCGATTGCTTTGAGAGAGATACTTCATCCTCAAGTGTGGACTCCGCTGGCCAAGGTATCAATATTCTTTTAAGATTTTCATTTAAGCAAGTTGACGGCGCAACATATGATAGAACATAAGGAGAAAAATGTATTGACTTTGTGCAAGTTAGAAATGGTGTTTCCTCCCAATTATTTTTGATAGTATGGAACATTTTTCGATTCATCTTGCATACGAAGCACGTGTCGATGCTCCCATCCAATATAGATGGATGTATCCATTTTAAAGGTATAAATTGATTAGCTTCTACTAGTAATTTTTTTCTTCAAATATTTATAGGTATTTACATCACCTAAAGAAGAAGGTGGACAATAAGGCTCATGTAGAAGGTTCGATATGTGAAGCATATATCATTGAGGAGGTTTCAAATTTCTGCTTAATATAATTCGATACTCATGTTAGAACAAATCAGAATAGAGCATCAAGGAACGATGAAGGTGAGATCGATGCACCGAATAGTAGAATCCGTACTATCTTCAATGTTGAGGGCAAGCCTACAAGTGCCACTAAATTACGGTGGTTGGAAGACAATGAGTTTGAAGTCACTCATCGATATATATGCTTAAATAATGGTATAAAGAAGATGCAAGATATTGAGAAATAAGTGACACAATTTTGCTACAAGTTTGTTTATACTTGGAAAAGAAATGCTATGACTTTTCTCACTATTATCACAGTACTTTTTGAGTTGAGATAAAAATGGAGAGACCTAATATTGATGATGATGATCATGCTAGAGAGTTTGATATAAAATTTTTGCCGTGGTTCCATAATATATAAGGATTCTAAACATTAAGCATTCAAAATTCAGCAATTGTACCAAGATTTGGCTAATGTCTATATGATATGTGACATTTTATGTTTTTCATCCTGGTACATAGTGAAAAGGAATGACTTCGAGCACTAGCTATCGGACCAAGCAAGAGGGCAAAGTGTTGGGATGGATATACCATAAATGGCTTCAAATTAAGAACAACTAATAGCCTATTAATCATTCATTTATTGATGAGGAGGCTAATTATACAAAGAATTCTGGAGTTTGTGTGAGAGGTTCAGTCTATGATGTCGACCCAGAATTTGACTATACGGTGTTCTAAGGGATATCATAGAGCTGGATTACTCTTTTGTTACGAAAATTATGGTGTTTAAATGTGATTTCGACACAACACCCAAGCAAGGATAGAAAATTGACAAACAATTTGAATTTGTTGATATAAAACATGAAAAAAAATATAGAGAGGTTTTGAACCATTTGTATTGGCTAGTCAAACAGTTCAAGTGTACTATACGAGTTATCCAACTCGAAGATGCAATACTAGGGATTGGTGGGTTGTATGCAAAACTAAAGCTAGAAACACATATAATATTGGGGATCTAACATAATAGTAGGATGATGTAGTCATGCCTCAACCAACATATATGAGTTTGGTCTGTGTTGATATATGATATGGAGGTTGACATTACTATAGAGGATAGTAGAGTTGACGAAGAGCTTGACATAGACGATTACCTCTTGGAGAGAATGACTCTGATATAGAGGTATCAAATAAGGAAAAAGAATTAGAAAATAAAGAAAAAAATGAAAGTGGAGAAGTAGAAGATGATTCGAAAGATGAAGATGATTCGAAAGATCAAGAAGATTAGTATGTACATATATATATGCATTATATTATGTTAGATTATTTATTTATTTCATTACACGATTGTGTATGAGTATCATCACACCATTAGTATTAGTATTATAACACTAACATTTCTTTTTTTTTTATCAGACCATTACTTTATGAGTATCATGACACCATTGTCACTCTATTACTTCATGAGTATCATGACACCATTATTATTTGTTTCATCACACCGTTTTTATTTTCTGTAGATCTATCTACGGCTGAACGAGGTCGAGGCCGTACACGTTGAGGATATAGGTCCCACCATCCCCCACCCACTACTCCAGATGCAGATCTTATAGGAGTTAGTAAGGACAACCTCGTAGATGCCACTGATGGTTTATCCCTGCCATATACTTGCTCATCAGTAGACGGAGTTACTCCATCTCCTGGTGTTTCCTTAGCATATAGTCCTATTGCTATCCCTGATACTAATGCATCAGGGACTATAAATGTTGCTCCTATTAGGGCAAATCCATACGCCGGCCTCATGCTGGACCATGGAGTATATGTCCATCGTCCTGGTTTTCTAGATCAGTAAACCCCCTAAAATTTTATTATAGATTTTGTTTTTGGTATTCATACGTCGAGGACGAATATGTATATGTAAAGCATTTGTAAATTTCTTATATACAAAAGTTTTATTTTAGATTTTTAATAAATATAGAAGTAAATATTTTATTTTAATATAATAAGGTAGATATTTTTATTTTATATAAAATGGGTCACTCCAGATTTTAGTCGAACTTTGTTTTTATTATTATATAAATGCTATTTTATTTTGTTATACAAATATAAGTAATGATTTAGAAAATAATATTTTTCTTATTTCGCATGCGATGTACATGAAAATAAATTCATGTATAATTGTAAAATTTGATTTTTGAAATTTATTTGAAATTATTTTAAATTATAAAAAGGTAATTTAAATTTGAAATGTTAGGAATATTTAAATATTTATGGTAATTTAAATTTAATTGATATTACTGTTTAAATATTTATGGACATTTAAATTTGAGTTAGATTTTATTAAATTATTTTTAAATGGCTTAAAATTAAATATGAGATTTATCTAGTGGGGTTTTAAGCGGTCTTAATCGTTATCAACCCAGGATTTCTCTACCTTATTTATAGGGGAGCCTTGCCATTATTGTTCTCCAAAAAAAATTTCACCACCATAAGTCATCACCATGTGTGCATCGTGTCCGTGTCAACCTTTATCGAGTCAGCCGTGACGACCTCGGATCCGACCCTGGGTGTCTTTCCACTACTTTGATTATTACATTATATGTAAAAAAATTATCGTGTCCGAAACACTCGGACACATCCAAATCTCTACCGTCTCTCACCAAATTCCTGTGTTCATGTCGACAGACATCCCGATACGGATAATACAACCACTTTGTCAGCCCACGCGCCATCCTCTTTTGCCCGACACCAGAGCGTCGTCGAGAGTCCGCGTTACCTTCAGCCCAGACCATCGCGCTACTGCATCTCCTCCCTGCATCACCGTGGTCAAAACCCCTTAACTTTTTGGCCATCCTCCTCCCTACGCCACCCTGTCGTATCTATCCCCGCCGCTAGCACTCCACCTCTGATATCGCCATCATCAACGTCTACCCCAGACAACTTCTCTATTATCATCTTCCACCATCACCCCCAAGTGACCTCGTCTGAACCCTAGATAGACCCAGTCACCGAACACCACCATAAACCCCACCTCTCCACCAACACCACTCATCCCAAGCACCGTCGCTGCCGCCGAGCATGCCATCACCTGCGTACGGCCAGCCCCAGGCGATCCAAACCCACCTGAACCTTCATCGCCACTACTAGGTTGAAGTCGTACAGATCAGCCTCCTACGGATCACCGTGTTGACCTTCTTTCTCGACGCAAGCCTGGCCGTGTGCAGCTCCTCACCGCCGCCTCTGTCACGCCCCAGAACCAGAATACTGGAGAGCGGAGGACAGACACAGCCAACTACGTATATTGAAGTGAATCATACCCCGATATACGGTCACGACTGTCTAGATACATGAGGGTTTAACTATAAGCCAATAGTCTCTTAAGGTCAAGAACAAGCCTAGTATCTCAATCTCAAGTAAGCAAGTAAATGTAACAAGATGGCAGATCATCAGACATACAAAGTAAGACGTCCCATACATTACATATTCAGATGATCATGAAGCTAGTCTTATAAAATACAAAGACTAGCAAGAGTTTAAGTCATACATGATCAACGCTAGGATTTGTCAACCATGATAGAGCCCTTAAGCAGACAGGAATGCAAATTTAACACGAGCTAACACTTGCTCGGCGGCTAAACGCCTCAAAATAATAATTTACAATAGAGTGAAAGAGCAAAATAAAACCCACTCGTTGCCAGGGAGTATTCACCATCTGGCTGGAAGGCTAGAAGATCCTCAGGTGTTACTCCGAAATTTGGCCATACAAAACTAGCTGGGTCAGCCCCAGAAAGAGCAAGTGCCACAAGGGAGGTTTTACTTAAGAACTAAAACCAGCATATTAGCACATGATCAAAAATAATAATAGGAAAACTTGAAATGTAACTAAGGCAACAAATGACGAAAGTGCGAGGAACTATTCCGGAAGCCAGGTTACAATCCTTAAACCAAACAATAACCGGGGTTGTAACCCTTCGCCTGAACAGAATCGGATCTCTAGCCATTTATTGCTAAGATTAAAGCGTAAGCAAACATGTCCTGAGATAGCCATATACTGGATCTAGACAAGACTAGACAGGATTGGACTCCATCCAACATTCACGGCCAAGCAATGAGTACGGCTTGATACTTTAACTAACTAGGGTTATCACAAGCCTAGTTACTAACAAGATGCATTGAGATGTTCCAACAGCCACAAGTCCTGCAGTCTTAATCTAGGTTATCCGGTCACAAGTTACGAGAGTTGGATTAGGTGACTTGGGGGTGCAACACACGACGGTGCACTGGAAATGTGTCCTACTCGACGACAGGCTACAAGTCAATTAAAGTGCCTAGATAACGGGACTGCCTGTAGCAAGGAATCTCTTCATGGACTACTTGATTAATCTAGTCATTATCCTAGTCAGATTCAGTACGAATCTCCGACCGTGGAAATCAGAAATTCATGTCCTAGACATGATGCATGATGAGACATGTAGCATGTACTGATACAATCAAGAGAAATCATCCACTGTGTCAAGACGAGAGTTATATGTTACTTGTCAAGATTACATGTCATGTTTACTTGTCAAGAGTGCACCGCAACGAGCCACTATCATGTCATTTATCATGTCAAGGTTACTTGTCATGAGTGCGCCACGACGGGCCACTAAACATGTAATTTCATTATCTTGTCGTATTCATATTACCATATCAATATTGCTTGTCAAGGGTGTACCACAATGGGCCACCATCATGTGCTATCATTCCATTAACATGTCATGCTCACATCGTGTTCATGTCGATTTCATATCGAAAAGGCGTAAGGATATAAAATGGGTGCAAAAAAAATCATAAAAAAGGAAACTGGGGACATCATGCACCCAAGGGGTCCATGTGCCCAGGGCTATGTGCCTAAGCTATACGCCCACATATATGAGTGAGGCGGGTGGGTATCATAGAGAGACAATAGATTGGAAAGACATGCACCTGGAGCTATGCGCCCAAGGCTATGCACCCACATATATGTGCCTGCAAATATGCGCCCAAAGAGTGGAGCCAGGATGACTTAGAGAAAGTCAAGAGACTCACTCTAAGATAAGTGTGCTGGCAGGGTCTATGCGCCCAAGAAAATAGATGATGCACTTGTGCGCATGCAACGTTATGCACCCAAGTCAGGGAGGGCCTAGGTAACATGCACCCACGGTGGCATGCGCCTAAGAAAAGGGAAGTCTGGGACAATGTGCCCAAGAGGAGGCATGCGCCCAGGGGATTATGCCTCCAGCGCCCATGCGCCCACACAACTCGTGGGCGCATAGCTATGCACCAGCACTGTGGAAGGCAGGAAGCTTGGGCGCATATATAGGGCTATGCGCCCAAGGCTAAAGTCCCTGTGGGCGTATAAAATGCCATGCGCCCACACTGTTCTTCTTCTCAAAAATTTCGAGAAGAAGGCCATGGAACCCATGAACTTCAAACTCCCATAACTTGGTCAAAAAACAATGAAATCTAACTTTTCAAAAGTTTAAGTTGTGTAAAATCGAATTCTCTACCACATGGAACTCTTAGTTTTCGAAAACAAGATTGTTTGATAGATCAAAACCCAAGAAAACTCTAAAAAGGTGCAAAGTTAGATCTACACAAATATATACATAAAAATACAAAATGACAAGAACTGAAGTAGCTTAGAATGTTGCATAGAAGAGATTAGAACAATAAAATGGAGGGTTCCTTCATGAAGCAAGTTGCACTTGCCTATAGAAGGGGAGAGGTTTAATGGAGAAGAAGAAGAAGTTATGAGAAATAATAAAGAGAGAGAAAAAGTAGGTGGGTTTATAAAGGAAAAGGGGAGGGTTTAACATGATGAACCAAAGGGAATAAACCAAACCAAACCAAAATGAACCAAGTCAAAGCATGATATGCCATGATGAACCTAAGCAAGATTAAACCAAAATTAGCTAGCAGGACATGAGAAGAAAAATACGTGTCAGGATTTCGTATACGTATACTGGAAATACAGATAACAAAAAACGGGGATGACAACTCTACCCACCTTAAAAGAATTCCGTCCTCGGAATTTAATCAAGAGGCTAGAGATGTCGGGGCAAGCTATACTAATCACAAGCAACTACGACTAGCAGTTAATCAAGCAATCATTCATGCAAGCAAGGATTTAAAAAACATAAGGCATAAAGAAGATATTATACCTTACGAGTCAAACAGGTGTGGATATCGCGATTACTCACCCAAAGAGTGATGACCCCAAGCAACACAGACTAAACTAATTGTCTTGTTCTTGTGTATCTTCTCTCTCCGGTCCAATATGGATACGGGTCTTTCCTTATACGAAAGGTTGGTACCCACAACCAATTCCGAATGATCAAGGACATGACTCGGATCTGGGATATATCATCGCAATTGGGATACATAGAAGACATCATGTACCCTACGTAACAACGGTGGAAGAGCGAGACGATATAACACATCACCTACTCGCTCAAGGATATCAAACGACATACCTAGGAATAAGCTTTCCCCGTACGCCAAAATGAATGACGCCACGGGTAGGCGAGATCCTAAGGAATACATGGTCGGCGATAGAAAATTCAAGGGAACGCCATTGAGAATCGGCCCAATGATGCTGGCGATCTTGTGCAACTCGAAGATGATCTCTGACTTGTCTGACCACCTCAATAGTCCACGTAATCATCTCTGGACCAAGCATCTACCTCTCGCCTATATCATCCCATGCTAACGGGGATATGCACTTTCTGTCGTACAAGGCCTCAAAGGGAGCCATCTGGATACTGGCCTGGAAACTGTTGTTGTATGAGAACTCCACTAGGTGCAAGTGATCTTTCCACGAACTACCCAAGTTGAGTGTACATGACCGCAGCATATCTTCAAGAGTCAGGATCGTGCGTTCTGACTGGCCATCTGTCTGTGGATGATAAGCTGAACTGAACTTGAGATGAGTCCCCAAACTTTCTTGAAGACTCCGCCAAAAGTACGATATAAATCTTGAATCTCTGTCGGATACAATACTGACTGGCACTCCATACAATCTGACTATCTGTCTGAGGTACATCTCTGTAAGCTGATCCGTTGGCTAGCCAATTCTGAAAGGGATAAAACGAGCTACCTTCGTAAGACGGTCAACTATATCCCAAATAGCACCTCTTCCAGCTGGGAATTTAGGTAACCCGGTTACAAAATCTATGGTAGTGTGCTCCCATTTCCATTCTGGGATCGGTAAAGGTTGAAGAAGTCCAGTTGGTCTCTGATGTTCGGCTTTAACTTGTTGGCAAACTAAACATCGAGAGACAAACTGCGCTATCTTCCTCTTCATGCCATTCCACCAAAAATATTAACGGATATCACGATACATCTTCGTACTGTCGGGATGAATCAAATACTGCGAACTGTGAGCCTTTGTCATGATCTCATGTCTGATATCTCCACTGGGTACACAAAGATGCCTTCCGTGTCAAAGTGTACCATTCTTATGGATATATAACTCTGGTATTCATCCTGCTACACATTCTGTCCTAAGCCGCTGAAGCTTAGAATCCACTGACTGAGCTAACTTAATCCTCTCAACTATACTGGACTGGACTTGCATACTAGCCATCAATGACACATTGGTAGGAAGAACAACGTCAATATCCATCTTCTGAAGATCTGCTAACAACTCTGGTTGTGCTGTTAGAAAATAAACTCCGGCTCTTTGTTTGCCATGAAATATAAAAGAACAGAACAATTATCGGAGGACTGGACTTTTACTTCACAATACAAACTCGCTTGTATAAAGAAAGCCTTGGGACGAAAACCTAGGTACAGCAATCTAAGTACAATTATTTATTTTAGATTCTGGGGGATGACGGTAGAGGCTCAGGAAAGCGACGGTTGCTCTGCCTTACTCCTTGGACGATCGGGTGCAACCTTCGCTCTGTAGAAGAATTGTTTGGCGTTGATGAAGAAATGCTCTCTCTTCAGGCTCTCTGGCTCTCTATGTCTCTATGTGTGTCTGTCTCTGTCTGCATATATCTCTCTATATGTCTCCGCAAGAGAATGGCACCCTGCTATTTATAAGAGTGGGAGGCTTCATCAGGGTTTACAATGATTGCCCATTCTTGAAAGTCGGCGGCTAAGGATCACTGAATCTGGGCCGTTCATCTTGATTTGAGCAATAAATATGATTGCATCAAATCTTTTATGGGTAATTAATGTTGATTGACATAAATTCTTCTAATTTGTCATGCCAACCTCGGATTCTTCGACACGTGTCTTTAATTGGCTTATTTGCAAATGATCTGATTTGATCCTAATATTTCATTGGGATTTGTTGAGAGATTTCAATCAATCTGATGCCACGTGCCCTGCTATCATGTCACGTGTCAAAACAACAGAAATCTAAGCTGCAGGAAAGTTGGGCCGTATAAGGCTGGCCACGTGTCAAGGCTACCTAAGAGTGGCCCCCCTGAACATTTGGAGTACATGGTAATGATTTGAGCCGCATGAGTGTGGATGACCGTATGAGTGAACCGCATGGAGATAGTCCTCGTGAGCCGCATGGGGATGGTCTTTATGAGCCGCATGGAGCTAGTCTTCGTGAACCGTAGGGGCTAGTCTTCGTGAGCCGTATGGGGCTAGTCTTCGTGAGCCGCATGGGGCTAGTTTTCGTGAGCCACATGGGGCTAGTCTTCGTGAGCCGCATGGATCTAGTTTTCGTGAGCCGCTTGGGGGAGCCTCCGCTTGGGCCGCATGGGGGAGTCTCTGCTTGGGCCGCATACAACTGTCCACGTATCAAGGCCGCATGACAGTTTGTGAATCTCGGGAGATTGTGTTAGAGGTTTTCTTCGTTTCCTAAGGACTCCGTCATTATGAGGGAGTCATAATGATATCTTCGTATCAGAACTGTCACTTCGTCAAAGCTGTCAGCCATCAAGGCATTTAATGCAAAACGAGAGAGCAGTTTGTAGGCCATATGGCTCCTCTTTGAGCCGCATAGGACTGGTTTGAGCTGCATAGATCCTCGATCCGCATAAATACTCGAGCCGCATGAACTCTCTGAGCCGCAGAGGGCTCTCTGGCCGCATGGATCTTTCTTTATTCTTTTTCATGCTTCTACAAGACCCCCTTCGAAGTTTTTAATTTGTAAAATTGAAATACTTTGAATAAGAAGCATGGCTATGTATTCTTCTGGCCGTATATGATGTCTCGGCCGCATGGATGTCTCAGTCATATGGATGTTTCGGCCGCATGGATGACTCGGCTGCATAGATGTTTCGGTCGTATTGAGTCAGTCAGCCGCAGGGACTTTCGGGCCGCATAGCTCCTCGCCACGTCATCCTGCCACGTGCAAAGTTCTTTTGCATTAAATGCCGTTGATCTGCTGTCAGTTTTAAGGCTACTTTTCGGGGAAGGATCCCAGGAGTTTGGCCTTCATTTTAGGCGGCTCGCCTCGATAACCGAAGGGTCAGTTTTTGTGTTTACACGAGAATTGAAACGCCCTGCTTTTGTTTATAAATATGGATGAGTTCAGTCGGAGGGGTTTCTTTACTTTCTCCTTCGTCCCCAACTGTTGCTGTCTTTCCTTTCTTTCCCTATTTCCATTCTCCGACTATCGAAAATGGCCCCCAAATCTTCCAAGGTCATCTCCGCTGCTGCGAAAGACAAAAAGGTGGCTTCCTCGTCGACCGCCGTGCCCGAAGTGTACCCTGATGTTCGCCCCACTTTCAAGGGTAAGAAATAAATTTGAATACTTTGAACCCCAAAGACTCATGGCTCGGTTGCATAACGTATGCACAAGCCTTCCTCCTTCATTTTTATTGAACCGCCCAAGCTCGACCATGATAGAGCCGCATATGTTGTATGGGCCGCATGACCCTCTCATATTCGAGCCGCATAGGGCATGCCCTATGTTTGAGCCGCATTGAGAAAGATTTGAGCCGCAGGAGTGCTTCTGTATTTGAACCGCATGGGACCTCCTGTGAGCGAAACCGCATACATTCCTGACAAATTGGCCCGCATAGAACTTTGCTGACTCGCGCCGTATAAGCTCCTCTGCGAGATAGAACCGCATAAGTTTTAATCTGAGCCGCATAAGCTATCGAATCAGTGTCACATGGAACTCCCAACTGAATTGGCCGCATGAAGCTGTGTTGACCCGAGCCGCATAGGCTCTATTAAAGCCGTGCCGCATGAACCCCAGCTGAATTGGGCCGCATAAGGCTTCGTCGATCCGAGCCGCATAGGCTCATAGAAACTTATTTTTAAGAAACTTTAAGTGGTTCCGTTTTAACCTATCTTTTAATCCTGTTTCTTTTGTCTTTTTCCAGTGAACCTCCCAACCAACCCGGCCGGAGAGCTTCTAGTGGGTTCAGCTCAGTTTGCCGTGGGTGTGCGGCTTGACGATCTAATTCGACATATGACAGATTAACTTCCCTCTAATAAGCCTTTGGAGAGGGTGGCTGCCATCAACAACCAGCCTTTCCATTTTTTTTGTACTATGATGAATTCGGAGAAACTGGACGGAGAATATCTGAAACCAGCTTTTCTCTTTGGGGATGCTTTATCCGTAAAGAACTTCCGAATGCTGGACATTTCTGAGAACTGGGACTTCACTGTGGACGGGGTGGATATCCATGTTCCCGAGATGGAACGGCATTTTTCCCTCTCGTGGTTTAATATGGTGCCGCTGGGCAGGAAAATGGCGGGCTCTCTAACTGCAACCCAACAGGGGATGTTCGTTGGCAACATCCACTATAATATGAGTATTAGGTCAGCATGTGCAAGTAGGGAGCCAGTCAGCCGGACTGTGATGGGGCTGATTCCTGGTACTTTTATAAATGTGTCTGGTCCTAACTTCACTTTTACCCAAGTTGATACCTTCCTGAATCAGCTCGCTCGCAGGGGGTCTTATCCTGTGGACAGGTTATCGCTGCTGAATTAGATAAACCCCATTCCCACATGGGCCAATCTTTCCTCATAGATCCTGAGGAACTACGAGGAACTCCTTTGGGAGATTGACCTTTACTATGCCATCCGGGGCACCTGTTACGGATTTTCCATTCACAAGCCGCTGTTCATGGCCCTTTTGGAGATGTATAGCCGGCGCACGGGGACTTTCTTCTTGCCCGGGAGAGAGTTGGGACTTGCTCTCCATGATATGCATGCTGTTTCTAAGCTGCCGTGGGGAGACGAGACCTTTGAAGTATACACCCCGACGAATGAGGAATTCGATGATCTGGATCGACGATTTCCAGGTTTTGTCGCTGTGTACCGGGAACTGTTGTGCCACCATAGCATCTGCCAACAGACTGCTATCAAGAAAGAAAATAGCTCAGAAGGGAACGCCCCCCATACTACGGCATGGGTCGCGTATCTTTTCAAATTACGTCCTTCCGGTCGGGTTTCGTCTCGAGGTCCTCAAACCCTGGAGGAGGTAAAGGACATGATGTTGAAGGCCAAAAGGTCGAGGTCTACCCATGACAGGTTTGGGAGCCGCACCGACTCCTTCAGTTATTTCCACTACGGTACCCGACAGATGTCCGAGAAAGCAATCTTGGTCGGGTTCTTGATGGTATGGCTACGAAATTGCATAGTCTCGGGAGGGACAGGTTCTACTGAAAGAATCAGTCGCCACTTCATTCTCCCAGCTGTGAAGCTGGTCTTGAAAGCAAGACTGGCCCTTCTTCCGGCTATGGTGTGTAGCATACACCACGGCCTCCATGCCTTTTCGTCTAAAGTCATTGTTCGTGAAATGATGCTGGACTTTGAGCGGATAGAGCTACCATACCACTATCTCATAAGGTGGTTATTGATGCATTACCGGTCATTGATGAGGCCCGGGACAGAGGATGATGTCACCGCTGATGACGCCTTCCTTTTTCTATACCGCCATCAATCTTGGAAGTATGACACTATGCCGGCTTGTCGGAGGGCATTGGCGAGAGTTGACGGGCCCGACTTCTTTGTGTCTCTTCCTCAGTTTACCCTTAGAGAAGTGAGAGGGTATACGTTGATGGCATTTAACCTCCCCAGCTCTTATCTGAGAAGATGCTCCTATGGCTGCACAATATTCGCCCCGCGTACCTAGTATATCGTTACCGAAATAACGTATACTTGGAGCCTTATTTGCCTAGCAGGTTTTCTCGTCAATTCGGATATAGTCAGCTGTTCCTTGACTGCCCCAGTGCTTGGCTGGGCTTCGAGGGCAGTGTCCTTGACGGCATCCGGGCATGGCATTATTACATTGCTGTTTATACCCTGGCTAGCTTCTCAGTCCCTGACGCTAATACGCAAGGGAATATTCTGTACATGGCGGCTCTTTATCACGTTGCGGCGAGCAAATCTCCCGTAAACTTTGACATGTACACCAGCTTCATTGTCGGGACCGGCTTGGCAGAAAAGCCCGAGGGTTCTAGGAAGAGAAAGAGAGGGGCGAATAGGGTTCCTGTGCCAGACTCGGAGTCCACTGCGGCAGACGAAGAGGATGACGAGCAGGCCGCCGATGACTCATCACATTCTTCGGGCGAGGAGGTGGAGGATCAGCCTCCTACTTTGCCGGACAAAGAGGTGGGGGATCATCCACCTGTTGTGCCTGGTGCTTTGCACTAATGAGGCAGGCGTCTGTCTACTAACGATGGCAGGACCTACTCCACAAAGCGGGCTGCGGTAAGACGTCGTAGGCTATTTATTGATATTGACACTGTTTCTGACGTGATTGGAATTTTAACTGCCTTTTCTTTCTTTTTCTAAGTTATGGCCTAATTATTTTTTTTGCTCTTTGTAGGCGTCCGGGGAGTCTGCTTCTCGGAACTCGACTACTGAAGTTGATCCAGCCTTGTCCACTTTGACCAATGATATGTGCACCGCCATCACTTCCGCTGGGGCTCTTCCGAAGGCGGCCGGGGAGTCTCGCCTTGCTGAGACCTCAGTTCATATGGACGGGGGCTCTACTGCCCTTGTCCCTGAGACAGCTGAATTTCAACAGGATGACACTGACCTGGCTGGCTCCCCTTCAGGGGTGGTCGGGATAGAGAAACCAGTTGAATTTGAGTTGGAAGCTGCGGGTGGGGAGACTATGCCAGCTTTGAACGAGCTGCAACCTCCGGGCTCTTCTCCTGGTAAGATAAACCAGCTTCTTAACTTGTGAGGAGGCCTATTTGCTCTATCATCCTGTCCTTCGTGGATTAATGATTGCTCTGGACGTGCAGGTCCCACCCCTTTATTGCCGGTGATGGACATTGCCATGACAGACTCTACCGGAGGGGATCTGACGGAAGCACGTGTACCTCCTTCTTTTCTAACCCATGCTGAGGGGCCTTCAGCTGGGTCAAGTTCGGGAGCCTTGGTGATAGCACCGCTGGAGCAAGGGACAACGCTTTCCGTGCCATCCTCTGCGAATAGGGTTTCGGGAGTTAACCTTTCTGCTCTACCAAGTATCCAGGCTCTTCGGGCGGCGGAAGAGGAGCTAGCTGCCATCTATGCATCTTTTCGTACAGAATTCATTTCCCTGGTGGCAGGAATGGAAAATTCTGAGGCTACTCCTTCGGTACTGCCTGCCACACTCCCTTTGACGCCGTCCTCTACGAAAGTTTTGGATAAAGTATCCCAGGACGTGGTCGACAGTTTTCACCGCCACCTGAAGAGGGGGATTGAGGCAGCTGTGGAGAGGGGGACTCCCTTCCCTATGGCTCATCAATGTGCCGGTGGCCAAATTAATATCCTTAGAACACTTCCCGGTGGGGCGGGACTAGCGGCGCTTCTGGAGCCTAAGCTGTTAGAGGCCGATCGTCTCGTGGCCCAGTTTCGCATACTACGACAAGCTGATCTATTAGTGGCGATAGATCAAGAGCGTAGTTTCCTCGCAACCTGTCACCCTCATTCCTGTATTTCCCCTATTTTGTATTTATACTCGTATCTGGATTTTGGCATGTATTTTTTTTATTTTTCTCAACTTGTGGAATTTCGGTATTTCTCGTATTTTGGGTTTTGACATGGCTCGGTTTTAATTGGATTGGGTTTGGTTTGGTTTAATGTGTATTGGAACACCTTAGCCTATACTCTACCCTCAACACACCACATCCCCCCTCTTTAAAACTCTACCAACTTTTTCTCTCTCCTCATAAACCACCATTAATTTCTTCTTCTCCTTCCTCTACACAACACTCTTCTCCTTCCTCTACACAACACCCACCCATAGGCAAGTGCACATTGCCACCACATGAGAACCCCATTTTATTTGTCCACTTGCTAGTTTAGGACATGGTGATCAACATTAGAACTTGGTATTTTGTGATTTGGAGTCTCCATTGTTCTAGATCTAAGTTTTCCCTATTTTTGGTTTTGTATGGTTTTGATCTATTTAAGTTGGATTTTTATGGGTTTTGATGTTTCCTTGTGGAAGAGAGTTCAATTCTACCCTGGTTGGAACTTTGGAAATTCGGATTTGGAGTTCGGATGGCCAAGTTGTGATGCTCTGAAGTTTTGGGAGCCATTGGAGCTTCTTCTCAGCCATGGAGAAGAAGACCCTTTCCTTGCGTGCGTGCTTTTGTGCGTACGCAGCTCCCTTGCGTGCGTGCTTTTGCACGTACACAGCTCCCTTGCGTGCGTGCTTTTGCGCGTACGCAGCTCCCTTGCGTGCGTGCTTTTGTGCGTACGCAGCTCCCTTACGTGCGTGCTTTTGTGCGTACGCAGCTCCCTTGCGTGCGTGCTTTTGTGCGTACGCAGCTCCCTTGCGTGCGTGCTTTTGCGCGTACGCAGCTCCCTTGCGTGCGTGCTTTTGTGCGTACGCAGCTCCCTTGCGTGCATGCTTTTTGTGCGTACGTAGCTCCCTTGCGTGCGTGCTTTTGCGCGTACGCAGTTCTCCTGTGTGCATGCTTTTGTGCGTACGCAGCTCTCCTGCGTGCGTGGTTTTGTGCGTACGTAGCTCCCCTGCGTGTGTGTTTTGTGCGTACGCAGCTCCCCTGCGTGCATGCTCTTGCGCGTACGCAGCTCCCCTGCGTGCATGCTCTTGCGCGTACGCAGCTCCCCTGCGTTCGTGCCCTTGTGCGTACGCTGCTCTCTTGACCCCTTGCTTAACCCATTGGCTCTGGAGTATTGGTTTTATTTCTTGACTTGGTTTCTTGTTTGTGGATTGAGTTTTCCTGAGATCTGTTCAACACGGCACGACTATCTTAACCCGACACGGCCTAACACGGTTTTCAAGTAATTGTTTATGACTAGTATGGTTCTCGGGGTTTTCTGTGGATTACGATTTTGGTATTTTCTGATCTCCTTGCTAGTGGCCCAGTGGGGTGCACACCTAACTTGTAACTTGTATTTAATCCTTGTGACTTGATAACTGGATAGTGGCCCGTGGCGGCGCACTCCTGACTTGTAGCATGACTTGATAACTTAACGCTGTTGTGACGACTAACTTAACTTGACCTGCCTTGACACCGTGGGTAGTTCTTTCTTGCTTGCTTGTTAAATCTACTTGTCTTGTCTTGCATCATGTCTAGTATGGAACTCCTGAGTACCACGGTCAGGAGTACCTACTAAAATGGATTAAGGTTAATAACTAGAATAACACAGTAGTCATGAAGAGATGACACAGCTACAGGCAATCCCATTACCTGGGCGCTCTTGGGATCTGTAGCCTGCCGACGAGTAGGGCGCATTTCCAGCACACTGTCATATGTTGCACCTTCTAAGTCACCTAAGGGTACATGCGTTCCTGGACGATGTACCCACCTGAATTCAACCCCTAATTTTCGACCTGGGTAACCTGGATGGTCTGCAGGGCTTGTGGCTGTGGAATAATCTCACTGCATCTTGTTAGTAATTAGGCCTGTGATAACCCTAGTTAGTTAAAGTAGTAAGCCGTAGTATCTGCTTGGCCGTGATTGATTGAATGAAGTATAACCAGTCTAGCCATGTCTTGATCCAGTACAAGATTGCTTCCTGTCTTGATTTCTTACATTATTATCTTGCCGATAAATGGTGGGAAACCAAGTTCTGTTCAGGTGAAGGGTTACAACCCCGGTGTAAACCCCCTAAATTTTTACTATATTTTTTAATTTATTTTGGTATTGAGTTTTATTTTGGTATCGTACCTCGAGTGCGAATACGTAAAGACGTAAATACGAGATATTTGTTCATTCATATACAAATATTTTATTATTGTTTTTCTTATGAATATAGAATAAATATGTTGTTTCAATAAATAGTATAAACAAATATTCTCATAGCAGAAGAACATTTCACGATATTTGCCAAAACCTTTATCTTTTACTTTTATAAAAGATTATTTTATTTCTAGTTCCAATTAATTTAGAAAACTATATTTTATGTAAATACCTTATTTGCATGGATGTACAAATTTTTATTCATATATTTTTTTGGATTTTTGAAATTATTTATTATTATTATTTTTAGAAAAGATATTTTGAACTTATTGTGGTAATTTAAACTTTGATTAGATTTTATTGATTTAATTTAAATAAGTTTGATTTAAATATGGGAATCATCTATATTTAATTTGGATTTAAAATTATCTAGATTTAATTGAGTTGGATTTGGATTAGATTTGGATTGAATCGGTTTTAAAATAATTTAAATTAAAAGGAAGATTAATTAAAGGGGGTTTTAAATAAATAATCCTACTTCTACTAGAAAAACATCTCTATCTATATCCTATCCTAACAAAGCAAACTCCAATTTATTTAAATCAAATCCTATCTAATTTAGGATATAAATCTGAAATAAATAACTATATAAACCCAATACATCCCCCTTCTATCAGCCATAATTCGAAATTATTTTTAGTCCAATAGAAACTCTAAAATTCGTCATTAGAATTCAGTCCCGCTTTTTAGTAGCAAGAGCAATTTGCAACGACGATATCTCCTAGCTCCGAACTCCGTTTTGCCTCCAATTTTTTTTAAAAGAAGCGTATCGAGGTAAGCTTTCCAAAAACATATTTTAATAGACGAAATTCATTCTGTAGATTTCTAAAAAATTGTTTGAGTATCTAGTGTCCCAAAAATAAACGGGTTTCAGTATTTTTGCGATTTCGGGAGATTCCGGAAACGAAAATGCGATCCGTTTAGTTTTTTGGAGAGCTAATACAAAAACCTATGCCATATCCTAACTTTGGAATTTATTAAATAAATGTAATAGGTGCAGTATTATTTATAATTAGATAATAGACTATTTTCAGCCTCCGAAGTTGTACCTATACCTTCCTCTTGTGCGCTGCTGTTGATTCGTTGCCAGGACATCATCTTACCTCACTCGGACATCAGGCAAGACACCTTGCCTTTACTGTTTAATTTCTTGCTCAATATCATACATGTTTTTACTTATTCTAGAAAATATAAATTGTACTTGCAAATTATTATATTTTAGTTGCATATGGCTTAGAGTTAAGGGACCACCTTTGTTTGTGTTGCATTTATTGGCCCGACACTTGTGTATCACGAGTCACGAGTCTCATATAGATCTCGAACGTACGTATCGACTGGCCATCGGTACGCACATGCCGTACGATAGGCAATAACTGCTAAATAGTTATGGTTGTCTAGAAGACTTAGCGACTTAGCAGTTATTAGGAAATATCGTGATGTAGATTCAGCACGAGTAGTACATGGGGAGGGTGGAGACAGTTATTAGGCGCAGGGGCTTTCACACCTTTACTTTTCTCTGGATGCCATTTGTGACTCAGTCGAGAGACTAGTGGCCGTGCATTTATTTACTTTTCTCTAGATACCACTAGTGCCTCGGTTGAAACACAAATGTGCCGTGCATTTACTTTCCTCTAGCTGCCGTTAGTGACTCACCCAAGAAGCTAGTGGCCGTGCATTTATTTTTCTCTAGATGCCCCTTAGTTCTCGCTCGAGTGCTAATGGGCCGTGCATTTACTTTTCTCTAGACGCCACTAGTGCCTTGGTTGAAACGCTAACGTGCCGTGTTTCTAGTCTCGAGAGCCCTTGTGTGGAACGTTGTCTTCAAAATGCATTAACACATAGAATGGTTAAGGACCTTTATTTGTTTAGTTGTATATATACTTTTATGTTGAGCTTCTATTATTCAGTTATTGGCATGATATTATGTGTCTTGTTACGTCCCTCTGAGGACCTGGTTTTTCCCCAGGTGTGTGTTTTCGTGATTTCTGCAGGTGCTCTAGCTAAGGTCATGTCTTGCGCTCTATCCTTTGTGATGATTGCTTTTGGACTTGTCATTGCTTCGCTCGACCAATCACTTTCTTGTATATTTCTTCTCTATTTAAATTAGTTGGTAGTGGACTTTGTCTCCGCCCAACGATTGTATCATAAATATTTAAGTTTGATTTCTATATTATTATTCCTTTCATTGTGGATGAGATTTAGTTGTCTTGGATTACTACATTTACAGCTTATGTATACATACGAGGTCCATGTATTTCGTATGTATACAGCTGGCATGTCTACGTACTTGGTCCTCGTATTTTGGGACTGGGGCGTTACATATTTTTGTGGTGGCCCATGCAGGTCAGTTTGTCACTTCGGTTACGTAATTGTACTGATGTGAGCCTGCATATAGGATTAGAATCTAGGAATCTCATCCATACAGCTTGACCTCTTCCCTTGGCTTCAATTTCTGAACTCTTGTTCGACCTCCTTGAACTGCATCTTGCTTGATTCCTTTCCACCGTTGATTCTTATTTTCGTGCTTAGTGTCAACTAGAAAGATGACTACACTAGTATAAGCTCATAGGTCAAACACACGACTAAAATGGTAATATTGGCAATTGGAATACATTCAAGACTCTAATTGAGTTATAAAGGCTTTTTAGTGTGATTTAATAATTAGTAATTGGTAAAGTATGATATTACCACGGAAAGTTTTAACCTTGAGATTTCTAAATAGTAAACACCAGAGGATTTATAGAATTTCATACTTGGTTTAAGAAAGTGATTGATTTTCAAGATTTGATATTTATGAATTATTGGATTATAGTTATACATCCTTGCATAAGTATAAAATTGATTTGCTTTTCGAGTTGTGATATTTATGAGTTTTGGGTGACAGATATACATCTTTGAACAAATATAAAATTTATTTGATTTTCGAGTTTTGATGTTTATGATTAATTGTATTATAGTTATACACCTTTAAACAGTTATAAATTTGGTTTAAAAATAATCTTAGCTTTTAAAAATGGCCATAAGAATTATTTAAATTTGAGTTGTACAACTTGCAATTTTTATGTTTATTAAATTTTGAATATTAAGTGGAAGTAATGATGGTGAATTTTGGTTTAAAATATTTGAAAGTTATGAAAACAATTTTTGAAACTTTTTTATTTTAAATGGTGTCCTATGATTGAGGATTTACAAATCTATTTAGATTTTTGGTAAAAAAAAGAAGAGATTGTTACTGATAAGATTATTTAAAAAATTTAGTTTAATGTTGGATTGCTAATATCGCAAATTTTGAAATAAAATAAAAATATAGTAATGATGTGATAAGGTTGTTTTGATTGATCAAATAAAGTTACCATTTAAAATTGTTGATTATGTTGGTATGACTTAGTATGAATATAAGTTATAATTGATAAGAGCATTGAGCGTAATTTTTGAGATTGCTTTTAATATGCTAAGAGTTTTATTATGAGTTATTTGAAAATTTTAGAGTGTTAAATTTTTGATTGATTGTGAAATTTTTATGGATTCGTAAATTATAAACTCTTGAGTTAAATAGTTGAATTTAAACGTTAATTTTGGAAAAAGTTAGTAGTAACGTGATAAAATTTTGCTTTAAGATTTATGAGAGTGATTTAAATTTTTATGATGAATTTGAACGACTTGGAGCGAATACAAATTTTGGTGGTTTTTTTTTGAAAATTTAATTTTGAAACTTTTGGAGGAAATTTGAGTTAAATTTTAATGGTAGGCCATCAAGATAGCTCTAATGCGATAGATGTTCTCCACATTAATTGCCATGTCACTCATGACCATGATAGTAGTATATACACCAGTGTTGTTAGTCATCTACCAAGCTATGTGACTGTATTTCCACCTTGACTTACTCGACCTCCCTTCAATTCTATACCTTTTAATTGCAACATTCTAACCCATTTGCAATTTGAATAATGAGTTAATGGTTCCTTAACTGTATTCATCTAGAAGACTATCTTCTCTCTGGAATTGTGTTCCTAAATTATTTTTATAGATTCTTTAATTAATTTCATTTCATGCTTTAACTTGATCTTCTTTATTTTGTGCATTAATTATCATCTCGTGAACTCCCACTTTCTATTTTAAATTCTTTTGTGTCCTTTAGTGTGACTTGGATATTTGGAGCACAACACTGGACTTTTCCATTCAACAAATTTCATATGCAAGACCTAGACGAGCCCACCTTCATGTAGGAATATCACGTGCCACTAAAATACGTCCCCATGTACTTTATTTTTTTGATACGACTTTCAAATCAAAATGGCTAGTTATAAACCATACCATAATACCATTGTCCTTTTCGACCACAGATAGTGACTCAATCTCGACTCAATTCTTTCGATCCGATATGTGATTTTGTTCTACTTAATTCCTTAAATACTTAATTTTGTGCTTTATCTTGATTGCTTGACCCATTGTCCCATCACACTATTAGTTTAACTCTTGTAAGTTGGGTAGAATGCCTTACGACCTAACTATCCTTATGACCTTAACCAAGTCTTGGACAAGTAGACCGTAGGATGACTACATAGGTACCTAGATCCTTAAGAAGTTCGAAATAATTCTACTCTCTTTCAATAATAATCTCATGTGCCTATATTTTTACCATCTTGACTAATGTTGCTACTATAAACTAGTTTTGCAAGCTTATCCATCTATCAAGCTTGTTCATGACTTATGCTATTGAGCGCGCGCTCACTAACATATTGTCTAATTAGAACCGGTGCATGATGGTCTGATCAACCAAGTGCACTTTGGTTTGCTTTTTACATATCGTTCTAACATGGATGGAGACATAGTTAAACTTGGCCTCTAGAGTCTCATCCACGATTACCTTGGCAATTCTCTTTTGAACTATTTATGTCGCCTTTGGACCACGTATTCGTATTCATATTCGATAATAGCTTCTTCACACTCTTAATAGTCTTTGTCTTTCACTTATTTTGGAATGACAAAACGCTCGTACTGGATATCCCCTTAGTTGTCCCACCATCTATTGCCAAGATAGTTAGCCACCGACCAACCAATAGAACTATATTACCATCTCGAGTTACTCGTCCTTTCCCTTGACCCTAGATTCATTATCGTGACCATCATTCACTCCCTAAATTAAATTCGTAATTTATTTCCATAGTGATCGAGATCACGATTTTCTAATGCATGTTTGTGTTGAACGTCGTGATTTGATCGATATAACTTTGTACCTTCTCGAACCCCCTACTTATTTTTAATTTCGAGGACGAAATTCTTGTAAGTTGGGTAGGATGTAAATCCCCTAAATTTTTACTATATTTTTTAATTTATTTTGGTATTGAGTTTTATTTTGGTATCGTACCTCGAGTGCGAATACGTAAAGACGTAAATACGAGATATTTGTTCATTCATATACAAATATTTTATTATTGTTTTTCTTATGAATATAGAATAAATATGTTGTTTCAATAAATAGTATAAACAAATATTCTCATAGCAGAAGAATATTTCACGATATTTGCCAAAACCTTTATCTTTTACTTTTATAAAAGATTATTTTATTTCTAGTTCCAATTAATTTAGAAAACTATATTTTATGTAAATACCTTATTTGCATGGATGTACAAATTTTTATTCATATATTTTTTTGAATTTTTGAAATTATTTATTATTATTATTTTTAGAAAAGATATTTTGAACTTATTGTGGTAATTTAAACTTTGATTAGATTTTATTGATTTAATTTAAATAAGTTTGATTTAAATATGGGAATCATCTATATTTAATTTGGATTTGAAATTATCTAGATTTAATTGAGTTGGATTTGGATTGGATTTGGATTGAATCGGTTTTAAAATAATTTAAATTAAAAGGAAGATTAATTAAAGGGGGTTTTAAATAAATAATCCTACTTCTACTAGGAAAACATCTCTATCTATATCCTATCCTAACAAAGCAAACTCCAATTTATTTAAATCAAATCCTATCTAATTTAGGATATAAATCTGAAATAAATAACTATATAAACCCAATACATCCCCCTTCTATCAGCCATAATTCGAAATTATTTTTAGTCCAATAGAAACTCTAAAATTCGTCATTAGAATTCAGCCCCGCTTTTTAGTAGAAAGAGCAATTTGCAACGACGATATCTCCTAGCTCCGAACTCCGTTTTGCCTCCAATTTTTTTTAAAAGAAGCGTATCGAGGTAAGCTTTCCAAAAACATATTTTAATAGACGAAATTTATTCTGTAGATTTCTAAAAAATTGTTTGAGTATCTAGTGTCCCAAAAATAAACGGGTTTCAGTATTTTTGCGATTTCGGGAGATTCCGGAAACGAAAATGCGATCCGTTTAGTTTTTCGGAGAGCTAATACAAAAACCTATGCCATATCCTAACTTTGGAATTTATTAAATAAATGTAATAGGTGCAGTATTATTTATAATTAGATAATAGACTATTTTCAGCCTCCAAAGTTGTACCTATACCTTCCTCTTGTGCGCTGCTGTTGATTCGTTGCCAGGACATCATCTTACCTCACTCGGACATCAGGCAAGACACCTTGCCTTTACTGTTTAATTTCTTGCTCAATATCATACATGTTTTTACTTATTCTAGAAAATATAAATTGTACTTGCAAATTATTATATTTTAGTTGCATATGGCTTAGAGTTAAGGGACCACCTTTGTTTGTGTTGTATTTATTGGCCCGATACTTGTGTATCACGAGTCACGAGTCTCATATAGATCTCGGACGTACGTATCGACTGGCTATCGGTGCGCACATGCCGTACGATAGGCAATAACTGCTAAATAGTTATGGTTGTCTAGAAGACTTAGCGACTTAGCAGTTATTAGGAAATATCGTGATGTGGATTCAGCACGAGTAGTACATGGGGAGGGTGGAGACAGTTATTAGGCGCAGGGGCTTTCACACCTTTACTTTTCTCTGGATGCCATTTGTGACTCAGTCGAGAGACTAGTGGCCGTGCATTTATTTACTTTTCTCTAGATGCCACTAGTGCCTCGGTTGAAACACAAATGTGCCGTGCATTTACTTTCCTCTAGCTGCCGTTAGTGACTCACCCAAGAAGCTAGTGGCCGTGCATTTATTTTTCTCTAGATGCCCCTTAGTTCTCGCTCGAGTGCTAATGGGCCGTGCATTTACTTTTCTCTAGACGCCACTAGTGCCTTGGTTGAAACGCTAACGTGCCGTATTTCTAGTCTCGAGAGCCCTTGTGTGGAACGTTGTCTTCAAAATGCATTAACACATAGAATGGTTAAGGACCTTTATTTGTTTAGTTGTATATATACTTTTATGTTGAGCTTCTATTATTCAGTTATTGGCATGATATTATGTGTCTTGTTACGTCCCTCTGAGGACCTGGTTTTTCTCCAGGTGTGTGTTTTCATGATTTTTGCAGGTGCTCTAGCTAAGGTCATGTCTTGCGCTCTATCCTTTGTGATGATTGCTTTTGGACTTGTCATTGCTTCGCTCGACCAATCACTTTCTTGTATATTTCTTCTCTATTTAAATTAGTTGGTAGTGGACTTTGTCTCCGCCCAACGATTGTATCATAAATATTTAAGTTTGATTTCTATATTATTATTCCTTTCATTGTGGATGAGATTTAGTTGTCTTGGATTACTACATTTACAGCTTATGTATACATACGAGGTCCATGTATTTCGTATGTATACAGCTGGCATGTCTACGTACTTGGTCCTACGTATTTTGGGACTGGGGCGTTACACCCGGTCCTTGTTTGGTTTACGGGTTGTAACCTGGTTATCGGAATAGTTCTATGGTTATCTCGTCGTATATCATCCTGACATGTTTTCGTAAATTTTAGTTTTACTATTAGACTTTCTTGTGCTAATTGCTAGCTTTTGTTCTTATTTCGTGGCCCCTTTGTGGCACTTGCTCTTTCTGGGGTTGACCCAGCTGGTTTTGTGTGGCCAGATTTCGGAGCAGCTCTCGAGGATCTACCAAGCTTCCAGTCCAATGGTGACAACTAGACGGAACCCGGGCCAAGAGTGGGTTTTCCTTTTTGTCTTGCCCACTTCATTGTAAAACTATTCTTTTGAGGCGTTTAGCCGAGAGCACCTGTTAGCTCGGTACACTTTACTTACTGTCTGCCTACGGGCTATGAACATGATTAACAAATCCTAGGGTTGATCATGTACGACTAAACTCTTGCTAGTCCTGACATTTTGTAACGACTAGCTTCATGATCAGCTGAATATGTAATATTTGGGATGCCTTATTATTGTATATTTAATGATCATACATCTTGCGACCTTACTTACTTGTTTGTGATTGAGACATTAGGCTTGTTCATGACCATAAGAGACTGATGGCTTGTAGTAAACCCTCATATATCTAGACAGCCGTGACCGTATATCGAGGTGGTTTCCATTTCAATATACGTAGCTGGCTATGTTTGTCCCCGCTCTCCAGTATTCTGGTTCTGGGGCGTGACATGGTTTAGGTGGTGGTCCATGCAGGTCTTATAAATCAAGATATGTGAGGGTTTACCAGATAGATGTCTCAATCAGTACTCGTCCTTGATCTCTGTTCGTATCCTCTGAATCCCTGGATTCTTGCCCTGATCCTGTGCTTATATCATTGATCTGTCCCGGTCCTTTCCTTATTGTTCCCTGTATCGTCTTCTTCAACGGCACTGTACCTGGTCCTACCGATCAACGAGGTGGAGCACTTTCCGTGGGTCAGCAGCAACCCGGAGATCAAGCCTAGCATTCCGGGGTAGCCTCCAGAGTTGTGCCTACTGGAGGAGAGTCACCAGTTCGGCCCGTCCAGCCCGCAGAGCCAGATGATGGTACCTTAGTAGGCCTCATCAGAACCTTGATAGCTTCCCAGGATCGTCGAAGCAACGCCCTGCACCAGACAGTTCAAGATGCTTTGACCCGAGGCAGACATCTAGGGAACCAGGCGGCAAACAGCTTCAAGCGATTGAACCCTCCTTTCTTCGACGGCAGCGAGGATGCGATTGCCACGGATGCATGGCTTCAGGATACCGAGGTGATTCTGGAAGCAGCTAGGACACCCGAGAATGAGAAGGTAGTGGTGGTACGCCTGCAGTTGTTGGACTTGGCTCGCAGTTGGTGGGCGGCGCAAGCCATGGGATTAGTGGCACCCATTGCTTGGGCAGTGTTTAGAGAGAGATTCCAGACGAAGTATTTCGATGCTGTGGCTCGGTACGACCTGTAGACTAGATTTACCAACTTGAAGCAAGGAGGCAGAACAGTCGACAGTTATGCATCGGAGTTTTCTAGACTCAGTAGGTTTACCCCCACCTTGGTGGCGACCGAGTTTGATAGGGCCAAGCGGTTCTAACAGGGACTGCATTTGGAGATCTTGTTGGCGGTTGAGCAGTCAAATGCACCAATCATCAGCTCCAGCCCCGGCAGCTAGGGGATTGACCATTGGAACTCCGAGGCGGGCGGCCTCAGTAACGTCGGTTCAGTATTCGACCCCGACGAACCCGTAGCAGCAGAAGCAGAAGCAGACTTCTGCGGTAGGATGTTCTCATTGCGGGAAGCCAGGGCATGTGGTGGCAGACTGTCGCAGGGCATAGAGATTGTGCCTGGCTTGTGGAGCAGCAGATCATAGGATAGGGGCTTGCCCGAATAGAGGTGGTTCATCAGCATCCAACCCTTCTAGCTCTTCAGTGAGAGGACCGGCCCCAGCACCAGTTCAGCAGCAGCAGTATCAGTCTTCGAGACCCTTGCCGCCTCGGTCTCAGGCATTCCAGCAGCAACACCCCCAACAGTATGCAGAAGCCCAAGCTCAGACCCAGAATAGGCAGAGAGGTTTTCAGCAGAGGGGACCAGCAGCCAGAGGACAAGGTCAGGCCATGATGATGGCTATGGAAGAAGAAGTTGCACCAGCCAGAGGACAAGGTCAGGCCATGATGATGGCTATGTATTATTTGATTCTGGTGCATCGCATTCATTTATGTCTGCACGATTCGAGACACGGATAGGATAGGAGCTCGAGTCATTATCAGTGAGGCTTAATATACTTACTGGTAATGGCCTTGTGGGAGTAGATCGAGTGTTTTCCTTGTGTCGGATCGTAGTTAGCGGTAGGGAGTTCTCCGCTAGATTCATAGAGTTTCCTATGGCAGACTATGATGTAGTCCTAGGCATGGATTGGTTGAGGAACCAGTATGCTAGGATAGACTGCCATATTGGCAGAGTTGTCTTTAGTATCCCCGGCGAGCCAGAGTTTTCATTTTCCAGAGACGCAGTGGAGCCATCTTCCCCAGCATTGCGTATGGCAGTAGCAGCAGTGCAGTTACCCCGGATAGTTGAAGAGTTTCCAGATGTCTTTCCAGAGGAGCTTCCAGGGATGCCGCCGGAGCGGGAGATTGAGTTCACTATAGACTTGATTCCCGGGATAGTACCAGTATCAGAGCGAGTCTACAGGATGGCGCCTTTAGAGTTGGAAATTTTATACAAGATGATTGAAGAACTGAGGACCAAGGGATTCATCCGTACTAGTGGATCGCCTTGGGGAGCCCCGATGCTTCTTATGAAAAAGAAGGATGGTACGTCCAGGCTATGTATTGATTATCGTACCTTGAATTCGGTGACAATCAAGAACAGATACCCTCTTTCGAGGATAGATGACTTGTTTGATCAGCTCAGAGGGGCTTCAGTGTTCTCGAAGATCGACTTGCGGTCGGGATACCACCAGATCAGAGTCAGAGAGCAGGACATCTCGAACACAGCATTCTGTTTGCAAAAAACAAAAGTATAGAACTTTATTGATACAAACTGTAATAAAGATTACAAGAATTCTGGGAAAATTACAACTGTAGGAATCCAATCTCGATGACGATTGCTTTATCCCTTGGACGATGTGAACTTTGAAGACGAAGCCTTTGAAGTTGAAAACAACTCTGGAAATTGAAGGCAAAAGCCTCTGAAGTTGAAGACAAAAGTCTCGGAAGAATGCAGCAGCACTTTGGCAAGAACTCCTGGACTCTCTGATTTCTGATTTCTGATCTTGATATCTGATCTCTGATCTCTGCCCCTTGAATGAAGACTTGAAACTCTATTTATAGAGTTCTAAAAATAACTAACTTTCAGTTATTTTGGACTGCGCATGATGATTTGCGCAGCATTGGTTTGCGCAACATTGATTTGCGCAGATAGTTACTGGATCGTGGGCCGACTATCATGGACACATGGCATGATTTGATAGAAATGCGCATGATCGTGCATAAACAGTTGCCACGTAATGACCAATCGATGGCATGAATGCCACGTGTAACTTAACAGTTATGTTTGATGGAGTGCGCAGAGTTGAATTGCGTATACATGGTTTGCGCAAACTCAAACTGCGCAGGATTGGTTTGCGCTGCCAGCTGTCAGCCGCCCTCGAGCACTGTGCGGCGCAGGAAACGAACAGACTCCTTGTTATCCGCGCTGTCAGTTGTCAGAAAAGATTTGATTTGATTTAGTAATGATGACTTCTGCCACGTCAGCTTGTGCAATCGGTTGTGTG
The DNA here is from genome assembly GCA_029216955.1 of Iris pallida. Lineage (NCBI taxonomy): Eukaryota > Viridiplantae > Streptophyta > Magnoliopsida > Asparagales > Iridaceae > Iris > Iris pallida. The sequence continues at coordinate 753,928 of JANAVB010022597.1, read as the reverse complement.
CGCAAATTAGAATGCGCAATCGGATGGCTGCGCAATCTGTTGTCTGCGCAATTCAACAAGATGATGTATATCTTGATTTTTTGATTTTGTTGATTGATACAACTTGATTTTTTAGGACCTACAAGACCCCCTTCAAAGTTTTCGAAAGTTGATTCGATTTAAAATTTCGAAATACTTTGAATTTTTGAATATTGAACCAAGTTGCGCATGTTGATGAGCTGTCTGCGCAAAGCGAAGTATTCCCCGATCTTAGGCGCAGTCCAAGGCAGCCGTTTCGTATTTCAAAGGCTATAAATAGCCCACTTCTTCATTTCATTTTTTTACTTTGTCTCCTTTGTGCTTTTGAAGGAAAAATCCCCGAACCCTTTCTGTCTTCTTTCTCCGACAACTTCCATGGCGCCCCGACGATCTAATGTTGCCGCCACCACCGCTACGAAAGGAAAAGCTCCGGCCGAATCCTCTGACAGAGTTGCTCGGCGAGCATCTCGACATGAGTCTGCGCACCCTGCTTTGATAGGTAGTAAAACCGATCGAAACCCCTTTTTAGGGTGTTTTGACTTCCTTCGATCTTCGAAACTCATTTCTTTTTAGAGATGAGTTCAACTTGCGCCACCCTTTTTAGGGTTTTTGGTTGCATAAACAGTCAGTCTTCATTTTTATGAAGACTGTAATCCTGCGCAATCTATCGAATTGTGCTGACAGAAAGTCAGCGCAATCGATTAATTTGCGCTGAATGTCAATACAATCGATTGGTTTGCGCTGAATGTCAGCGCAATCGATTGGTTTGCGCACCCTATTATGATGCGCAAACTAATGTTGCGCAATCCATGTTAGCGCAATCTGAGGATTGTGTACTCTTCTGTTTTGCTTGTCTGAAAAATAGAATTTTTGACTTGTACTGATCTTCATCTGTTTTTTGATGCAGTTGAAACCAATGAAGATCCAAACTATGAACATTTTGTGGGAACTTTGTCTGAATCTGAATATAAAGAAGATTTGTCTCACGTCCATTATCCTCAGTACGATCTGCCGACTTCTCGTCAGGCAATATTGATTTCTCAGGACAACGAAACTTTAATGTGTCTGATGAATGGACAGCCTCTGGAATCAGCAGATGCTGTTATCCACAAGAAACCCTTATTCTTGTTTGGTGACGCCTTTGAAAAAGTCTCCCAGCCTAGGCCAATGATGGAGGAGATGGTAGTCCACCGGGAAGACAGATCATTCTTCATTCCTAAAATTGCTCGATGCCTTCCTTTGTCACGGTATGCTCATGCGAGCTACCCAAGGAAAATGGATTGGAACATCACCCTTCTCCAGGATGCTCGTACAGGGAAGATCTTTGTAAAGAAGGTTAACGGGAAAGATATGTTTTACAGCTCTTCTGACAGATACAGTGTTATGTTGAGAGGTTTAAGACCCAGCTGCATCCCACCGGAAAACTCCTCTATGCTGATGCCCGTCAGAACCCCTATATTCGCAAATGAATTTGCGAAGGAAGAAGGAAGATACCCTGAACAGGATATCAGAATGACTGGATTAGTGAATCCAGATTACAAACGATGGAATTGCATTGCAAATTGGGTTCTGACAACCTTCCAAGATAAACTTCAACAAATTAACCTGTTTCAAGCAGTGCATGCCACTGTATACGGGTTTGCTCCTAACCCTCAAATGTTTTTGGCCTTGGCTGAGCGATACAATTACAGAACAGGAACCTTCATGACCCCGGGTGGAGAGATGGGATTTGCACTCCACGAGATGAAGTACATCTCATACTTGCCCATGGCGGATGCTCCATATGAGGAGTTTGTTCCCACAAATGACGAGTTAGAGAAACTCAGAAAAGAAAATGCAGAAATGGTAGCAGTGTTTGAAGAACTGCTATGCCATTACAAAATTTGCTCTTTGTACTATAAGAGTGCTACGGCCAACACTTGCTATTCTTCGAAGTGGTTGCCATATTTGTTCTTAAATCATATTGAAGAGAAGAAAACCAAGGAAAATGACAAATGTTACCCTCATTTTTTCAAACCCTTAATTAATACGGAAGTCATGAAGATGATGGAAGAAAGTAAACATTATGATAAGGAAATGAAGGATGATTATCAATATCCACCTTTAAAGAAAGGTGACATTTTGGAGAGTTTTTTGAGAATGGGTTACAGACCCATGTCCAAAGAAGCCCAGTTAGCAGGGTTTCTGACACACTGGCTCAGACGATTCGTGGTCCCGGGATCTAGTGCAGTGGACCGTTTTCATCGCGGTGTACTTTTTGCTGCCGTCAAGCTAGTCTTCGGTTATAAGGTTGACTTGTTATCGGCAATGACCTGCAGATTGAATGCGAGTCTTCGCTTGTATGTTGACTCGATGCTGAAGGCAAAGGGAGAGAAAGAATTCCCCCGTCTCGAAATGCCGTACACTTATCTCTTTGGATGGTTACTCCTCCACTATCCAACTTTAATGGACCCTGGTATGGGACCAGTAGATGGCAGCTTCTTGCGCAGATATTCTCAGGGTAAATGGAAGTACACCTCTCTGAGTGAGTGCAGATTTGTTTTAAATTTGAACAGAGGATGGAACTTCTGTTGCGCCCCTCTTCCGGCCGGTCTTGACCAGATGCCACCCAACATGGTAGATTCAAAACTGCAGCCCTTAAACCGTGTGGCCTTTGAATGGTTGAAGACAATTCGACCATCTCACTTAGTATACCGCTTTGAAGAAGAATGCTTTTTGGAACCATACCTCCCTAGCCGTTTTGCTAGACAATTTGGGTATGATCAGTTCCACGTAGGGAATGCAATCACCTGCCTTCAGGGCAAGGGTTTCTTGATTGACGGGGCCCGAGCTTGGGCCTACTACAATGCCCGTGACACAAAGGCTACCTTCTCGATGCCACCAAAGAGCACTCCTCAAGGGCCTCGGATGCTCTTTACATACTCGGTATTTTACACATCTGCAAATACTTTTGCCGAGAACTTTAATCTCGCCGATAGTTTTGTTTCTGCGATAAGATTGAGGAAAGGGAGGATAGCTTTATCAATCCCTGCCAATGATGAGGCAAACGAGCCGGCGGATGAACCCCTAGAAACTTCAAGAGAAATGATGTTCCAACAAGAGATAAACGCAGCAATACGGATCTCTCTAAGAGTGGGAAAATCTCCTGCCAAGAAAAGAAGAAGAGAGGAGCCTCCTGCTCCTGCAGCAAAGAAGAAATTGGTCTTGGAGCATTCTTCTGATAAAGTGACTACAAGATCCCAATCTCGGCAGCTAGCCGAGACAAATCAAGAAGTTGCTACTACACCAACTTCTGTACAGAAGCAAATAGCACCAATAAATGTAGAGAGTCCCGACAGACCTCTACACAGAAAGAAGAAATTGGTCACCAGAAGAAATTTAGAAGCCTCTTCTTCTAAGCAACTCCTGACTTCAGTAGATGCTGCAGCAGGATTTATAATGTCATCTCCTACACCTATTTCTGAATCAGGGAGTAAAACCCTTGAAGAAACTGAACAGAGGGGAGATCTCGACCCCAGAACTGAAGTTGAAACATTCAGAGAAAACATCATTGAGGACGAGCAAAATATTACACGACCTCTTTCACCCGTCGCGGAAACAACTCAGCTTCCTCCTACTCCTAAGACTCTTCGTGAAGAAGAAGAGCATGAAATGATAGCAGCTTTGGCCGATTACAGTTATAGCTTGCAAGAAGATCAGACTGCAACCGATAGTGGGAATGCAGCACAAGAGGAAGAAGAAGAGAATGAAGAAAGCTTGTCATCTGGAAATGTTGATGAGTATATACAGGATCCTGAAGGGAACAACGAAGAATACATATCTCTTGATATCGCCGATGATGCTTCAAATCCTAAAAAGGATATTGAAGTGGAGGCGCTCGCAGAAAAGGTTGTTAATCCTGATGAAGACGTCAAGATAGAAATATCTCCTGAAGAAGCGGCCGGTGAAGACGTTCCGAAAGAGAATCCCACCACCGAACCCCAAGGTATAAAACGAGATTTAGCAATCTTCTTTCTTTAAAATAGATTGATATATAATATCTTCATTTGTAGTTCTTGCAGATCTTGATACTCTACCAACACCTCCAATGGACCTCACCATGGTGCCTATCCCGATGGTGGTTGTTAGTAGTAGCCATCACTTATCTTGCGGTTCTGAAGCAGGTAGTAGCCAAGCTGTCGCAATTGAAGCTACTTCCGTTCAACGGGAGTTTATTCCGGCAGGAGATGCAGTTGTTGTTAGATCAAATCAAGGTAAGACTGTTTTTTTATTTGATCTTTTTGTTTATTGGCAAATTAGTAAAATAATAATTTTACTTTTTGCAGAAGAACAAGCAGAAGGAGCAACCAGCTCTACTTTGGCTCCCTTATTTAAAGAACCCATCATTCAGCAGCAAAGGTTTGAGCAACCAACTACTCCATCCTCAACAGGGGTAGCTTCGACTCCTGGAACCATAGCCATCAATCAGCAAGTTGTACAATCATTTACCAGATGTTTCTTTGAATCATTGGGGTCTCTTGTCCGTAAAATGATAGAGAAAGAAGGAACTGACTTCATTATGGTCAGGAAGCCCACTTCTTTCTTGATAAAAGCCATAAGAGGCCAAGGAGATGAAGCCCAAGCCATTCTTCTTGAACATATATTAGATGAGTTGGAAGTATCCATAAGGAAATATAAAGAACTCAAGAAGAAGAATATAGACTCTCTGGTGCAAGCTGAATATGAGCGACTAGCCCAAGAAGCTGATATAGAAAGAATAAACCTTCAGAACCTTTTAGAAGCTCATTCTGTAAAGTCAGCTGAATTCAACTCAAAGATAGAATCAGTTACTTTGGCAGCTGAGAACAAAGGACAGAGGCTTGCTGGATTGAAAGCGGAAATTATTCGCCTTCAGAAGGAATTTGAAGAAGAAACTGCCAATCAACGACTTATGATTGAACAACTCAATGTCCTAATTCAGGAGAAAAATGAGTATGACGAGACTCATAGTGCTGAAATTACCCGCAGGACAGTGGATATGCCCATCTTTGATGAAGAAAATGGGATGGAGGAAGCAAAAAAGATAGTAGAATCAACACATGAAGAAGAGCTGCGGACATTGAAGCAGCAGATTGACAATCTGATTGTCCCTCCTTCTTGATTTTTATTGTGTTTTATTGCTATAGCTACACTTTTGTAATGTCCCGTATTTTGATATAAAAGACATTTTGTTGTGGCTCCATTATTTATTGCATATCTTATTTAGATATAGAAAATATATTCAGAGGTGCAAGACATAATATATTTCCTGATGATTTTAAAGAAAATAATTATATTCATTATATCTGCTCAGAGGTAATATGGACGTGGCAGAATATATTGAATATTATTATTTCGACTTGACAACTTAGTCGAAAACAACCAGTTGCTGATATAGATAATAAACGATGATGAATCGTCAATGTATGTGAAATGAATGAACAGGTAAACTGTCAAATGATGGATGACAATGAACGGGTAAACCGTCAAATGAATATGATAAATGAACGGATGAACCGTCGGGCCTTAATGAACGGATGAACCGTCGATGAATGTGATAAATGAACGGATGAACGTCAAACGAATATGATAAATGAACGGATGAACCGTCGGGCTTTAAAACGAAAGATGAACCGTATGATGAATGGATAAATGAACGGATGAACCGTGCTTCCTTATTTGAGGAACTTTGCTATAAATATAGCAGAATCTGACAGGAATGAACACTTCTGCTCTTCAACATAAAAATGTCGTCCGGAGAAGCATCTAAGAAAGCCGAGGTCGCCCCGAAGGTGAGAAGGGCACTGAAGAGCGCCCTGCCGATCCAATCCAACCGAAGGAGGCAAAAGCGGGCGAAGGTCGTCTGCACCCCAGCCCCACGGGATATCTTGGACTTCCTGCTCGAACCAGGAAGGACTGAAGAAGAAGAAGCCATGAGGATGGACGCCTGCAAATTCCTGTGGGTTCCAGCAAGGAGGCTTAGCTCTTGTGCTGATCATGTCTTCGAGAAGGAC